>BTPG01000001.1:109439725-109759725 GCA_036245525.1 Semisulcospira habei | reverse complement strand
CCCGTTGTTGACACAGAAATTTTGTCACAAGATTTTGAAAGTAATCTAATAATAATAGGTAAATTAGCTTGCCAGTTGTTCTACAGGTTTGGTAATTATCTCGTGCCTTTGGTAACTTTGCTGGTGACTGGGAGCCATATTGATTTTACAAAATTAAATTTGTTTGCTGATAAAAATGGACGAGACCCAGACGACCCCACAGATGAACCCAGTCCCCAACCCTGCCATGACTCAGATTCAAACAGTGACCAAAATTAAAAACCCAGGAAGGGTAGAGGCTGGTAAACGGTTAGCCAATTGGAATAAGCAGAAAAAATTACAACTTCAGATGCTAACCACAGAAAAGACTCATGTAACTGACCACTCGGCATCGGCGCTGGCCCCACTGTCAGAGTCATTACAGTCAGGACTATTAGGACCTACACCCTCACCCCCGTCACACTCACATCAAAGTGAGAGAATATCAACCCAGGCTAACTCTGAACCTGAAATAAAAAGATATATAGTTGTTGGATTTGTTGTCAGATTTGGTTACGTAGGTTACAGGTTATGGAGACAATACAAGCCGCACACTCGAACAGGGTCCAAAAAATTAGACATTCCAAAAACAAAATCTGAAGTTGCCACAATACCAATATCATCCAAAGTCATTGACCCATTTATCATGCAGTAATAAATTTATTATTATTATTTTAATTTGTATTGTCTAAGAAAATGAGCGACACAAAGAACTTAATGAACCTTGTGTATCACTCTGCCGTAATTAGCGGACTAGCTGTTTCTTATTCTATGCTTGCAAAAAGTCTACTCAAAATGAGTCTCCAGACCTGAGATTAGACTTCGAAGACAGCGCAAAACTAATTGCTGTTGTAACAGCGTCAATTGCTACAAAAGACTTTCTCGTCAAGCAAGGAATTATTCCCAAAAATGTTTCTAAGTAAATAAAATAAGTATGGCAACTTTAGCAGTAATAATTGGAGGCGCGATGGTCAACGCATTGGCTTTCAGTGGTCAAATTATCTCTTTTCAAAAGTAGGTAGAGAGGAATCTGCAGAAGAATTAAAGCAACACAATGAAGCATCTGAAAAACTTGCCCAAGCTCAGCAGGATTATGAAAAGCAAAGAATAGAAAAACTTCATTTTATCAATGAAAAACTCCGTCTTGAAGGTCACGCACAACATTCGTTTTCAAATACCGATGACGCAATCCGTCAATATTTTCTCGTCACGGGTGACATGACTATCCCAAAACCAAAACTTAGTGACTATTACCAACCCAGTCAACAACAAAGAAATGGAGAAATAATCTTTGTTCTAGTGGGAATGACATTTGTATATTTTATGGGACTTTATATTGCTAGAAAAAATGAAAGATATTGAAAATAAACTATTGAAAATATATTACTCTCCATCAGGGTATTGGAAAAGGCATACAGCTATTCAGAAATTACACACGGCCGTGGGCAGTGATGTATCACTCAATGAGATAAAACAATGGTTACAAAAACATGCAATTTGGCAGATATTCCTCCCTGCTCCAAGAAGAATTTCAAGACCTCATTTTGAAAACACTATCCCAAATGACACACATCAAATGGACCTCCTGTTCTGACCCCATGATACAATAAGAAAGAAACGATACAAGTACGCATTAACTGTTGTTGATATAGCTTCAAGATATAAGGACGCTGAACCCATATCTTGACAAAACAGCCAGTATAGTTGCTACTGCCTTAACAAAAATTTATAGTCGAGGCCCTTTAAAATACCCCAGGCTCGTACAGGTTGATGACGGAAGCGAATTCAAGGGCGCAGTTAATAAGTTATTTGCGAAGCATGGTGTACTGGTTAGACGCGGCATTCCAGGTGTACACAGATTACAGGCAATTGTTGAGAACTTTAACAAACATTTATCAGAAAGACTTTCAGTTACCAGTATTCTAAGGAACTCATGCATGACGCACATAATACTGAGTGGGTTAAAAGATTACCATATGTGATAAAAGCAATGAATAACGAAGGACATGTAAAACCTGCTGACGCTATTAAATTAAAATCAATACCGATAGGGCCAGGGTTTAAAACATTAGCACCGGCGCCAGATGCAAGTTTATTTACAAAACAAGTGAGATATTTGTATCAGCCTGGCGAGTCAGAAAAAGACGTCAGACGCAGAGCAACAGACCCCATTTGGTCAACATCTGTA
Organism: Semisulcospira habei; assembly: GCA_036245525.1. Classification (NCBI taxonomy): domain Eukaryota; kingdom Metazoa; phylum Mollusca; class Gastropoda; family Semisulcospiridae; genus Semisulcospira; species Semisulcospira habei. The sequence goes on along the minus strand of BTPG01000001.1, from coordinate 109,757,519 downwards.
CATAATATAACAAAAATTATTCCTGGTGCTGACGCGTCAATATATTATCTATATGAACCAGCCCCACAGAGGGCATTTGTCAGAGAAGAATTAAAGATTATTCCCCCAGACACTGTTACTCACTTTTGACCAGTTGTCAATCAGTTCATCAATGAGCTCGTCCCAAATACCTTCAGATAACTTGAGCCTGTAGTGTCCAGGTGCACAAGCTTTTTCCTTACTAAAAAACACACGTTTTGTGTCCTCTACTGCCAGTGACTTCTTATGTGTTTGCATCATTTAAAGATTATGTTTGTTTGATCTCAGTGACTTGTTTGGATAATCAGGCATCAGTTGTCCATCTAATACTTCCTTGTAATGTCCATGACGGATATCTTCATTTTTTATCGCTGTTTTTTTATATTCCTTTGGCTTTCGACTGACTACCCTTCTGGTGCAGTATAGAATACATTTCTGATCTCAGTCCAACGTACTCAACTATCAGCACACCATTCAGTTATTCCTTAAACTTACCAGGCACTTTCTTGTTTGTGTGCTGTACAGTGGATGATCCTTCGGGTAGTCAGACGTGTCATACATATGTAACTCTGTTTTCATGTCTTCATAAAAGTATTCAGTAGGCACATCTATGATCATAGAGTCAGTGTCAGTGTATAGCAGACGACATTCAGGATACTTTGGTTTGAAGTAATCATAATAAAATTCAAGCATCAACAGTTTTGATAACTCAAGATTTGCCATACCAATGAATACTGGCTTGTCCAGTTTAACAATCTTTTTTTGAGTGACACTGCATACAATGATGAATGAAACTCTTTATACCCTGTGTACTGTGGCTTACCTGTAAGTTTAATTGCACCCGATTCAGTTGTGACTAGTCTCACATCTTTGTGGTGATGAGGATTTTCCATTGTCTTGCCAAAACAGGCATTGTTCATAAGCTTAAAAAAGTCTTTGTTAAATGCAGTGTTGCCATCTCTTGCACGCAATTTTGTGTTTTTCATTATGTAATCTTTTATGAAAGAACTCTGATCAAATTGAATGCCTCTGTGAACTTCTTTAGTACTAACCTGTGTCTTATGTAAAACTGCAGCAAGAGATAATGGCAAACGTAATTGAATTTGTCATTCAGATTTGGCACAAGTTTAGTGTCTTCCTTTTCCCCCGTCATACTCATTTTTTCAAAAGCTAACGGATAATCACTGTGGTAATCATGTAGATGGTGTGGGTACTCTAGGTCTACTTCAAAGATCCAACCCTTCACATCGTTTCGGTCAAGAGTCATAATATTGTTTGCTATCTCTGTTATGTCATACTGTGACAAAACATGCAGACGAAAGTTTTCAGGGGCAATACCTCACACATTGCGAACCCATACAAATTGTTCGAATCTACGTACAGGATATAATTAGATGACCTTGAGGGGTCATGGCCAAGGTCACCATGACCGTCCAGATATTTGTTGTTGGCTCTGGCATAATTGTTTGCGGCAATACTAATGCCACCTCTCAATCCACGTTCCACCAATTCACCCATCGTACGATCAGACAACAGGTCTATAAATATCTTACTGGATTTCAAAAAAGCACCCCATGTCATGCCAGGACCAGTTATGTAGCAAGCTGGGTCAAGACTGTAGTGTAACAAACCCTTTTCACGGTAACTTTCAAATACGCCTGCTAGCAAGCAAACGTCAGCTTTCAAGTACTGATCATGGTAGTCACCAATCGTCTGACACCCTAATTTACCCCATGCACCAAGCTAATCTGGCACTACATTTGAATTATTATGGTTAATCCATCTTCTACTGTAGTTGCGTCGGGGCTAAAACGTGGGTTAATAGACTTTGACATTGCAAGTGGCTGTGTAACCGGTATATGTGTTGACAAACTGTTATTATTGTTTCAATGTACTTTGCGCTTATTTGTGTCTATGTCATTATGTATAATATTAATGTACTTTGCGCTTGATTTGTGTCTACGTCATTATGTATAATATTAATGTACTTAGCGCTTGATTTGTGCCTATGTCATTATGTATAATATTAATTACTTTGTGCTTGATTTGTGTCTCTGTCATTATGTATAATATTAATGTATTTGCGCTTAATTTGTGTCTATGTCATTATGTATAATATTAATGTATTTTGCGCTTAATTTGTGTCTATGTCATTATGCAAAATATTAATGTACTTTGCGCGTGATTTGTGTCGGTTATTATGTATAATATTAATGTACTTTGCGTTTCATTTGTGGCTATGTCATTATGTATAATCTTAATGTACTTTGCGCTTGATTTGTGTCTATGTCATTATGTAATATTAATGTACTTTGCGCTTGATTTGTGTCTATGTCATTATGTATAATATTAATGTACTTTGCGCTTGATTTGTATCTATGTCATTATGTATAATATTAATCATGTTTAGCACACCCTGTTAACCCTCTGACTGCTACTCACGATACCGCCCGGCAGACATGATGCGTATCTACACGTCTTTAAAGCCCAATGGTATCGTCAGTAGCAGTCACGGCAGACAAGATGCGTATCTACACGTCTTTTCTGCCCAATGGTAACGTCAGTAGCAGTCACGGCAGACAAGATGCGTATCTACACGTCTTTTCTGCCCAATGGTATCGTCAGTAGCAGTCACGGCAGACAAGATGCATATCTACACGTCTTTTCTGCCCAATGGTATCGTCAGTAGCAGTCACGGCAGACAAGATGCGTATCTACACGTCTTTTCTGCCCAATGGTAACGTCAGTAGCAGTCACGGCAGACATGATGCGTATCTACACGTCTTTTCTGCCCAATGGTATCGTCAGTAGGAGTCACGGCAGACAAGATGCGTATCTACACGTCTTTTCTGCCCAATGGTAACGTCAGTAGCAGTCACGACAGACAAGATGCGTATCTACACGTCTTTTCTGCCCAATGGTAACGTCAGTAACAGTCACGGCAGACATGATGCGTATCTACACGTCTTTTCTGCCCAATGGTAACGTCAGTAACAGTCACGGCAGACATGATGCGTATCTACACGTCTTTTCTGCCCAATGGTATCGTCAGTAGCAGTCACGGCAGACATGATGCGTAGCTACACGTCTTTTCTGCCCAATGGTATCGTCAGTAGCAGTCACGGCAGACAAGATGCGTATCTACACGTCTTTTCTGCCCAATGGTATCGTCAGTAGCAGTCACGGCAGACATGATGCGTATCTACACGTCTTTTCTGCCCAATGGTATCGTCAGTAGCAGTCACGGCAGACAAGATGCGTATCTACACGTCTTTTCTACCCAATGGTATCGTCAGTAGCAGTCACGGCAGACAAGATGCGTATATACACGTCTTTTCTGCCCAATGGTATCGTCAGTAGCAGTCACGGCAGACAAGATGCGTATCTACACGTCTTTTCTGCCCAATGGTATCGTCAGTAAGAGTCACGGGGTTGACTCTTTGGCTGTCAGTAGCGCTTTTTGTCGCCATGATCCCTGCAGAAACAAAACACGTTACCCACAACCAAAGGGTTAATATTTTATCGTTTAATGTATGTTACGATTGTGGTTGTGTTATCCTGTGAGAGCGAGCGTGTGTTGATCGTAGGTAACGATCCAATGTTTATTTGAGCTTTCACGGTTACAATTCACGTGCCTTTTTAGTAAGATTTTCTTTTGTTCGTGAGTAGAGCCGATTTCGTTTTGTTGTGTTTAGTCCGGTGCGTTCTGGAAAGGTCGCACTGTCTAGTGACATCGTAAGTGTCACGTCGGGTAGTTGGCTACACTTCTCGACATTTTCGCTACTTTTTGTTTTCCTGTGCGGGTGAATTGAGCAGCCTTTATTTTGTTTTGGGAATGTTCTCGTACCTTTTTGAGCTATCATAGAACGTGGTGATAGGGCTACCATACTTTTATGTGTCTTCATTATACTTTAGAATTTAGAGCTGAAGTTAGCAGCCGAGTTTTTGTAGTCTGTTATAGTTCTTCTGGAAAGTTTATTTTAATGAGCTTCGGCTGCGTGTTTCGTTCTGATTGGTTGCGTTGTATGATTTCCGTAGACGATTCTAGAATTTCGTAGTATATATAAGGAGGGCGCTGGGAAAGCCCTTTCGTACATTGTCTTGCTTTGTCAGTTGTAGAGACACGTAGTTTATTGGAAGAGACGCTGTGTATGAGAAACGTTGTGTCGCAGTGTGGACATTGCAGAAGAGACTTTGTATCAGTAGTTTGTGCATTTGAAAGTGCATTACTGTGTAGATATCGCATCGCTGAATTAAATATTGTTGGAACTGTTACTCCAATATTGTCTACATCCTTAAGCCACGTGTGACGGATTGCAGCTGAACGAGGTTTATTTTAAAGAACCTTACGTGCGTGCGTCTGGTGTGTTTATCATACTTCGACTACAACTCCACCACGTAACATTTTGGCACCTCCGACGGGACCTCTTCAGTTAATTCAGTGGGAAAGGATAGCAGGAGAAAACAGCCAGCAGTGAAAAGCAGCGATGGCGACATCGGAGATGGAGACATTCCTGAAATTTGGAAAGGAATGTGGACTCGAAGCAGCTCAACTCCTCGAGTTTGTAAAAGAGATAGAGAAGGGGAGACTGGAGAGAGAGGAGAAAGAAGAAAAGAGACGAGAGAGAGGAGAAAAAAAGAGACTGGAGAGAGAGGAGAAAGAAGAAAAGAGACGAGAGAGAGAAGAAAAGGAGAGACTGGAGAGAGAGGAGAAAGAAGAAAAGAGACGAGAGAAAGAAGAAAAGGAGAGATTGGAGAGAGAAGAAAGAGCTAGAGAACGTGAAATCAGGAAACTTGAAATCCAAGCAGAAGAAGCAGAAAACAACGAGAAGAGGCGGAGAGGCAGCGACAACACGAAATTCATCTGAAGCAGATGGAGATAGAGGCACAGAGCCAGAGAACTAATGAAGCAACAGCATTAGCGAGCAGAGAACAAACAGCCCGTGCGCCAAAACTTCCACCTTTCATTGACAATTCAGATAAGATGGACGCTTATATGGAGTGATTTGAGCGCTTCGCAAATAGCAACAATTGCAAACAAGAGACTTGGGCTATTAAACTGAGCGCACTTCTAACTGGCAAAGCGCTTGAATTTTACACCCGTTTGCCAAGAGAAGAAGCTGAAGATTATACACAGTTGAAAGCCGCCCTGCTGAGACAGTATGACTTTACTGAAGAAGGTTACAGGCGACGATTTCGGAACTGCAAGCCTGAAGAAGGAGAAACACTCGGCCTATTCATTGAAAGAATCAGAAGCTACCTGGAGAAATGGATAGAGCTGGCTGGTTTAAACAAAGAGTACCAGGACCTGTGTGACCTCATCATCAAAGAACAAGTTTTCAGCGCATGTTCTAAGGACCTGGCCGCCCACCTCAGAGAGCAAAAAGACCAGTCACTCAAGGCCCTGGCCAACTTCGCTCAAAGATACCTTGACGCTCACAACATGAAGTTCGGGTCCCGTAAGCCACAGCGTGTGTCTGCACCAGCAGAGGAAATCCATAATGATGTCAGAGACACCTCGAGATACAAGCCGGTGGGGAACCTGACATGTTTTCTCTGTGGAAAGAAAGGTCACAAAGCGATACGGTGTCCTTCTAAAGATGTTCCCCGAGGCGACAACATCAGAAGATCCAACCAAGATCATGGGATAGCAGGCAGAAGCAGTACCACGTCTCAACACAGAGCTGCCACTGTATTAGCCAATGATGTGACGTCATCCAATGACTTTGAGTCTAGAGAAACGTGAGTGACACCAGAGCTGATTGAATCTTTCAAAAATAAATGGACGCATCCCAGTAGGAGATGGGACTACATTTTTACCAGTCTCAAACATCGCGCTGCCTGAGAATGAAGTGCCGAACATGCCGGTGGTGTCAGGATTCGTCGGCGACACACCAGTGAGAGTGTTGAGAGACACTGGTTGTAGCTGCATCATCGTGAGAGAGGACCTAGTAGCTGAAGACCAGAAGCTACAGGAGTGGACCACCCTCATTTTAGCTGACGGAACTGTAAGGATTATCCCCCTTGCCAAAGTCAGTGTCGACACCCCATACTTGACAGGAGAGGTGAAGGCGTTGTGCGTGAAGACGCCAGTCTACGACCTCATCATCGGAAACATTGATGGTGCCAGAAACGCAGACGATCCAGATCCAGAGGGGAGACCTGAAATATGTTCTGTTACCACGAGAAGTCAAGCAAAGAAGAGTCACCAGACCATCCCTCTAAAAGTGACGGACAACACGGAAGCAGCAGTGGTGAATAAAGAAAGGCTGGTAGAGCTACAGAGAGCCGACACCACGCTTGACAAGTTCCGTGGTCAGACCGAGCCCGTGACGCGAAAGGGAAAAGAGATAACCTTCGAGACCAGAAACGATATCCTGTACCGAATATTCGACAGCAATGGAGATAATCCTGTGCGTCAAGTAGTAGTTCCTGAACCTGTGAGAATGCAGGTGATGAAATTGGCACATGATTCCATATTGGGAGGACATTTGGGAATCAACAAGACGCTCGATAGAATCCGAGCCGTCTTCTACTGGCCTGATATGGGAGGCGACGTCACCCGATTCTGCAGATCGTGCGACATATGCCAGAAGACAATCTCCAAGGGAAAGGTGCCCAAGGTTTCTCTAGAGAAAATGCCATTGATCGATATGCCTTTCAAGCGGGTAGCTGTTGACCTTGTGGGGCCAATATCTACTCCGAGTGAAGATGGTCATCGATACATTTTGACCCTGGTGGACTACGCTACACGTTATCCTGAAGCCATACCATTGAAAAAGATCGACACTCCAACAGTAGCAGAGGCGCTCGTCGACATGTTCAGCCGTTTAGGAATTCCTGAAGAGATCCTGAGTGACCTAGGAACTCAGTTCGTCTGAGACTGCATGGAGGAAGTCAACCGGCTATTGAGCATCCGACACCTTACTACCACCCCTTATCCCCCCATGATTGTGTAATGGGCTGGTTGAAAAGTTTAATGGAACTTTGAAGGCTACGTTGAAGAAACTGTGCGCTGAGCAGCCAAGGTTGTGGCATAAATACATCCATGCCTTGCTCTTCGCATACCGTGAAGTTCCTCAGGATTCGACAGGGTTTTCCCCTTTTGAATTACTGTACGGTAGGACTGTAAGGGGACCCATGCACATCCTGAAGGAGCTGTGGACCAAGGATATCGACGCACCTGAGGTGAAAAACAGCTAGCAGTACGTCTTCGACCTGAGAGAGAAGCTGGAAGAGCCCCTCAGGATGGCTCGAGAAGAACTAGGGAAGGCGCAGAACAAGGGGAAGCATTACTATGATCGTAAGGCAAAACCTCGACGATTCCAGCCAGGTGACCAAGTGTTTGTTCTTCTTCATACCGACAACAACAAACTTCTGATGCAGTGGAAGGGACCATACGTTGTCGACACGGTGGTTGGCATCAACGACTACTGAGCTAAGGTCAACAACAAGGTGAAAACTTACCATGCTAATTTGCTGAAGAAGAAGTATATTGCGAGAGGTCGTCAAGACAAAACACAAATGGCCGCATCGGTGCGTCTTGCTGATGACGAAAGACTAAAACTACGAGAACCTGTTTGGTGCCGAAACCCGGGAGGACGTAAAAGATATCCAGTTCGGTCAGAATCTGACCCAAACTCAACGAGAAGAACTGTGCGTCCTGACTCGAGAGTTCGAGCATCGGTTTACACCTGACCAGTGACTTTTGACTTGTGAACTGTAGCTTATGATTTGGTGATGTTCCTGAAACAAATTTTGATATTATTTTTAGTTTAACCTAAGGATTCGCAGAATTTTGGAGCAGATTACCTGGGCAGAGCAGTTTAAATGAACATTTCTGTGTCCAGAACATTTGTATGAAACATTTTGATGCTCAGGACTGTTTACAGGAACTGTGAGATGTTTATTTTAATTTGATTTTTGATGTGAAATTATTTTTGTTTAGGGTTTTGTGTAGGTTTACACAGCCACAACCGTATTTTTTTAAATTTGAGAAGAAATTTTTGTGAAATTTCATTCTTAAGAGTTGGGTAATGTTACGATTGTGGTTGTGTTATCCTGTGAGAGGGTGCGTGTGTTGATCGTAGGTAACGATCCGATGTTTATTTGAGCTTTCACGGTTACGATTCACGTGCCTTTTTAGTAAGATTTTCTTTTGTTCGTGAGTAGAGCCGATTTCGTTTTGTTGTGTTTAGTCCGGTGCGTTCTGGAAAGGTCGCACTGTCTAGTGACATCGTAATGTCACGTCGGGTAGTTGGCTACACTTTGCGACATTTCGCTACTTTTTGTTTTCCTGTGCGCGTGAATTGAGCAGCCTTTATTTTGTTTTGGGAATGTTCTCGTACCTTTTTGAGCTATCACAGAACGTGGTGATAGGGCTACCATACTTTTATGTGTCTTCATTATACTTTAGAATTTAGAGCTGAAGTTAGCAGCCGAGTTTTTGTAGCCTGTTATAGTTTTTTTCTGGAAAGTTTATTTTAATGAGCTTCGGCTGCGTGTTTCGTTCTGATTGGTTGCGTTGTATGATTTCCGTAGACGATTCTAGAATTTCGTAGTATATATAAGGAGGGCGCTGGGAAAGCCCGTTCGTACATTGTCTTGCTTTGTCAGTTGTAGAGACACGTAGTTTATTGGGAGAGACGCTGTGTATGAGAAACTTTGTGTCGCAGTGTGGACATTGCAGAAGAGACTTTGTATCAGTAGTTTGTGCATTTGAAAGTGCATTACTGTGTGGATATCGCATCGCTGTATTAAATATTGTTGGAACTGTTACTCCAGTATTGTCTACATCCTTAAGCCACGTGTGACGGATTGCAGCTGAACGAGGTTTATTTTAAAGAACCTTACGTGCGTGCGTCTGGTGTGTTTATCATACTTCGACTACAACTCCACCACGTAACAATGTATTTAAAATAAAACGCATATTGGCGTGAAATAATGGCTAAAACTGTGTATTTCCTCATACACACGATAAAATGGCACTGATGAATCGAAAACGAACATCGACATATAAGATTTACATTGCTGTCACTCGTTAAACTTGTAATTTCCTTTATCTGTTTGGCGGTTGTTTGTATAGTGTAGTAGTGTCCTCAAACAATCGCCAAACACACACAACCAATGTTGTGAAAATGGCGGCCAGTGGCGTGGCTAATCGGTGGCAAAACTCATCACTTTGCCGATTTGGAAAATTCTCAACCATTCCAGTTGAAATCTTAACATTCCCAACTTTTTGGGCACAGTAGACATATAGTTGAAGTTTGCACGGTGGCGTGTTTTTATTGTTCAGATATTGAGTCATCCGCCATTACTTACTAGGACTGCGTTGACGTCTTGTGTATGTGGGCGTGACGGTGTTGTGACAACCTTGTTATTAACACAACGTCTTTACTTGTATTCATATTCCGCTGAGGGCAGTTGTGGAATACTTAGTGCACTGTTTTCCTGAAACAATGGTCAGGTTTTGTTTGCAACAAACGACTCGCAACAACGAACGAGAGCAACATCGCGGTGGTTACTACAAGCATAGACAACACTCCAAACATTTCCAAGAGACATAGATTCCGGAGGGCTCATGAGGATCATGTTTGGAGTGTTGTCTGTACTTATGTTACAAGCTGGATACCCGCCGTGATTTTGCTCTCGTTCGTTGTTGCGAGTCGATTGTCGCAAACGAGTCCTCACTAATGGCTGTTTTTAAGCCGTAGTATTGGAAATGAATGACAGAACACTAACTGTGGACAGCGATGGACTGTTTAACTGACGTCACCATCTAATAGTCTGACTGTCGTCTGCTGTCGGTAAGCTTTGAAAACAATGTCTTCATTCTAAACTCGCTGTTCCGATCGCCACGGTTCTGCTGGGTGGTATAGTTTGTAGGCCAAATGTCCAAACTATGTGTGAAGAGGTTTATGGCGGACGGTCGCTGTGCAGGGAGACAACTGCTGTCCAGTCACTGTACTCGCCTCTGCTGCGTTTTTCCTTCAGCTGTTTACTTTCCAACGTTTTATTTACTGGTTGAGTTTGCCAACACGAACTCGTCAGGTGCCTATGATTCAGTCTGAGCATGAGACCCATACTGTGTATTCAGTGATCAGTCAGAGTGAATATCACTTTACCCACTGGCCCGACGCTGTCTTGAGTGTTGACTGGAAAAAATAGTTTACGAGAAACAACCGTCTACACTGTACGAGTGCATTTGTGAAAAACGACAGACCCAGCAGATAGCATGTCAGACTGGATATTTGTAGTCGTTTGGATCTCTCTCTCTCTCTCTCTCTCTCTCTCTCTCTCTCTCAAGATGGCGTCAAGTCAGTTGCGGTGCTGTTTACATCGTGGGCATTAATTCACCCTATTTCCATTGATTAAGGAAAGTGTGTTAAATGATATTTGGTGTGTGACTTTATGAGTGAACGAGGACTTCGGTGATGTGTTTTTTGTGACTGGACAGTCAGAGTCTGAACGTGCCTGAGTAATTTGTATCTATAATTTCTCAAAGATGGTATCTTTGTGAACTGTGAAAGAGTGTGAAAGCAGCCATGGCGTGGTTAGCCGCGTGTTCTGAAATAACTAGCGCCAGTCCACCTGCACCGTCTTCCAATCCCTATCGCGCTGGCACTGCGGCTTTGCGGCGTAACATGTGAAAGTGGGTCAGCGCGCGAGGGACCAGCCGTCTCGCCAGGAAGGAGGTGGCTGTTGTAGCGAACGTACAGTGCATTCCGCCAACACTTCAGAAATGCTACAGCACCAACACCAGCTTCCGTGAAGAATCGTGTTTGTAGATGGTCTCTTGTGTCTCTAAGCATTGGTTCACGTCCGGTGGGGGTAGCAGGAGGGTGGTTGGGGGAAGGCTGCTGTACAATCGCCATTGACCCTCTATGGGCCATGACTGATAAATTCAGTGTTGGTCAATAGTACTGAAGTACAGCTTTGAATACAGGGATTTGAAATTAGGACAACGTCACTTGGCGTGGGTGGTGATTGTTAGGCCGGGTAGCTATACTGAGCGGGCGGGGAGGGGGTGGAGGAAGAGGCGGGGAGGGGATAAGAAGCCGATGAGTAAGACCCGGCACTGGCTGAGAGTTTGACATTCTTTGGAATGTACACCCTCTACATCCAGGACAGTTTTTAATTACATGGTCAGAAACAGACTTCGAAAAACAGCCATTGACCCTCACTAAAGCAGAACATCTGTCCCCTGACACAATCCCCGACAATTTAGCAGAAACCCGTGTCAGGATTTTTGATGGTGCTTTGAAACTTATCACAATAACTTTATACTACCGCCAACGAAGGAGCACGGGTGGCACCCTCCTCATTCAAGGGAAGAAGAAACACGGATGGGTCAGGGAGGAGTACAGGGCGCTGTGCCGCTATGTTCAGCAACTCCGCGCAGGCACGGCTAGCCCTGAACACAACATCCCAGCAGCCATCGACAGCGCGCCATCCCGTGTCACTCCACCCGGCCCCACCAATATCTGTCTGCTGGACGTGTCCCTGGACCACACCCCTGTCACCCCGACACGCCACATTATGTCATCAGTGGCGGACAGTCCAGGCATCGTGCTCCTTACCCAGCTGCCAATGGACGACCAGCCTGCCGCACTGCATCGCGATATCAACGCAGCCACGCCTTTGCCACGCCCCTATCTTGTGGACATAACGGCGCTGTCGACGTCCGGGGGCGCGGATACAAGTACTCCACCCGGCCTTTATCGCACCCCCTCCCCCCGACCGCTTGCCCAGCCAGCCCCCTCTCCTCCTGGCATCAGTGAGCAAGACTTAAGCCCGATTTTGGAGGCGACCTCGTCTACACAGCCATTGTCCGCTATTCCCCATCCTCTGTGTCCTACAGCAGTTGACACACCGGACAGGGTGTTGGAACCACACTCCGGCTTGTCTCCCCTGTCTAATGTTATGCCCACCGTAACCAGCAATACAAACAGCGACATAGCGGCCTCTCAATCCTCGCTCCAACTGCCGGTAACTCTTGATATCAATCTTCAACTCGCCAGTGCACACGAACTCATCGCTTCGCTCCGCACTGAAATGTCATCGCTGAAGAGCGACCTTACGTGTGCACTGGCCAGGATCAACCAGCTTGACAGCGCGATCAAAGACAATGCCGTCAAAGTGGCCAACGACCTGAAGGTGTCAAACAGCATTCTGTCAGAGCTGGATGACACCGTCTCTACGTTGACCACTCAAGTCACGCAGCTATCAGCAACGGCCGGCAACCAGCGTCAGGTTATCCAGGACGTGAGGAAGCAGGTGAGAAAACTGACCTCGCACCCGCCGACCCCTCCACTCGCTATAGCGTCAGGTGACGTAACACCGCCACACGCCGCTGCTGCTGTCAGTGGTGATGTGGGCCAAGCTATCGGTGCCCGCATTCCTGTGCTGATTAGCGCTGACCATGCGGCCCCGCAGAAGATCGAAACCGGTCCCGACTCCGTCATCATCCCAACGCGCTCTCACCATTTAGATAGGCTGCCGCCTGATCAGCTTATCTTTCAACAGACAATACAGGCTGACACCACTACGCTCGTCCTTGGTGACTCTACGGTCAAGCACCTGAAGGGCAACAAGATGGCTACCTACGAGGGAGACAAAGTGCAAGTGTTATCAGTTTCAGGCCTGACCACGACTCACCTGACACACTGGCTTAAGACGCTGCCAGTGTTCTCCCACATCAGCTGTGTCACCCTACATGTAGGTATTAACGACTGTAAATCCAGCGAGGTGACCAGCCAGATGTGGGAGGGCCTTATTCATAACTGCAAAAGAGTGTTCCCCGAGGCGCGATTCATGCAGGCTTCGTCCATTCTGCCTGCCAGGCGTGGTCCCAGACATGCCATGAACATCGCAATTGGCCAGTCCAATGCCAATCTATGCCATGTTTGTCGCAAGTTTGGGGCCACGTTCCTAGACAACACGCAGTCCTTCACTACTACAAAAGGGCTACCTAGGAAGTCACTTTATAGCGACACAATCCACCCCAGTGGCCAGGGAATTGTTCGACTGGCCTACAGAATAAAGTGGGGTGGGCACACAGCCGACGACAACCACTCCGAGACTGCAGTGAAAGAGGCCCACTCGCAGACTGAAGTAAAACAGACATACTCTAGTGTGGTCAAACACCAGCCGCATCCGCACAGCCAGTCCCACAGCGAACCATCATACTCTGCAGCGAGTACGGATGTACTGTCACAGACAAATATAGAGGTCGACCAACAAAACAGACCACCTAACCATCAGCAACAACAGCAGCATGAGCAGTCCTTTCTGCAACCACAGTGGTACCCGACACCCTGGCTTTACCAGATCCCGAACCCCTACGGTCTCTACAATTTGTCGCCTATACGCCAGTATCCCTGGGCCCCGTCCCATGGCTTTCAGTACAGTACTTTATCGATGTACCCTCCGTTCAACCAGACGTTGCAGCCTGTCTAAGCGTTCGTAGCTGGTTCTATTAACTCTTTTGTGCTTCCCTTTGCCATAGACTTTACGACTGTGAAACTGGACTTTTGACTTTCAGGTGTTAGACTGCGAAACTGCGTGGACACTGATCCAGTTTCAACTCGATTTTCTCGTCATTGTTTTTACATTACACGATAGTGCTTTACTGTGACAAACATTTGGCGTTACTGCCAGTCCTTATGATCCTTATTAGGTTTATTGCCTGTGCAGCTCAGTGCGTATTACCTGTTTCTGAACTGCTTTGTTCACAATATTTCTCATTTCAACATGTCAGACTCCTCTAATATTCATATAGGTCATCTCAATATCTATTATCTATGTAACAAGACTCCCGATGTGTGTGTTCTTTTGAGTCAACCCAACCCTTTCCACTTGTTTGGTTTCACGGAAACCCGTCTTAACTCCAATATCAGCGATGACGTCATTTCTATACCTGATTTTTCCCTTATACGCCGCGACCCACAATGCCCCACACATACCGGCATTGCGGTGTATATTCATGATTCCATAAAAGACATCACCCGTAGAAGACCGGATCTTGAATCAGACACAGTGGAAAGTGTTTGGGTTGAAATAAAAAACAAGTCAAGCCCTGTATTAGTTGGTTTTATTTACAGGAACCCATCTGCACCAAATGTATGGCTTGATGATTTCACTGACATGCTAGATCAAGTTAAAAACTGTACATCAGATGTGCTTTTGTTAGGGGATTTTAACATTAACATGTTTTCCGCTAACCCTACATGGGAGTCCACTATTACACTTTTTGGGCTCAAACAGCTGATAACATCTGCAACTCGTGTTACGTCTACGTCCTCTACACTCATTGATCATATATATACAACGAACAAGAGCCGAGTGTTGGAGACGGAAGTACTACAAGTTGGAATCAGCGACCATTACCCTGTGTGCTGTAACTGGACCGTGAAAGCAGATAAACCTATCCGTAAACACCAGCACACTACCATCAAGTATAGATCGCTTAAACATTTTAACAAAGAGGCTTTTTTGTTTGACCTTAGTTCCGTTTCTTTTGATACTGTTTATCATCATTATGAGCCTGGTGGTGCGTTGTCTGAGTGGTACAGGTTGTTCCTCAGTGTTCTTGATAGGCATGCCCCGATTAGGGAAAAACGAGTAAAAAACCCGCAACTGCCGCCTTGGCTAAACAAAGGTTTGATCGATGCCATGCAACTGAGAGATGAATTAAAACAGAAAAAAGATTTCCCTGCTTACCGTAAGCAACGCAACCGCGGTAAAAAAATAGTTCTTGATGCCAAAAAGTCACTCTTTAAACGAATAATGAATGACAAAAAGGATACAGTCTCTGTTTGGAGAGCGCTTAATGCCCTTACAAAATCTAACTATAGCCCAACACATACCTCTATTTCTGCAGAAACTTTTAATAATCATTTTCTTTCTGCCGCCCAGTCGTTGCTGCAAAACACTACGTCCAAGGCACCGTTTGTATCCCCAATCCTTGTCAAATATTGTGATGGCAAACTTTCTTCTCGTTCATCTTTCCACATACCTTGCATGACAGTGCATGATGTCGGTAAAGCGATTGAATGTCTCAAAAGTAAGCGCACTTCAGGACATGATGAAATTAGTACTGCTGTGTTAAAACTATCACTACCGTTCATAGTAGAATCTTTAACGTACATCTACAACCGTTGTATCGAGCTTGGCGAATTCCCCTCTGATCTGAAAAAAGCCAAAGTTATTCCGCTTCCTAAGAACAAAGATCTTACAGATCCCAATAAATTCAGGCCAATTTCTATCTTGTCTTCACTTTCAAAACCCATAGAAAAGCACATACACAAACACTTACAGCACTTTCTTGACACACACGACCTTATTCATCCCTTACAGTCAGGATTTCGCCCGCGGCACTCTTGTCAAACAGCTCTCTCACATTTAACGGATCGTTGGCTCACATCAATAAATAAAGGACTGTTGACTGGAGTGGTCTTTTTAGACTTTACCAAAGCCTTCGATTTAGTTAACCATACCCTCCTTACCGAAAAACTTTCAGTCTACCGCGTAAGTGACCGAGCTGTATCCTTTTTTAAATCATATCTTGAAGGCCGACGACAGTATGTCAGCGTAAATGGCAAATCATCCTCTGAGGGGCTGATTATGCATGGCGTGCCCCAGTGATCTATTCTCGGGCCTTTATTGTTCACACTTTACATAAATGACTTACCTTTACATATCTCACAGCCTGACGTTACCTGTAGCTTATTTGCAGATGATGCAACTTTGGATGTGTCTGCGCCAGACGTGCCCACAATCACTAGTTCACTCCAGCAAACAATAAATGAAGTCTTTGGTTGGTGCCAGACTAATTCCATGATTCCAAATCCATCAAAGACGGAATGTATGCTTGTGACAACAAGGCAAAAGCATCAGCTGAGCCCGCCGCCACTCAAACTTTCCCTTGAACAGCAACCAATAGCGCAAGTTAGAGAACATCGTTTGCTTGGTGTCACTGTAGACGACCAGCTCAGTTGGCATTCGCATACTAATTCTATTTGTAAGGTTTTGTCAAAAAATTTATATTTGTTATCTAGACTAGTTCTATTCACCGACGTTTCAACCAGGCAGTTGTTATATAACGCACACATAAAATCCCATCTAGATTACGCATCGACAGTATGGGATGGATGCAGCGATATTTCTTTAAAAAGAATAAATTCACTTCATAGACGTGCGGCAAAGCTTATCCTAAAAGATTCCCACACCCCTTTGACTACCAACGATAAACTAACAAAATTAAATATGTTGCCCCTTCATAAGCACTTTTTATTCAATAAATGTGTATTTATGCGTAAGATCACACTTTCAAAATCACCTGGATATCTCGCTGCTCTCTTTAAGGCTCCCCACACTCCGTACCCGACACTGAGGAACGATCTGGTAGTGCCTAGGCCCCGCCTTGACATTTTTAAATCGGCCTTGTCATATTCAGCAGCCAAAGAATGGAATTTACTTCCAAAAGAAATAAAATCTATCACGACCATAAATGCTTTCAAGACAAGGCTTCATCAGCATTTGCTACAAATGGAAGCGTAAACTGCTTTTGTTTTTAGAATGACGTGGTATTTTGAATTTGTCTATCTGACTATCTGATTGTTGTTGTTGTTGTTGTTGTTGTTGTTGTTGTTGTTGTTGTTGTTGTTGTTGTTGTTGGGTTTTTTTTTTTTTTTTTTTTTTTTTTTTATTTTATGGTACACTTGTTAGTTGGTAGCGCATGTATATCTCATTATATGTATTAAATGTGTTTATGATCGCCATATGTACACACTGGCTGTATCCCTGCTGTCGCCTTCGAGCGGAAGCTGATCGAGGGGGGCAGCCAGTATGACTCGCCTTGTTGGGCGCTTATGGTGTGTCAGTGCGTGCGGCCGCGTGAGTATTTGTGTAAGTAGTTTAGCAAGGACAAGATGGAAGAAAGGTCTTCAGACCTAAATCTTTTTATCCTTGGAAAATAAAGATTCATTGTCATTGTCATTGTCATTGTCATTGTCTCTCTCTCTCTCTCTCTCTCTCTCTCTCTCTCTCTCTCTCTCACACACACACACACACACACACACACACACACACACACACACACACACACACACACACACACACACACACACACACACACACACACAGACGCGTATTCACATGCACGCACACACTCTAACACGCACGCACGCGCGCACACTTACACATCACATCACACAGAAATGTCCTGACTATTGATTTGTTATACGCAGTAAACACACGTCCTCAGACTGTACACCAACAGTTGTCCCTTTGCCTTTAACCCCATCCCTGTCAGCCGCTAGACATAATGAATCTGTTATATCAACCAGTAAACACACGTGTAGACGTCCTCAGTACAGATATTGTACAGTCGTCTCTCTGTCTTTAACTCCATCCCTGTCAGCCGCTAGACATAATGAATCTGTTATATCAACCAGTAAACACACGTGTAGACGTCCTCAGTACAGATATTGTACAGTCGTCTCTCTGTCTTTAACCCCATCCCTGTCAGCCGCTAGACATAATGAATCTGTTATATCAACCAGTAAACACACGTGTAGACGTCCTCAGTCCAAATACTGTACACCAACAGTCGTCTCTCTGTCTTTAACTCCATCCCTGTCAGCCGCTAGAAATAATGAATCTGTTATATCAACCAGTAAACACACGTGTAGACGTCCTCAGTACAGATACTGTACAGTCGTCTCTCTGTCTTTAACCCTATCCCTGTCAGCCGCTAGAAATAATGAATTTGTTATATCAGCCAGTAAACACACGTGTAGACGTCCTCAGTACAGATATTGTACAGTCGTCTCACAGTCTTTAACTCCATCCCTGTCAGCCGCTAGAAATAATGATTCTGTGTCCTCAGTCCAAATACCTCACACGCAACAGCAGTCCCTCTGTCTTTAACCTCATACCTGTCAGCCGCAAGACATAATGAATCTGTAAACAGCGCCCATTCACCGGTGAAGTTTTCATGTACATATATCAAATTACCGTTTTTACCGTGTATACGTTTTGACTGCTGTGTATTGTGGTGTGTAGTGATAACAGCTGAGGTGTGCACGGATGTTGCATTTTCATATTATTAGTAGTACTATTTTCAATTACTGGTGAACCGTTACATCAGATATTTTTTGTTGTTGTTGTTTAATATTATTATGCGTATATTTTAATGTAAATTAATTGTGTGTGTACTGAGTCTTTGAGCCTGTCGGACCACTTTAATTGCCCATAGAGGAATAAATAAAGTTAACTGAATTGAATTGAATTGGCTTGTACTGAACTGAATACATAAAATATGATAGTATACAAACACTCCACTTGTCTGCCATAATGTAACTGCATTGTGTGTGTATTCAATCTTTGAGCCTGTCGGGCCTCTTTAATTGCCCCTAGCGGGAAAAATAACGTTTATTGAATTGAAATGAATAAAATAAATACAATATGACTGAGGCCAACAAGGGACACAGATCCTCATGAGTGCACAGTGCATGTGCGGGAGTTTATGAGGCCGGTTGCCAGCCAGTCTATATCCGTAGTTGCCTGTCGATCCAGCTTTGACTGTATGCCAATACCGCTGCGCCACCGCATCCGCAAACGCTCAACGCACAAATAATTGTATTCTCTGATGAGCCTCTACGGTGAACGGTTGCGCATGCGGTGGCGCAGCGGTTGTGGCATTCAGTTAAAGCTGGATGGACAGTCCCCTACGGCTGCAGCATATCAATGGGTGTTGTTCGCTACCCTCCGGTGTAGCGATGAAAGATGATTTATCTCTGTGCTCGAAAAGCGTGTACCATACGGTATTAACCCCTTCCCTGCCGATGAAAGCTGAACACAATCCAACTGCAAGAGACATAGATCCTCATGAGCCCCCGCTACAGCGGGGGCTCATGAGGATCTATGCCTCTTGCTGATACCGCGTTGTATGCATGTTCCGTGGAGGCCTCGGGCTGTTGGAATGAACACAGATTACACAAACACAGTCCGCGTCCACTGGCTGTGAAGGGGTTACCGCTGTACGTCATATTCAAGACATCTGCCCAGCAACAATCTCCACGTTCCGCTTTGTTGGTCACACTAGCCACAGACCTGTTGTGTGTCTTTGGGTGTGATCGGCGTCTCTGGCCCGTGTCCCTAATTGTGTGCTGCCGAAGCGGTAGCTAGAGTGGTGTCATGCAGTGTTAGCGTGGCTCTGTGCGGTGCGTGTATTGAACACTGCGATTTTTTTGCGTGGACAATGATAGCTGTAGGTCCGCTTACAGCCAGCTTCACACAGGAACAAACACGCCCCCGATCTCACGTTCCGCCAGATTTGTCTCCTGCTGTGTTTTGTCTTATTCAGAACGCTGGTGGTTTGCCAGGATGAGACGAGTCAGTCTGCTAGTTCAGGCTTGTATCAGGACTCGTCAAGAATTAGCGCCTTTCTGACAAACTGCACCATGAACAGAATCTGGCAGTTAACCTGACGTGTCCCGTAACCCCCGGGTGGAACTTGGCCATTGGGCTAGTCAGTCAGCATTCTTTATCTGCTGGTCGTATGGCACACACCTAACCAGACAACCACATAACGAACCAGTCAACTATCCAAACAGATAGGGACAAACAATCAAACCAATAAACGAACGAACAACAAACAAACAAACACGCAAGCAAGCAAACAAACAAACACACACAAAAAAACAAACAAACATATAAACAAAGTCACTGTGCGAGTGGCCAGCTGTCTCCAAGGAAACTTTGGCATTTATCATTTAATCAGAGATCAAACCGAGTAAATAAATTTTGTTCGCGTTATTCTCACTTGCTTTGTAAATCTCGCACCTATATTCTCATAAATTGAAACAGCTTTCAAAACGTGATTAGTTTTTACTGCCGCAATTGACAGACCACATGTTCGTTCCCGTGACTCCATATAGATATAACTGATTATTTGGACACCATGGTGACATAACTGATATATGAAGTCCATGATGACATTACTGATATATTGGACTTTATGCTGACATAAATGACATGTTGCACTCCACGGTGACATAATTGATATGTTGGGCTCCATGTTGAAATAGTTGATATGTTGGACTCCATATTGACATAACTGTTAAGTTGTTGGACTCCATGGTGACATACCTGATATGTTGGACTCCTAGCTGATATGTTGGACACCTTGGTGACAGAACTGATATGTTGAACTCCATGGTGACATAACTGATATGTTGGACTCCATGGTGACATAACTGATATGTTGGACTCCATAGTGACATAACTATTATGTTGTACTCCATGGTAACATAACTGACATGTTGCACTCCATGGTGACATAACTGACATGTTGCACTCCATGGTAACATAACTGACATGTTGCACTCCATGGTGACATAACTGACATGTTGCACTCCATGGTGACATAACTGACAGGTTTGATCATGCTGTGTGAGATATTATTAGTTGTATGACGAGTTAGGCTTTGCCAGTGGTTCTTGTCGCCTAGAGGTCAGTGTCGGAGGTAAGTCCGAGGGCTTTAGGTATTTTTTTAATTTAATACATTTTCAGTCATTCTTAGGCATGAAATTAGTAACATAGGCCCAACGCAACGCGTGCATATAATTATTTTGTTGCGTGCCCACGCCCCCCCCCTCCCCCCCCCCGCCCTCCGCCCCCCCCCCTCCCCCCCGCCCCTCCAATATTTATTTCAACTATCCAGCTTTTTTGCCATAAGTCTAAATTCCACTAGTATCATTTTTGTCCTTCAGTCCGAAATTATGACAGTGAGCGCACGCCCCTACTACCTTCCGCGGGAATTTTCACACGGTTTAGTAACGAATGTGTACGTACCACCATCAGCTAACGAGAAAGGAGCCGCCGATATCATCGCTAACCATCTACACGACCTTGACACTCGCGCGCCCGATGCCTTCAAGTGTGTCACGGGTGACGTCAATCACTGTAATTTGAAGAATGTTCTGCCAGGGTTCCACCAACAAGTGACGTGTACAACACGAGGGGACCGAACTCTTGACGTGTTTTGGTGTAATGTCAGAGATTCGTACGTCGCTGTTCCGATGCCGCCTCTCGGACGATCGGATCATAACGTGGTTAAACTCGTTCCACGGTATACACCACGCGTACAACGCGAGCCGCCGCTTACCAGGACAGTACTGAAATGGTCCACAGCAGCTAAAGAGGACCTGAAAGGTTGCTTTGACTGCACGGAGTGGAATGTTTTTACTGACACTACAAGCGACGTTGTCGAGCTGGCTGACACAGTTTGCAGCTACATAAATTTCTGCGTAGACAGTGTTGTGCCTAAAACAGCTGTTAAAATCTATTCCAACAACAAACCTTGGGTCACAAAGCACATCAAGGAGGTCTTAAACAGAAAGAAGAAAGTTTTGAAGACAAGAACAAAGAACAGTTACGGACAGTACAAAAGGAACTGAAAAGGGAGCTTAGGAAGGGGAAGGAAGCATATCGAAAAAAGATAGAAAAACAGTTTGAGACTGGTAACATGAAACGTGTGTGGGAGGGTATAAATCTGATGAGTGGGAACAAGAAGCAAGAAGCTGTTCCGGTTTTAAGCAAAACTACGGACTATGCCAAAGACTTAAATCAGTTCTATGCAAGATTTGATTGTCATGATTTTGAGCATGAGAGGGAACAGGTCAAGGAAATGCTAGTTAGTGGACCTAAACACATGCAAAGTGAAGTGATTGTGGTGACTGAGGTGGAGGTGCTTAGCGTACTTAAACATACCAACCCAAACAAAGCGGCTGGGCCAGATGGTGTTAGATCAAATGTGTTAAAATTATGCGCTGAACAACTGTACCGAATTCTTTGCTATATTTTTAACATGTCACTTACCCAGTGTGTCGTTCCCTGTTCATGGAAGACCTCTTGTATTGTCCCCGTGCCAAAAAAGCAAACTGTATCTGTGATGAATGATTTAAGACCAGTTGCTCTTACCTCGTGTGTCATGAAGGTTTTTGAGAGGGCTGTTCTTTCACATTTTAAAATACAGGTTGCAGATTTTATGGACCCCTTTCAGTTTGCTTACAGAAGGCAAAGAGGTGTTGATGGTGCCATTTTGCATGTTGTAAACAATATCTACTCTCATTTAGAGAACCCAGGAGCCTCCATTCGACTGATGTTCTATGATTTTTCGTCTGCTTTTAACATCATTCAGCCACACATACTCGCCTCCAAACTAGTTCACATGAACATAAATGCCTCTACCATTCTTTGGGTTTTGGACTATCTCACTTACCGGCCACAGTACGTCAGAATTAGTTCGGATCTAATCTCAGATGTACTTTTTACCAACACCGGTGCACCACAGGGGTCTGTCCTGTCGCCTTTTTTGTTTTCTTTGTACACAGCAGACTGTAGAGCTACTCATGACGACTGTGTCATGGACAAATGCGCTGACGACACGGCACTGACAGGTCTGATTACAGATGAGGACGACAGACACTATCGACAAGAGATCGATGACTTTGTAGAGTGGTGCGATAGAAACTACCTTGAATTACATGTTGGCAAAACAAAAGAGATGGTCATAGATTTCAGGAATAACAAACAGCATCCCGGTTCTGTTGTTATCAAGGGAACAGAAGTTGAGCGTGTAGAGTCCTACAAGTATTTAGGTGTTCTTTTTGACAACGCGCTCAACTGGAAACAAAACACAGATGCTATTGTGAAAAAAACGCATACCCGTCTTTACTGTTTGAGAAAGCTCAGATCATTTCATGTAAGCACTCAGCTTTTACAGATGTTTTACTGCTCCAGTATTGTTAGCATTTTAACTTTTGGACTGACGTGCTGGGGGAGAAATTTATGTAACAGAGACCAAGATCGTCTTAACAAATTCATCCGGAAAGGGGGTGGGGTGATTGGTAGGGCACAGGATAATTTGGACACACTGTACAACAGACGGATTACGAACAAATTGGCTGACATTCTTGATGACAAAACACATCCACTTAGATATGAATTTGACAGCAGACGTATCGAACGAAGTGGCAGACTCCGAGTACCCAAAAGTCGTACATCACGTTATGCCAACTCTTTTGTCCCTCAGGCTGTTACCCTTTTCAACAGTAATATCAGTAGATAGTGTCGGTCAACATTCTTCCGTCTTTAGTACTAGCCCTCTCAGTATTATTACTAGTATTAGTATTATTGTTATTCAAAGGTAACAATATGTCTGTTACAGTTCATTTCTTTGAGTGTTATGGGTTATTTGATTTTTTTTTTATTTTTTATTTTTGATTTTTTTTATTTTTTTTTTAATGAGTGATTGATGATGCCATGTGTTGTAAGAGCAGACAGTGAATTTCCCCGTGAGGGATTAATAAAGTATTATTGTATTGTATTGTATTGTATTGTATCTCTATTTGATTTTGGTCCTTCAGTCCGTATCTCTGTTTGATTTGTGTCGTTGAGTCCGTATCTCTGTTTGATTTGTGTCGTTGAGTCCGTATCTCTGTTTAATTTTTGTCCTTCAGTCCGTATCTCTGTGTGGTTTTCGTCCTTAATCCGTATCTCGGTATGATTTTTGTCCTTCAATCCGTATCTCGCAGTAGCTCGCTTGAGCTTGCCCTTAGCACCACGTGAATGTTCTGTGTTTATGTACAGTGTGTGAGTGAATGCGCGTGATTCACGTGAGCGTGCTTGTTGGGTTCAGTTCGCGGCGGCGCTTTGAGCCGATTTTCAATTGGGATAAAGCGCCTATTTAATGCGCTTATTATTATTATTATTATTATTATTATCTCTGTGTGATTTTTGTCCTTCGGTCCGTATCTCTGCGTGATTTTCGTCCTTCAGTCCGAAACTATCTGTTTGATTTTGTCCTTGAGTCCGTATCTCTGTTTGATTTTTGTCCTTCAGTCCGTATCTCTGTTTGATTTTGTCATTCAGTCCGTATCTCTGTGTGATTTTGTCCTTCAGTCCGTATCTCTGTATGACTTTCGTCCTTCAGCCCGTATCTCTGAGACTTGCGGCTTGGACTTGACCCATTTAACACCAGGCCGCTTGTCCAAGATGTCTGATGCCTGTGGAAGAGACGGATTGACCTCGATAATTTAAGGGTAGTGCCAGATTAACTTGACCATCAGGCCATCAGGCACCAAGCTAATCTGGCACTACTTTTGCATTATTATGGTTGATCCATCTTTCACTGTAGTTGCGTCTGGGCTAAAACGTGAGTTAATGGACTTTGACATTGCATGTGGCTGTGTACCCGGTATACGTGGTGAGCACTTTTTATTGTTGTTTCCATGTACTTTGCTCTTGATTTGTGTCTATGTCATTATGTATAATATTAATGTACTTTGGGCTTTATTTGTGTCTATGTCATTATGTATAATATTAATGTACTTTGCGCTTGATTTGTGTCTATGTCCTTATGTATAATATTAATGTACTTTGCACATGATTTGTGTCTATGTCATTATGTATAATATTAATGTACTTTGCGCTTGATTTGTGTCTGTGTCATAATGTATAATATTAATGTACTTCGCGCTTGATTTGTGTCTATGTCAATATGTATAATATTAATGTACTTTGTGCTTGATTTGTGTCTATGTCATTATGTATAATATTAATATACTTTGCGCTTGATTTGTGTCTATGTCATTATGTATATATTAATGTACTTTGCGCTTGATTTGTGTCTATGTCATTATGTATAATATTAATGTACTTTACGCTTGATTTGTGTCTGTGTCATTATGTATAATATTAATGTACTTTGCGCTTGATTTGTGTCTGTGTCATTATGTATAATATTAATGTACTTTGCGCTTGATTTGTGTCTGTGTCATTATGTATAATATTAATGTACTTTGCACTTGATTTGTGTCTATGTCATTATGTATAATATCAATGTACTTAGCGCTTGATTTGTGGCTATGTCATTATGTATAATATTAATGTACTTTGCGCTTGATTTGTATCTATGTCATTATATAATATTAATGTACTTTGCGCATGATTTGTGTCTATGTCATTATGTATAATATTAATGTACTTTGCGCTGATTTGTGTCTATGTCATTATGTATAATATTAATGTACTTAGCGCTTGATTTGTGTCTATGTCATTATGTATAATATTAATGTACTTTGCGCTTGATTTGTGTCTATGTCATTATGTATAATATTAATGTACTTTGCACATGATTTGTGTCTATGTCATTATGTATAATATTAATGTACTTTGCGCTGATTTGTGTCTTTGTCATTATGTATAATATTAATGTACTTTACGCGTGATTTGTATCTATGCTATTATGTATAATATTAATCATGTTCATCACACCCTGTTAACCCTCTGACTGCTACTCACGATACCGCACGGCAGACATGGTGCGTATCTACACGTCTTTTCTGCCCAATGGTATCGTCAGTAGCAGTCACGGCAGACAACATGCGTATCTACACGTCTTTTCTGCCCAATAGTATCGTCAGTAGCAGTCACGGCAGACAACATGCGTATCTACACGTCTTTTCTGCCCAATGGTATCGTCAGTAGCATTCACGGCAGACATGATGCGTATCTACACGTCTTTTCTGCCCAATGGTGTCGTCAGTAGCAGTCACGGGGTTAACCCTTTGGCTGTCAGTAGCGCTTTGTGTCGCCATGATTCCTGCAGGAACAAAACCCGCTACCGACAGCCAAAGGGTTACATCATTCAGTCAAAACACAAACCGCCTATTGGCGTAAAATAATGGCTAAAACTGTGCGTGTCCTCATACACACGATGAAATCCCACTGAGGAATGCAACACGAACATCGACATAACAAGATTTACATTTCTGTCACTCGTCCAACGTGTAAATTCCTTCATCTGTTTGGCGATTGTTTGTATAGTGTAGTAGTGTCCTCAAACAACCGCCAAACACACACATCCAATGGTGTGAAAATGTCGGCCAGTGGCGTGGCTAATCGGTGACAAAAATCATCACTTTGCCGATTTGGAAAATTCTCAACCATTCCAGCAGTCTTAGCATCCCCTACTTTTTGTGCACAGTATACACATAGTGGAAGTTTGCATGGTGCCGTGTTTTCATTGCTTGGTTTGAGATATTGACTCATCCGCCATTACTCACTAGGACTGTGTTCACGTAAAAATAATAATAATAATTACGGTATTTATAATGCGCTTATCTTATAATAATTATAACTCTAAGTGCGCACTCACAACTCGCGCACGCATGCGCACGCTTTTGACAATGACTCACATACCACAAATACATTACGACAGTCAGCTTGGGGTAAGGGGGGGGGGGTGATATTATAGTGCTAGAACTGTTGGAAGAGGTGAGTTTTGAGGGCGGACTGGAAGGAGGAGAGAGAGAGTGTTTCTGACGGAGAGAGAGTGGGAGAGTGTTCCAGGTGGATGGACCGTAGACGGAGAAGGAGCGGGGGCCGAAAGTGCTGAGTTTTGTGCGGAGGCGGAGCGAAGGGAGCGGAAAGGAGTGTAGGGGTGAAGTAAGTTGGAGAGATAGGCAGGAGCGTAGTTGTTCAGGGATTTGTAGCAGAGAGACAGAATCTTGTATTGGATGCGTTGGGGGATGGGGATCCAGTGAAGGAGTTTGAGCAAGGGAGTGACGTGGTCGGATTTTTTTTACGTCTTGTGTATGTGGGCGTGACGGTGTTGTGACAACCTTGTTATTAACACAACGTCTTTACTTGTATTCATATTCCCCTTAGGACAGTTGTGGAATACTTAGTGCACTGTTTTCCTGAAACAATGGTCAGGTTTCGTTTGCAACAAACGACTCGCAACAACGAACGAGAGCAACATCGCAGCGGTTGCTACAATCATAGACAACACTCCAAACATCTCCAAGCCCGGAGATGTTTGGAGTGTTGCCTGTGCTTATGGTACAAGCTGGTTATCCGCCGTGATTTCGCTCTCGATCGTTGTTGCGAGTCGTTCGTCACAAACGAGACCTCACTAATGGCTGTTTTTACGCCGTAGTATTGGAAATGAATGACAGAACACTAACTGTGGACAGCGATGGACTGTTTAACTGACGTCACCATCTAATTTGACTGACGTCTGCACCTGCCGTCTGTAATCGATGTTTTCCTCAGCACCCTGACACTCACACTGCGTATTGACATTGTGACGTCAAAGACGTGACGCATTGCGCTCCAACCTGACGTATTTTTGCCGTGTGCGTATTGTCAGTGCACACGTGTCATATTGACCTAACGATCACTTGAACCTTGTGTCAGCTGAAGGCTCGCCGCTCAAACGGAAGCTATGACAATTGAGTATTCTAATGCGATCATTTCTGGGTTTTGATCACTGTCGCTTGACTAACAGTTGGGGTGATTTTCATAGTCCGAACGTCTTTAATCGATGTTTTCCTCAGTGCCCTGACACTCACACCGCGTACTGACATAGTGACGTCAAAGGCGTGACGCACTGCGCTCCACTCTGACGTATTGTTGCCGGATGCGTATTGTCAGTGCACACGTGTTATATTGACCTAACAATCACTGGAGCCTTGTTTCAGCTGAAGGCTCGGCGCTCAAACGGAATCTGTGACAATTGAGTATTCTAATGCGATACTTTCTGTGTTTTGATCACTGTCGTTTGACTAACAGTTGGGGTGATTTTCACAGTCTGAACGCTTTGTGACTGCACAACTCTAGGTGGCATTTGTTCGTGTTATTTTGGTTTGATCATCAGTCGACTGACGCTTTGTGTTGTGACCACTCTAGTTTGTCGCATATTAGAGTCCTTGTTCAGAGCAGTGCCAGCTTAGCTTGGCGCCTTTACAGGCGCCAAGCTAATCTGGCATTACCATTGAACGATCATGGTTGATTTTTTTATTTTACATTTTGAGCTGTAATGCGGCAGAGTACTCTGAATGTCGACAATGTCAACAGGTGTTCACCAGGTACCAATCTCTGTCGGCCATGCGTGTGTGTCTCATTCACTTTCCGCAACAACTGTCGCGCGGGAGATGGATCGACCATGAACGACACTCTTAATGATGTGCTTGATTAGCTTGTCGTATAGAAGGCTGTAGAGGTGGCCAGCTCATCAGGCACTTCCCTTTAGCCGTCATGGCAGATTTAAAATTGAAATTAATGCATGTTTTTTCCCGTTTTCCCCCTGGTAGTGATACTCCTCGGAATTCTGTGAAAGCCCAGTATTATGCAGGTTTTGAGGATGGTTAACAACAAATGTCAAACCCTTAAAATCTCATTTTATCTAAGCTTAATGAGAGTACCACCAGTTTCAAGTTGAATTCATTGTAATTTTTAACGTATTGTGTTATTTTGTGATGACCTTTTAATATATTTCTTGTCTTATATTTTCTTTTCTGAATTTTGTACATGATATGACTGTGCCGTTTCTGTGTACAATACACCCTTTTTCGGAGTTCCGACTAAGCATGCGCTATTGTTATACAAAAAAACAACAACAACACAAAAAAAACATTCTGCGATAAAATAATGTGGGTGCGGCATGTCTTTTATAAGACACCCAAGACAAAACCACAACGTCGTGTTTGATTCTCTTTGTTCCGGTGACTAAAATGGGCGAATCCGACCTTGGAGCCCATGATGTTTGATCCCCAGGAGTGCTCCTAACTGTTCTAATGATTCAGAAGGGGCTAAATATCATTTTAGATCGGTTTATTTCCACGGGATAAGCAATAAACGTAACTTTAAACAGGTGATGAAATCAGCGGTGTCACTAGGACTGGAGAATGATGCAGGAGGTCGTGAAGCTGAATGCCCGAGTTTTCCGAAAGTGTTTTGAAAACACGAGTCCTCTGAGTCTGTTTGGTACAACACGCGCCCCAGCATGCAGTACTTGTCTGAGATTCCGAATGGGTGTATTGCATGTGGTTGTGTACCCGGTGTACGTGGTGAGAGATTGGTATTACTGTTTCAGTTTACTTTGCGCGTGATTTGTGTATATGTAATGTTAATCATGTTTAGCGCGCCCTGTTTACACTGTGACTGCTGCTCACCATACCGCCCGGCAGAAAAGTAGTAATAGTAATCATGTTTAGCGCGCCCTGTTAACACTGGGACTGCTGCTCACCATACCGCCCGGCAGACAAATAGTAATATTAATCATGTTTAGCGGGCACTGTTAACACTGTGACTGCTGCTCACCATACCGCCCGGCAGACAAGTAGTAATATTAATCATGTTTAGCGCGCCCTGTTAACACTGGGACTGCTGCTCACCATACCGCCCGGCAGACAAGTAGTAATATTAATCATGTTTAGCGCGCCCTGTTAACACTGGGACTGCTGCTCACCATACCGCCCGGCAGACAAGTAGTAATATTAATCATGTTTAGCGGGCCCTGTTAACCCTGTGACTGCTGCTCACCATACCGCCCGGCAGACAAATAGTAATAGTAATCATGTTTAGCGCGCCCTGTTAACACTGTGACTGCTGCTCACCATACCGCCCGGCAGACAAGTAGTAATATTAATCATGTTTAGCAGGCCCTGTTAACACTGTGACTGCTGCTCACCATACCGCCCGGCAGACAAGTAGTAATATTAATCATGTTTAGCGGGCCCTGATAACACTGGGACTGCTGCTCACCATACCGCCCGGCAGACAAGTAGTAATATTAATCATGTTTAGCGGGCCCTGTTAACACTGTGACTGCTGCTCACCATACCGCCCGGCAGACAAGTAGTAATATTAATCATGTTTAGCGCGCCCTGTTAACACTGGGACTGCTGCTCACCATACCGCCCGGCAGACAAGTAGTAATATTAACCATGTTTAGCGTGCTCTGTTAACCATGAGACTGCTGCTCACCATACCGCCCGGCAGACAAGTAGTAATATTAATCATGTTTAGCGCGCCCTGTTAACACTGGGACTGCTGCTCACCATACCGCCCGGCAGACAAGTAGTAATATTAATCATGTTTAGCGCGCCCTGTTTACACTGTGACTGCTGCTCAACATACCGCTCGGCAGACAAGTAGTAATATTAATCATGTTTAGCGCGCCCTGTTTACACTGTGACTGCTGCTCACGATACCCCCCGGCAGACAAGTAGTAATATTAATCATGTTTAGCGCGCCCTGTTTACACTGTGACACTGTGACTGCTGCTCACGATACCGCCCGGCAGACAAATAGTAATAGTAATCATGTTTAGCGCGCCCTGTTAACACTGTGACTGCTGCTCACCATACCGCCCCGCAGACAAGTAGTAATATTAATCATGTTTAGCGCGCACTGTTAACACTGTGACTGCTGCTCACCATACCGCCCGGCAGACAAGTAGTAATATTAATCATGTTTAGCGCGCCCTGTTAACCCTGTGACTGCTGCTCACCATACCGCCCGGCAGACAAGTAGTAATATTAATCATGTTTAGCGCGCCCTGTTAACCCTGTGACTGCTGCTCACCATACTGCCCGGCAGACAAGTAGTAATATTAATCATGTTTAGCGCGCCCTGTTAACACTGTGACTGCTGCTCACCATACCGCCCGGCAGACAAGTAGTAACTGAATATTAATCATGTTTAGCGGGCCCTGTTAACACTGGGACTGCTGCTCACCATACCGCCCGGCAGACAAGTAGTAATATTAATCATGTTTAGCGCGCCCTGTTAACCCTGTGACTGCTGCTCACCATACCGCCCGGCAGACAAGTAGTAATATTAATCATGTTTAGCGCGCCCTGTTAACACTGGGACTGCTGCTCACCATACCGCCCGGCAGACAAGTAGTAATATTAATCATGTTTAGCGCGCCCTGTTTACACTGTGACTGCTGCTCACCATACCGCTCGGCAGACAAGTAGTAATATTAATCATGTTTAGCGCGCCCTGTTTACACTGTGACTGCTGCTCACGATACCGCCCGGCAGACAAGTAGTAATATTAATCATGTTTAGGGCGCCCTGTTTACACTGTGACACTGTGACTGCTGCTCACGATACCGCCCGGCAGACAAATAGTAATAGTAATAATGTTTAGCGCGCCCTGTTAACACTGTGACTGCTGCTCACCATACCGCCCCGCAGACAAGTAGTAATATTAATCATGTTTAGCGCGCCCTGTTTACACTGGGACTGCTGCTCACCATACCGCCCGGCAGACAAGTAGTAATATTAATCATGTTTAGCGCGCACTGTTAACACTGGGACTGCTGCTCACCATACCGCTCGGCAGACAAGTAGTAATATTAATCATGTTTAGCGCGCCCTGTTAACCCTGGGACTGCTGCTCACCATACCGCCCCGCAGACAAGTAGCAGTCCAGGGGTTAACCCTTTGGCTGTCGGTCGCGGTTTTTGTCGCCATGATTCCTGCAGGAAAACCGCCACCCACAGCCAATGGGTTATTGCATTCACGGCAGGCCGCATCCGGATGCACGGCTTATGCCGCGCATCCGGATGCGGCTGGCCGCGAATGAGTTAATCTTGTATCATTAACGCCAGTTTTGCATGTGTTTTTAGTTGTTGTTGTTTTTTTAAGTCCAAGGTGCTGTATTAAGGTACGGCGCCATAAGCACGAATCCTGCAATACGAATACGATCCGAACCCGATGTGATGACGCAGTTCTCCTTCAAATATTGCGTCATTTTCGTTCGAAGCCGGATGAGAATTCGTGTCCGCATCGGGCGTATGGAAACACACAAACATGAACAGGACTTGCACGAACCTTTCTGTGTGTGACCCGCTTCGTATTCGGATCGAGTTGGTTTCAGATTCGTGTTTATGGGTCGCTCACCTTACGTATTAACATTATTTATTTGTTTGGGTTTTTATGTTTTGACTTTTTTAACGTTGTAAACACAATGGCAACTGACGTGCGCATTATAATATGCAAATCACTCTATGTGAGTGAGTCCCCGCGTGCACGGTACACACAAAACAATACAATAGAAGGTCGGAAATGGCGCCAAGCTGATGGCTGGCGCTACACCTGAACTATCATGGTCAGTCTTTTTAAAGACAGTGCCAGAACAGAGTGAATGCCGACAATGTCAACAGGTGTTCACCAGGTACCAATCTCTGTAGGCCATGCGCGTGTGTCTTATTCACTTTCCGCAACAACTGTAACGCGGGAGATGGATTAATCATGAACTCCAGCTCTAGGACAGTGCTTGATATAGCTTGTATAGAAAGGTTGGAGAGTTGGCACGCGTATCTTACCCTTTCGCTGTCATGGTAGATTTATCTGCTGAAAATAGCTGACTTGATGATACACTTCAGTCTTTGATTGTAATGTAATATTAAACAAGTTTACTTTAGAGGAATGTTGGAGTCTACGTGTACGTGTGTGTGTGTGTGTGTGTGTGTGTGTGTGTGTGTGTGTGTGTGTGTGTGTGTGTGTGTGTGTGTGTGTGTGTGTGTGTGTGTGTGTCCTCGTGTGTGTGTCAGTGTGTCCTCGTGTGTCCTAGTGTGTGTGTGTGTATGTGTGTGTGTGTGTGTGCTTCCGTGCGTGCGTGCGTGAGAGATAGGAATAATGAGTGGACTGAACCAGCATTAACACAATGACTGAGTTAACCCTCTTAATTATAACTTTTGACCCCTCATTATCTATGTTCCCCGCCACACAGAGTAAATACCGACGGAATTTACCCTCTAAATCATTGTTTGAACAGTCACCATTTTATGAACATCTCAGCAGAGTAGTTACCAACAGGGGGTTAACACCTGAGCTAATTAATATATCGGTTATGTAAACATTACACACTAAAATGCAGTAAATCAGCGTCATTTGCGTAGCTTATGTGTGTTGTATTTCGGGAATTTCCGATTATAGGCAAAAACAACATACACATCATACAGCAGTTACTTCCCTTAGAAATCTATTCTTAGCTGCTTACAGCTTTTGCTGCTCAACATTTCTGAAAAAATAGATACACAATTACTCAATTATCTATAGCAACTAACTAAACAAGGTTAATCTGACTACTAACAATGTACAGCTCAATCAGTTGTATGATTAGTTAGTGATACAGACCTGTAACTCAATCAATACAGAACCGGTGGGAAAGACAGTGACTGACATTGCACAACTTCCTGTTTCAATCGATCTTATATTTAAGTAGGTAAGAATAACTACATTATCCTGGGCCGAGGCTGGCCTGGTGGTCTCGACCCCGTTACACATGTAGCGAGTAGATCTTGGGGCAGTTTACTAGGTACGTGTGTGCGTAGGAGCGAATCACCTCAAAAAAATCTCACAAATTTTCGTTTCGATAAATGTCTGAGCTGTGAGATTCCATCTGGGGTGTGACGATCCAATAATTTAAATAATTAAAAAAATGCCGGCAAATAAATAAATAAAACAAAATGTGCGCGCACGGGTAAAAAAAGGGGGTGATAAGGGGGTTAAGGGGTGGATAAGGGGATAAGGGGTGGTAAGGGGATAAGGGGGGCTGGGTGGGGTGTGTGTGTGAGTGTGTGTCTGTCTTGTCTGTCTGTCCATCCTTCCCTTGTCCCGTCTAGGTGACGGAACACCGCATCCGATTCTCAATGCCTTTCCAAGGGAGGCATGTCTGAATCCTCCCTTGAAAAGGCCATTGAGAATCGGATAATAGACGGGATTTTTGTTTAAAATGTTTATATGTTAATCCCCCGACTCATATGATATCAGCTTTAATCTGTGGCACGCTATCACTTGCATGCTGTGGTCAGCTAAGAAATGCAAGCCTGAACGAATCTATGAATAAGATGCGGTTGAATATGACACAGTAAGTGGAAGCAGAAGCAATAGATATAACGAAGCTGAAACAACCAAAATGTAATTTTGTTTCACATTTTCACGTATTTGCGCTCAGTCTAGGTTTAGAGCGCAACTGTGAGAGACGGTGGTATGTCGCGTTAGTCATTTTTTAACTCAGTGCATAGTACCTGAGTCAAGACAAGCCTTCAATTCCGCCGAGTCACTCACTGTCTCTGTGTATTATTACAAAGTTAGCGCAGCCTAATGTAATTGAGCTATCTTAACAACCGCGATAGTAACCGGTCCGGCGCCAAACGCTGTTGATTAAGCTGTGTACAATCAACAGCGTTGGACCGCGGGGTGTTAACAGAAGATTGATTCTTTCAATCATAGTCATTGCTATCACTTCCATACCATGGACAACTAATAAATTCAAGACAAAACACAGAGTTAAATGTCTCTGTTTACAAGGGTCTTAGCAAGCTGTGTAATCTCATGTGATCGTTGTATCCAGTGTATACAATGACGTAGGGTCTTAGAAACGAAACTAAGTGCGGAGTGGCTAATTGAGTATACAGTCGTTGCGTGTCGCGTGACATACAACCGTGACTGAAGTGTGAATGCATGTGTCTGTGGGTATGTCTGTCTGTCTGCCTTGTTTGTCTGTCTTTGTCTCCGTGTGTATGTCTGTGTGCGTATGTGCGTGCATGTGCGTGTGTGTTTGTCTTTGTCTCTGTGTGTGTGTGCGTGCATTGTGTTTGTTTGTCTGTGCGTGAGTACGTGTATGTGTGTGAGTGCATGCGTGTATGCCGAGTCTGTGTGTGTTTGTAATGTGTGTGTGTGTGCGTGTATAATAATAATAATAATAATAATAATAATAATAATAATAATAATAATAATGGTTATTATATAGGCGCGTTTTCCCAATTCGGCGAATCGGCTCAAAGCGCCGCGAACTGCACCGAACACGCACGCTCACGTAACACACGCATTCACTCTAAAGACGAACATAGTACAAGACAGACACAGGACATTCACGTGGTGCGAAGGGTCAGCTCAGCTACTGAGTTTTCGGAAATTTTGATCCCTTGTATTTGAAATTTTATAACGTGGTCTGAAACCGGTACCAAAGTGGAGGGGGTGGAAGAACCGGAGTACCCGGAGAAAGAACCCCCGACGGTCCGCCCGAATTAACGGTGACACTTACTAGAAGAGAAAAATCCGACGCTGAAACCCGGTATCGAACCTCGCACCTTTAGCCTTGGTGGCAGGCGCCTTAACCACTGCACCATGGACCGCCCCCATTGTATGCATGTATGTATGCATGTGTGTGTGAGTGTATGTATGCATGCGCGTATGTATGCGTGTGTGTATGCGTGCGTGTGTGCATGTTTATATGTGTATGTGCGTCTGTGTGAGTGCATGTTTTTGCGTATGTAGGCGTGTATGTGTGTGTGAGTGCATGTTTTTGCGTATGTATGTGTGTATGTGTGCATGTCTGTCTTTCTATGTGTGTGTGCATGTGTTTGTCTGTGTTTGTTTGCCTATACGTGTGCATATTGATTAGTTATTACAGATAGAAGAAAATACATTTCAATACCATTTATACCATTTTTTTTTGAGTCAATGCCCCCCCCCCCCCCCACACACACACACACACACACACACACACACACACACAAACAACAACAACAACAAAATACCATTGATATATGCACTTGATAACAAATTATTAAAGTTACCTACAGACACTTGATAACAAATTTCCAAAGTCACTTATAACTGACAAATAACTTTACAGGGTAACCTTTTAAGATCCTATAATTAGTTATAAGTGACTTAAGTCAAGAACTTATAAGAACTTACACATAACAAATTGTAAGTTCTTGACTTAAGTCACAATTTACTCGGACAGATTTGACAAGATACAAGGACAATGAAAAAACTTTTTTTTAGTAATAGTCTGGTGGTGGTGGAGCTGATGGGGTTAAATAGTTAGGTGCAAGCAACATGACATCTTTTTGCAAAGTGTAATGAAAAAATAATAAACGATTACCAAATCTGATTTTTATTTGTTTAAAAGATTGTGTAGTTTTTCTTTGGTTTCCTGAACACCGATCTTTTTTCCCATCACTAAAAAATTTGCCTTTATTTCTCCAACATTTACGGGAGATTGACTACGCATCTTATTTTGTATTTCGGATTTTTGTTTCTTGTAATTGTTCAAATCATCCTGCACTCTCTTAAATTCAATATCATCAATAAAATTATCGTCCAAAGCTTTACTGATAATAAGTTTCATACTGCTCAACTTTGCTCCAGCCAGCGTACTCAATGCTTCATGTTTCTGTAATTTCGTGTGAAACCTCTTGTTTAAGGCTTCCAAACCAAAGCAAGCCAGGCATGTAGCAATGCTAACACCCTCAACTGCAATGCCAATTAAACTTCCAATTCCTGTGGCAAACAGAACAATACCCCCTACAGAACATCCAGCTGAAACTGCACCAACAGCCATTGAAGTATTTTGTACAGAATTAAATACTGACTTATACCTCCTTTTATATCTGGAGTACCTCGCCTCTTAACTTTCTAAATATTTAATTGCTTCTGTAATATTATTTAATCTGAATGCGTCTGCCTGTAATGTTTTATCTGATGCAATTGGCACATGTGGATCAGGCACATGCGTTGTTTTAGTCATCACAATTGATTCAGTTGGCTCAAGCGTCGGTAGTATTGGATAGAATTTTACCATTTTTTTTATTGACAAATATTTTTTATTTAATCAGCAATTACATTTTGCAACTCATCAAAAGTATACAATTTGCTGGCATAATAAAACGAAACAAGATCAATGTGTTCCAGTTTTATGAAATTTAGAAAAACAAAAGTTATTTTGTCAACTAATATCTTGACAGCTCTAACGCTGCTCAAAACCTCAAAAACATCTAAATTTTTTCTAATGGCAATAAAGACCTTTGTTGATTCTGATACTGTTTCATCCCATGTAAGCTTTATTCCCTGTGTGATATCTGCCTCTCTCGCAGAAGTTACAGATTTCATGATAATTTCAAATACTATTGTTGCGTCTCTTGCGATGGTAAAGTTTGCTGGTACAAACACGACCTTTACATAAGATCGACCCTTCCTATGCGTAAGAAGATACCTCCTTTTCTCATACACAAGCACTTGCAGTTTATCTCTGCTATTGTTTTCTGAAGTATAACTTGGGACAAGGCTTACAATCAGCGGCCCAGAGTTAACAACTTTCCTGAATACTAAGGCTCCTTCATCATCAGTGTATACATAAGGACTAATAAATTCCAACTTTATGTCCCACTCAATTGTGGGTGGCAGTGCAGGTGCAAGCAGCACAGGTGAAACTACCTACTTATTTCCTACATGTATTAAGTTGTAGGGCGCATTATTTACAGGCGCAGTAGGTACAGTAACATCACACAGCTGGCCAAGTTTAGGTATAGGTCTGTCTGTTCCGTCCTTCATGTCATCGATTACTTTTCGCTTGTACATACCAAAAGAAGTAAGTTCAAATCCATACACCTCCCCCACCAACCCCTCCTTCTCAAAATCCTGAACATCAGCCAAATCTTTCAACTCTGTTACAGGACACGCAACTGGAATAATTCTCGGCTTTGGACCACCACTCATTTTTATTTACCCAAAATAAAATTATTTAACTTCTCTCTCTCTCTGGCTTGACTTCGCGAACGAAGATTTTATAGGAGTTGACCACGACTTCTGCAGGCTTGTTCGTGGCTGTGGAGGCCAATCCGAGACAGGCAGGTTTGACCGCAGTGGCTGCAGGGGAAGGTATGGCCAGGGTTCTGAGCTGCGGCATCTCTGTTTTTTCTCCTGAGCCGCTTGTCCTTAAGGCTAGCTCTGTGAGAGTCCTCAAAGGAGACAGCTGCCTTGTAAATGGTGGAGCGCCAGGTGTCAAGGTCCGCAGCAAGCGAAGATCACTGGTGGTGGTCGATTTGGCAGGCACTAAGTGACTTCTTGAGACAGTCTTTGTATCTCTTCTTTGGTGCCCCTCTGTCACGGTGTCCAGTAGCAAGCTCGCCGAACAGTGTGATCTTTGGTAGGCGATGATCCTCCATCCTGGAGACATGCCCCGCCCAGCAGAGCTGTGTCCGCAGCAGCAAAGCCTCGATGCTCACAGTTTCAGCCTGTTCAAGGACCTCGACGTCGGTGACATAGTCACTCCAGTGAATGCCCAGGATGGTACGCAGGCAGCACTGGTGGAAGCGTTTGAGGAGTCGTAGTTGGCTGCGGTAGAGGGCCCAGGACTCGGAACCATACAGCAGGGTGGTGAGGACCACAGCTCTGTACACACTGATCTTGGTGCCTGTTTTCAGCTGTTGATTGTGCCACACCCGCTTGAAAAGTCGCCCGAAAGCACTGTTCGCTTTTGCCAGCCTGCTGTCAAGCTCCTTGTCCAGCTTGGCGTCCGACGTGATAATGCAGCCAAGGTAGGTAAACTGGTGCACTGACTTTAGTTCAGACTCGCCAATGGTGATGTGAGGAGGGCGATACACTGTCTTGGGTGCCGGCTGATGGAGGACCTCTGTCTTTTTCAGACTGACCTCGAGTCCAAAGAGCTGGGCAGCATCTGCGAAGCAAGACGTGATGCGCTGCAGGGCTCTCTGTGTGTGTGCAACGAGGGCAGCATCATCAGCAAAAAGCAGCTCACGAATCAGTTGGTCTAGGGTTTTCGTGTGGGCCTGCAGTCGTCTGAGGTTGAACAGGCTGCCATCGAGACGATACCTGATGTACACTGCATCGTCATCATCGAGGTCCACTGTGGCCTGCTTCAACATCATGCTAAAAAAGATGGTAAAGAGGGTCGGTGCCAGCACGCAGCCCTGCTTTACGCCATTGAGAATAGGGAATGGTTCTGAGAGGTCATTGTTGAGTCTGACCTGGCCTTGCTGGTCCTCGTGTAGCTGGACAATCATGTTGAGGAACTTCGGGGGACATCCAAGTCGCTCCAGGATCTGCCACATGCCTTGCCTGCTCACAGTGTCGAACGCTTTTGTTAGGTCGACAAATGTTACGTACAGCCCTTTGTTTTGCTCGCGGCACTTCTCCTGTAGCTGTCTCAGCACAAAGACCATATCGGTGGTGCTCCTGTTTGCTCTGAAGCCACACTGGCCCTCTGGGAGTTGGTCTTCAGCGATGGCAGGTACCAGCCGATTCAGGAGCAGCCTTGCAAGGTATGTGAAGAAACATATTGAAAATGTTAAAGGGGCACGCCTGACCTTTTTTAATGCCTCAGTTCGCAAAAAGCTTTTACTTGGATTGAGTATACATACCCACTTGTCCCACCAAATGCTTTCTTTCATCCGTTCAAAGTGAAAAGAGGCCACCGGAATCTTGTGACTGAATGCTGTAAAAAGATTGCTTCTGATAGGCGATGGTAGCTGACGTCATACCTATTCTATACGACCTTAGGTCATCTGCATAATTATAACCAGTCAGAGACAAGTTGGTGGATGAACCAGTGAAGAACGGAAAGTATCAGTCGACTCGCGCCGACAATGGCAGACTCGGAATTGAAGAGAAGAAAGCGGAAGAGAGACGAGATACCCCTAAGTAGAATTGACATCGGACAAGGGAATATGGAGCTTGGCTTGACCGCCCATCCAGAATTTGTCGCTTTCCTGCTCTGTGAATCAGTAAGTAATCTACGTTCTTTGTCGATCTTCCTATAGTTCCGCGAGCGCCAGTCATTTTTAGAATTCATGATCTTCCGTAGAATTTATCTCTTACTGATTTCGCAAGATTTTAAACCCATTTTATGATATAGTTACGAGCTAGTTATCAGATTTTATGCTGCAAGGAACTGAAAACTACTGTGTGTGTCAAAGTCAGTTGCACATAGCTGGTCGTGACATGTTTTTGTCCGTCTGTGTGGGCTCTCATTCATCCGATTCACAGAAGTAGTGTTTCTGCTGCGATGGTGCATTTGTCCTTTCCAATGATGCTTTCAGTTACATAGACTTTGATGTGTGAGATGTGAAATTGACTGCAGTGCAGAAACTAAAAGTGGGTATAAATACCAATGTTCTGTTTCGTGTTTCCGAGGGATAAAGGATCAAATGTCAAACTAAGCACAGTGGACGCTGGATCAGTCGCTTTGCGCGGAGAGTCGAACAAGCCACGTCTCGGCCGTGCACTGACAAAGCAGCACGATCGTTGCTAGTAAATACTAGCACTGTAATAGGTCAAGCAGAACCCGCATTGTGATTTTGACAGCATAGTGAGTATGGAAGTTTTATTCTACATTCTTGTGGAAAATTACGTCAAAGGGATGCCTGAGAAGATCAGCACACGTGTACACTGGCACTTGTGTACACTGCACCGATGACCTCATGACCTGCAGTATTGTGATACACTGATAGTCGGCCGGATTCTGCGACCTTGTGACGTAGTCTCTTAAATATGCATATTAATTCAAAATGTTGCGTGGTTAGTCGTGACCGTAGTATGATTTAACTTCTAACACTACACTAAAATCATGCATAACAACTGGTTTGCCATCTTGATTAGTATTTTTCAAAGAAACTGGAACCTAATTTCTTAAACTGTAAAGGAAATCTAACAACCACACTTTTACAATAGGGTGCAGTTCCAGTTGGTAAGCATCTCAACAAAGTTGAAGGTTTTCCATTGTGAACATTCTCAGTTGTGTTTAGTTCTTTCAAATAAACATTTAGTACTGTGTGTACTGACAAATGAACAGGATATCTTCCAGTTATTATTTGTTTTTTGGGCTTTATTTTTAATCCTCTTTCTAATATCCAATCTTCATCACCACTAACAGCTAAAATACCAGTATCATATATGTCTAAAAAACCTAGTAGTATTAAAAGTTTGTCTGTTAATATAAGCTGACTATCTTTTGGAAATTCCAATGTAACAAACAAGTTAGCCGGATTTAAAGTTGCTTTAATTTATACATATTTTGTAAAATTCAGCTATAGTACAAAAGTCGTAATACCCAGGCTGTAAGTGATTAGCACCAAAACTTGTACGACCTATCATTCCATGTACAGAATATTCACCATCATCTGTTACATTAAACAACTTTACTGTATAAAACATTTCATGGATAGCTACAGTCTTGCTACCATCACGATTATCAATCACATTAGTTAACCACACTGGTTTGCTTGTGTCAAGATTTGTTAAGGTAATAAACATTTGTATTATCTCATAAAAAAAGAAGGATGGAATTTAAATCACCAACCATTACCACTACTAACGCATTTCAATTTAACGTGGATGCCAAATACAATGTCACACCAACTTTTGAACAGAACATAATTCAACTAAATCAACTCGATATAGCTGTAAGCGTACAAGATCTATTCCAAGTGAAAGTACCAAATCCCTTTGACCATTACCTAAACCCACCAATTACAGACGATGCTACTGCAAAAAAAGTGGTCCTTAAGCCCACTACAGATGTTTCAAAACCAACTCAACTTTTCTATACTGTGCTCAACTACAGGCTGTGGTGTTTCATTCACAGAGCATTTGAATCACCCAAACAAACTGATTAGATCTGTGTATCGTTTCCACACGTACTACCAGCTTAGACTTATTTTGTCAGAACTGCATACCCCACTACCAACTGAATCTAGTTTCAACCATTTTAACAACCCTATGGATATGAAAGCATTTGAACAGATTTGTAATGAGTTTAACATCAGTCCCCGGTATGACTTTACACAAAAACTTGATGATCACAACGGCATGGGTACATTGTATTACGCTATGAGTCACAGACAATACCCTCAAGATTACTACCCTGGTTACACTTCATTCTCATCAAAATCACAAGTCTGGTTAGGTTCCATTGAACAGAAACAGTCTAATGCGTGGACCACATTTATCTTAGACAAGAGTGACGGGTTTACTCAAGCAGGAGTCGAGCGCATAAATGAGTCTATCAGAACATATGTCTGGTGTATCCTAGGAGCACAATCACTAACAAAATCAAACATTTTAAATGGAAGTGGGAAGTTTGATGCACAAAAACAGTTTCTTGCTAATCTAGAAGATTCAATTAACTCAACAATGGATCTCCCATCTAGCATACAACGCTACCAAGACGTTCTCAGATATGCCAGATCAAAAGTTGACTTTGTAGTTGGCATCGGGTTATACATGTTACCGTCTGATCTTCAACTCCAAATGGGGACAATAACAAATTATAATAATGAAATCATTGTTGCAGGTCGTGACCAGAAATTAGGTCTCAATCAATCTGTAAACTTGGGGGCCACAACCACACATGTACAGCTGTTAAAACCATTACAGATGGTATCAGCCCAGGCCCCAACACCGGCACCCATACAACCAGTACAGTCAACCCCGGATCTAACACCAACCCCTGACACACATGAGTCAGAGAGAACTATATTGGTAATAGGCCTAACGGGATTAGGGGTATTACTTCTTTATCTGTTTCATTAAATAACCCACCATCAACCCTCCTACTGTAACCAAAAAGATCCACACATGCTCTGCCATAAATCATACTACCTTTGCTGCAGTAGTGATCAACCAACTGACAACAGTGCCTATAATGCCAGGCAAAGCGTCCATTGCTTTCACAGCCAATTTCTTAAGCAAGTCTGATATGTGAGACAGTTGTTTCTTTACCCATGACTGTAAATCTTTTGGGTCTGTTGGAGCCGGTGGACCTGGTGGTGCTGGAGGTGGAGAACCATTAACCCCGGGTCCACCAGAGACAGCTAACACAACAGTACTGATAATACATCCAAGAGCAGTAATTAAACTAGCAATTGTGATACCCTGTTCTCTGAAAAGTGTTTTCAATCTCTCAGCCAGAGTTGTGTCTTCGTGAAGTATTTTCTGAATAGCTTCTCTAATCCTGTTGACCTGTGTTTTTAGTTTTTCTCTTCCAATACTAATCGTTTCTAACCTTCCTGATCTTTCTATCTTCAAATCATTTAATCTGTGTTGTATTCTCTCTTTCATTTATGTGTCAAGATTCCCATTGTCATCTGTAGCCAGTTTTTCTTTTTCTCTTTCTATGTGTTTATCAAGCTCACCTAGTTTGGCAACGTTATTTACCATCTCACCTCTTATCATCTGCAATGATTTATCCAAGCCTATAATCTCTCGCATTGACAAAGGTGGGTCTTCTATTGTTTTCATTGCATCATTTATTTGTCCTTCAGTAAATGAGGTTTCTTGTATCACTGTGTTTGCTATTTCTGGCAGTCTTTTTACTTCCATCATTTCAATTTCTTGTGCTGTTGGCAACTTTGTTTGCACATCATGGAGGGCACTAACAAGTCTAGGCGCAAGCAGGGGTACAGGAGACCCACCAATACCAAGGTACCTTGCCAAGCCGGAGTTACCACCAACTTCACCTTTAATTGTACTTAAAGCTCTAAACTTAGCAGTGTTATTTTTATGGGTTAGATTTATTTTCCCTCTGTCTGTATTTACAAATAAGTGTCCTTTATCATATTCAAACTGATTAGGATCTATTACATCTGGGCGGACACCAACACTGTCATAAAATGAGTTTACTTTATCTTTTAACAGTTCGTGATACATACTACTACTAGTTACCATTCCAGTTGTTCCAGTCATATCCGTGATACTGGTATCTGAGACATTCTTGTCATCCATTTCAAAATCTTCATGATCAAATCCTCCCGCTGCCATTGTTTTAATAATTTAATATTTTTTATTGTGCATAATAAAAATGACATCATCTTATGGATCAAAGT
The DNA here is from genome assembly GCA_036245525.1 of Semisulcospira habei. Classification (NCBI taxonomy): domain Eukaryota; kingdom Metazoa; phylum Mollusca; class Gastropoda; family Semisulcospiridae; genus Semisulcospira; species Semisulcospira habei. The sequence goes on along the minus strand of BTPG01000001.1, from coordinate 109,713,994 downwards.
TAGAACCATATAGAAAACTACGTGAGCCTCTTGGTGTTAAGGGCATTAGACAATCAATCGTCATCACAAACAATCCAAGTACCATAGACCAGAACCAAACACTTACAGTCAAGTTTCCAAACCTAGGTCCCAGTGACGTTATTGTTCCTGGCACTGCACGCCTAGCATTTAATATTGAACTAACATCAGATGCAGATGTGAACAGAACACTAGTTAACAATCTTGGCAGAGCAATTATTAGAACTATTAAAGTAAAACTTGAAGGACAGGAAATGTTTAGTCTTGACGATGCTGATGTGTTTTACTGTTACAAAGATTTGTGGCTCACAAGAGAAGACCGAGAGGATTGTATTTATCAAAGAATACAGTCAGATAATATTGGTAAACTTTGAATAGATGCTGGAGATAAGGTAACTACTGGGGTAGCCAAAGGAAGTTATTATAGCAGAAACATATGGCACCAGATTTTACATTCCACTTGAGTTTGAAATCCTAACAGCTCATTTGCCTTATTACCAAGGAGCACTGAATGATTGTCTGAGCTTTGAACTAACTTTTAATGACTACTCCAAAATTATAAAATCATCTGATCTCAATGCAACATATAAGATCTCTAACATTTCTTTTGAATATGAAATTGTCACACATACTGAATTAGCCAGACTCATACAAAACCAGTATCAGTCAAGACTTCCAATTTATTATGACCGTGTGATTAGGCATAGTTTAATGCATAAAGACAAGAGCGACCCAATGTGGAATATAAACTTGAACACACCTGCCAGGTCACTGAAAGGTATTCTTATGTTGTTTGTTGAACCAGCAGGCCCATACAAAAGGGATTCAGAAAAATTCTACAATCCTAAGATTACACATTTGTCTTGCACAATTGAAGGCCGCCCTAATCAAGTGTACGCTTCAGGTTTGTTACCTTATCAACACTACGATGAGATCACAAAGTATTTTGCGAGTGGAAGGATTAGAGATAAACCAGCAAACATAGCGTGTGAAGATTTGCATTTGTATGACATTAGGATTGGACAATACCTTACAAACAAGTATGCACTTTGGCTAGACCTTCGCAGTACAGACGATGACTATCTTCATGGATCAGGTCGAACTGTTGAGAACGGCGGTGATGGGATTACAATTCAAATACAAAAGAAGGTTGAAACCACTGCAGCAATAAATATATATTTGAACCTGATTTATGATGCACAACTGAACATACAAGAGTGCAGACTAAGTGGACACATATATTAAAATTATATTCTGTATTAAAATGAACTTGATGACACTTGACCCACACTGTGGATTGTTTTGTGGTGCCACAGGGTGTGGAAAAACTGAATTTGTACTCGACCTATTACAAACAAGATACATCTGTCACTTTGAAAATATTGTGATATTTTGTCCTACGATTAAACACAACAAAGCTTATCATAACCGATTATTCATTTGGACTGACAGCAACATTTACTTAGTTGACCCTGAGAAAAAACTGAATGACTACCTACAATATTTTACGAGCAATTTGAAGGACAGCCAACGTTGTTTATTGTTGATGACTGCTCAGCAGAGAAAGACATTGTCAAAAAGAGAAACAATTTAGCAGAACTGGCCTTTAGTGGCAGACACGCAAACGTCAGTGTATGGATTCTCACTCAGAAATATAATGCTGTACTAAAAGATTTTCGAGAACAGTTAAAGTTCATCTGTTTGTTTTACTGTAAAGATCGTGACAGCTTTGAAGACTGTCTCAGAGAGAATGATGTCATACCAAATAAACATGAACGGGACGATGTGAAAAATAAACTGAAATCAACTAAGCATCTAAAGCTCATTTTAAAGACAGATCAGCCCACAGGGTATGGGTTAGTAAATTAATTTATTCTTTTGTTTGCCCAATAAAAACGACAGACGGACAAATCATGCAAGTGCTCGATATCTCACACTGCTTCAAAGATGTTGAACATTTTACCGACTTAATATCATCATCCAAACAGACTCACATAAGCTTTTCAGCACCAGTGGAGATATATGCAACATATAGTGTGACTTTGGATTATGTTGATGACCTTCCAAATGTGGAGCGCATGACAATTGATTTAAAGACGCCTACTTTTAAAGTTAATGATAATGACCGCTTGCTTTGGTTAGAGGAACTTTGTTATAGCATATTTAAACAACTGCGCAAACTAAATGTTTATATTAACAGTGTTACAGTTAATAAAGTGGTATTGCACAAGGTGAGCCAGCGGTAATATTTTTTATTCATTATTTTGTCGGACAAATAAAAATGACGGACAATGCTCAAAACCCATCAGGCTCATCAGGTTTAAGAAACCTGTTTCACACAACAGACTTGCCTATATCTAATAGTAACAATGTTTATGAATCAATAGAAAGATCTTTTTCTGTTATACAAAATAATCTTCTTACAGGCAGTGTAAAGATTCAGGTTGTTGCTAAAATAGAATTTACTAGAGTAGATGGTGAAGTGATTGCATCGTATATCTCAACAAGACAACACACAGTTAACACAAGAAGGAAATTAGAGACCGTGTTTAGAGACAGACTATTACCTGACTTTCTCCAAGCAATTGACAGTGCAAAAATGAAGGGGTCTGGTTGGCACGAAGGTCATGTCCATGAACTACAATTAAAGCAGTCAAGGTATCATCCTATATTAGGTAAATCATGGATACCACTGCCAACTGAGGTTGCAAACAAAAAGGCTGTCGTCAATATTCAGAACAATGACAATTTCTGTTTCATGTGGTGTGTGCTTGCTAAATTACACTTTGTAAAATCAAAAGCTGAACGTGTATCTAACTACACCAAATTTGTAAATGAACTCAACTTCAGTGGTATTGATTTCCCTGTTAAAATAGAAGACATAGATTTGTTTGAAAAACTAAATCCTGGTATATCTGTAAATGTGTTTGTGTGGGATAATGAGTCTGTTGACAAGTTACAACCCATTAGAGTATCACCACTTGCTCCAACCTATGGGCAGCCAGAAGATAAGCATGTTGACATGTTATTAATTGGTGATGACAATAACTTTCACTACACAATTATCAGAAATATGTCACGACTAATTCATGGGCATACAACAAAACACAATGGTAAACAGGAAGTGTGTAAGAAATGTTTACAAATGTTTTCTTCTATTGCAGTGGCACATAAACACGTCCTGCACTGTAGGTCAGCTGATGACATACAAACAGTACTTATGTATCCAGATCCTGGTAGTCGAGTATATTTCAAGAATTATGGGAATCAACAAAAGCTGTCATTTGTAGTGTATGCTGATTTTGAATCACTAGTTGTACCATATGAAGGTCCTGTTCCAGAGTCATTACCAAAGACTATAAAACTAAGTGACCAAGTGGTGTGTTCTTTTGGATACATTCTTGTCAGGTCAGACGGTGTGCATACAGAGCCTGTTATCTACAGAGGTGAAAATGCAGCATGTCTGTTTTTAACAGAAATGAGACATCTGTATAGTCAGGTAGTACAGTATCTCACAACATGTCAGATGCCTTTGGTGATGACAGAAGAAGACAAACTGAAATTTGATACATCTGTGACGTGTTGGATTTGTGAACAACCCCTCCAGGGTGATAAAGTTTGTGACCATGATCACATAACTGGGCGTTACAGAGGTGCCGCACATAACAATTGTAACTTGTTATTAAAAACAGATCCTAAGACATATAAGTTACCTATCTTTTTTCACAATCTCAAAGGATATGATTCTCACATCATCATGCAGGCTGTAGACGAGTCTTTCAAAAACATAAATTGTATTGCCCAGACAACTGAGAAATACTTGACCTTTAGGTTAGACAAATTAGCATTTCATGACTCGATGCAACATTTGCCCTCAGCACTTGCTAGTCTGGCAGAAGGACTGACTGAGTATCCAATAACGAGTAAATATTTTGAGCCAGACTTGATTAAGAAAGGAGTATATCCATACGAGTATATCAGTGAGTGGGTTGTGTTTGAGGAAAGGAGACTGCCACCAAAAGATAAATTTTATTCTACACTTAATGGTAAAGGTATTTCTGACTCTGATTATCAACATGCTCTTGATGCATGGGATAAATTAGGGTGTCAGACAATTGGTGACTACCATGACCAGTACTTGAAAGCTGACGTTTGCTTGCTAGCAGACGTATTTGAAAGTTACCATGAAAAGGGTTTGTTGCATTACAGTCTTGACCCTGCTTGTTACATAACTAGTCCTGGCATGACATGGGATGCATTTTTGAAATCCAGTAAGATATTTATAGATCTGTTGTCTGATCGTACGATGGGTGAAATGGTGGAACGTGGATTGAGGGGAGGCATTAGTATTGCAGCGAATAACTATGCCAGAGCAAATAATAAATATCTGGACGACCCAGACTTTGACCCCGAGGGGTCAAGGTCATTCATTACATACCTTGACGCAAACAATTTGTATGTGAATTATTGCTCTTGAAAAACTTTTGTTTGTATGATTTGTCACAGTATGATGTAACAGAGTCAGGGTTATCAAACTATATTATGACTCTTGACCAAAAAGACGCAAAGGGTTGGATCTTTGAAGTTGACCTACAGTACCCGCATCATCTACACGATTATCACAATGATTATCCCTTAGCAGTTGAGAAAATGAGTATGACGGGGGAAAAAGAAGACACTAAACTTGTGCCAAATTTGAATGATAAATTCAATTACGTTTGCCACTATCGCTTGTTGCAGTTTTACATCAGACACGGGTTAGTACTAAAGAAAGTTCACAGAGGAATTCAATTTGATCAGAGTGCTTTCATGAAAGATTACATAATGAAGAACACAACATTGTGTGCCAGGGACGGCAACACTGCATTTGACAAAGACTTCTTTAAACTTATGAACAATGCCTGTTTTGGCAAGACGATGGAAAATCCTCATCACCGCAAAGATGTGAGATTAGTAACAACTGAATCGGGTGCAATTAAACCTACAGGTAAGCCACAGTACACAGGGTATAAAGAATTTCATTCATCATTGTATGCTGTGTCACTCAAAAAAAAGATTGTTAAACTGGACAAGCCAGTATTCATTGGTATGGCAATTCTTGAGTTGTCAAAACTGTTGATGCTTGAATTTTATTATGATTACTTCAAACCAAAATATCCTGAGTGCCATCTGCTATACACTGACACTGACTCTATGATCATTGATGTGCCTACTGAAGACTTTTATGAAGACATGAAAACAGAACTACACATGTATGACACATCTGACTACCCTAAGGACCATAAATTATATAGCACACAAAATAAGAAAGTGCCTGGAAAGTTTAAAGATGAACTAAATGTTGTGCCAATAGTGAGTATGTTGGACTGAGATCAAAAATGTATTCTATACTGCACCAAAAGGGAAGTCAGTCGAAAGCCAAAGGAATAAAAAAAAAACAGCGATAAAAAATAAAGACATTCATCATGAACATTACAAGTAAGTATTAGACGGAGCATTAATGCCCGATTATCCAAACAAGTCACTGAGATCAAACAAACATAATCTTGAAATGATCCAAACACATAAAAAGTCACTTGCAGTTAGGGACACAAAACGTGTTTTTCATAGTAAAGAAAAAGCTTATGCACCTGGTCATTACAGGCTCAAGTTATCTGAAGAAATAGCTGATGAACTGGTCGATGAATTAATTGATGAGTTAGTTACTGAAATGAGTAACGGTGTCTGGGGGAATAATCTGTAATTCTTCTCTGACAAATGCCCTTTGTGGGGCAGGGTCGTACAGGTAATACATTGTTGCGTCAGGACCGGGACTATTTTTTTAATATTGTGTACAGACGTAGACCAGATGGGGTGTGTTGCTCTGCCCTTCACGTCATTTTCAGCCTCCCCTGGTTGATATAAATATCTCACCTGTTTAGTAAATAAACTTGTGTCTGGTGCTGGGGTTTTTATTTCTGTTCCTGATGCCATAGGAATTGTTTTCAATTTAATAGCATCAGCAGGCTTTACGCAGCCTTCATTATTCATTGCTTTTATCACAGATGGTAATCTTTGTACCCACTCTGTGTTACGCCTGTCATGCATGAGTTCCTTTGAATACTGGTAACTGAAAAGTCTTTCTGATAACTGTTTATTGAAATTTTCTACGATTGCCTGTGATCTGTGTATGCCTGGAATACCGCGTCTAACCAGTACGCCATGCTTCGCAAATAACTGATTAACAGCACCTTTGAATTCTGATCCGTCATCAACTTGTACAAGTCTGGGGTATCTTAAAGGACCATGACTATATATTTTTGTTAAAGTAGTCACAACTGTACTGGCTGTTTTGTCAGATATGGGTTCAGCGTCTTTGTACCTTGAAGCAATGTCAACGACAGTTAATGCATACTTGTATCGTTTCTTTCTTATTGTATCATGTGGTAGGAATAGGAGGTCCATTTGATGTGTGTCATTTGGGGTAGTGTTTTTAAAATGAGGTCTTGTTATCTTTCTTGGAGCAGGTAAATAAACCTGCCAAATTGCCTGTTTTTGTAACCAATATTTATTTGATTGAGTGTTACATCTCCACCCACAGCGGCATGTAATTTTTGAATAGCTGTTTGTCCTTTCCAATATCCGATTGGGGAGTAATATATTTTTGATAGTTTATTTTCAACCCCAGGGTCTTTCATTTTTTTCTAGCAATATAAAGTCCCGTAAAATAAAGAAATGTCATTCCCACTAGAACAAAGATTATCTCCCCGTTTCTTTGTTGTGTGCTTGGTTGGTAATAGTCACTTAGTTTCAGTTTTGGGATAGACATGTCATTACCCGTGACAAGATAGTATTCATGAATTGCATCATCGACATTAGAAAATGTATGTTGTGCATGACCTTCAAGTTGGAGTTTTTCATTAATGAAATCAAGTTTCTATATTCGCTGCTTTTCATAATCCTGCTGGGCTTGTGCAAGTTTCTCAGATGCCTCATTGTGGCGCTTCATTTCTTCTGCTGATTCCTCTCTACCCATTTTTGAAAAGAGATAGTTTGATCCACTGAAAGCAAGTGCATTGACCATGGCACCACCAATCATAATAGCTATCGTTGCCATACTTATTTTATTTACATAGAAACATTTTCTGGAATAATTCCTTGCTTAACAAAAAAGTCTTTCGTGGCAATTGATGCTGTAACAACTGCAATTAGCTTAGCACTGTCTTCAAAATCTAGTCTACTCAAGTCTGCTGATTTCATTTTGAGTAGACTTTTTCCCAGCATAGAATAAGCTACTGCTAGTCCGCTGATTATGGCAAAGTGATAAACAAGGTTCATTAAGTTTTTTGTGTCGCTCATTTTCTAAGGCAATAAAAATTAAAATAATATTTTATTCACTGCATATGAAATGGGTCAACGGCTTTGGTTGTTACTGGTAATGTGGCGACTTCTGGTTTTGTTTTTGGAGTGTCTGATTTTTTGGTCACTGTATGAGTCTGTGGTTTGTATTTTTTGTATAATTGGTAACCTACGTAACCAAATCCAACAACAAATCTGGCAACTAAATATTTTGCTGTTTGAGGTTCGGGGTCAGGGTTAGACTGGGTTGTTTGTCTCTCACTTTGATGAAGGAGTGACGGTAGTGATGGTCCTGTCGGTTTTGGTCCTGACGGTATTGTCACTGGTCCTGACGGTCTTGATGACGGGTCAGTTACATGAGCCTTTTCTGTTTGTGCTTGAAGCTATATTTTTTTTTTTGTCTGTTACATTCGGCTAATCTTTTTCCAGCCTCTACCCTTCCTGGACTTTTAGTCTTAGTCACCGTTGGAACCTGTGTCAAAATAGGGTTCTGTTGTGGAGTCGTCTGGGTCTCGTCCATTTTCTACTGCAGTAAAATTTAATTTTGAGAAATCAATATGGCTGCCAGTGACAAGCAAAGTTACCACAGGTGCAAGGTAATTTCCAAACTTGTAAAACATGATGCATGCTAATTTACCGATTGAACTTGAAACAATAGGATTGCTTTCAAGGTCGTGTGAAAGACTGTCACTATCCACAGGTAGAAAGTGACTCACTGCTTTTGTGTATAACATACAAGTGATCGACTCAAATCACGAGTCATTAGTGAAGCAATGTGGTTTTCATATTTAGAATATAGTTTAATTAGTTCGTCAGCTGTGAGGGATTCTATATCTTCTGTCATGTATTGTTTTCCGAGATATGCCTTTGACTTCCTTGAAACAATTACAGAGAGAAGACGCTGTTTTTTCGAGTCTAAGTCTTTGCTTTCTACAGCATTGATATCATTCAATAGAAAGAGTACATCTTGGTTCATTTTATCATAAAAAATATTAATTTTAATTTCATTGAATTTGGAAATCTTTATTTTACCAACAAAAAATAAGGGGAAACCAAGAAAAATGGGCGGCATTAAGGTGTGGAAGTATGTGGGCAAAAATAGTGAAATTAAGGGGTCGATAGAAATTGTCAAAAAAATCTCTATCTTCCTTTCTCTGCATGCACGTATGTGTGTGTGTGTGTGTGTGTGTATTTGCGTGTGTGCGTGTGTTTGAAGTATATATCGTATCAAACTTCGTCCTTTCTTGATTGTGATTTAGCAACCCCTCGTGCTCTAGAAGTGTGTCAACGATGTGGCAGAAACTGAGTGAAGAGCTACGCTGTACTTGCATGCACATCTCTGGTAGCAATAGATCAGCTACGCCGACTGTCAGGCAATGACCACTGTGTAATGGTCTGTGATTTTGGACCATACGGCTTCCAGCCATATGATCCAAAATCACAGACCAGCACACATTTTCGAGCTTTTTATGAGATAAAGGTGAACCTGGCAATAAGTGTAAACACGACAAGAAACGCCATTGTTCATAACGCGATCTTAAAGTGATCTGCTCCATGGCGGGCTTTCATTGCCAACATTCGCCCATACAACGGGTGATCAATGTTGTCTGGTCGCAACTAAGGCTTTTCTGCCCTTGTTTTCACAATCTGTGTCAGCATGCAGAACTCGCCTGTACACAAAGAATAAGATCCAAAAAGTCTTTTTTACATTTAAACTTCATCATTTAAGTCCGCCCTGTTGTCCAGCATTATTGTGAGACATACTGAGAACATTGATACAGGAGATACTGCAAACTGTTAACCTTTGTCCAGCATTATTGTGAGACAAGAACATTGATACAGGAGATACTGCCCACTCTTAACCTTTGTCCAGTATTATTGTGAGACAAGAGCATTTATACAGGAGATACTGCCAACTGTTAACCTTTGTCCAGTATTATTGTGAGACAAGAATATTTATACAGGAGATACTGCCCACTCTTAACCTTTGTCCAGCATTATTGTGAGACAAGAATATTTATACAGGAGATACTACCCACTATTAACCTTTGTCCAGCATTATTGTGAGACAAGAACATTGATAGAGGAGATACTGCCCACTATTAACCTTTGTCCAGCATTATTGTGAGACAAGAACATTGATACAGGAGATACTACCCACTGTTAACCTTTGTCCAGTATTATTGTGAGACAAGAACATTGATACAGGAGATACTGCCAACTATTAACCTTTGTCCAGTATTATTGTGAGACAAGAACATTGATACAGGAGATACTGCCCACTGTTAACCTTTGTCCAGTATTATTGTGAGACAAGAACATTGATACAGGAGATACTACGAACTATTAACCTTTGTCCAGTATTATTGTGAGACAAGAACATTGATACAGGAGATACTACCAACTATTAACCTTTGCCCAGCATTATTGTGAGACAAGAACATTGATACAGGAGATACTGCCCACTCTTAACCTTTGTCCAGTATTATTGTGAGACAAGAACATTGATACAGGAGATACTACCAACTATTAACCTTTGTCCAGTATTATTGTGAGACAAGAACATTGATACAGGAGATATTACCAACTATTAACCTTTGTCCAGCATTATTGTGAGACAAGAACATTGATACAGGAGATACTGCCCACTGTTAACCTTTGTCCAGTATTATTGTGAGACAAGAACATTGATACGGGAGATACTACCCACTATTAACCTTTGTCAAGCATTATTGTGAGACAAGAACATTGATACAGGAGATACTGCCCACTCTTAACCTTTGTCCAGTATTATTGTGAGACAAAAACATTGATACAGGAGATACTACCAACTATTAACCTTTGTCCAGTATTATTGTGAGACAAGATCATTGATACAGGAGATATTACCAACTATTAACCTTTGTCCAGCATTATTGTGAGACAAGAACATTGATACAGGAGATACTACCAACTATTAACCTTTGTCCAGTATTATTGTGAGACAAAAATATTTATACAGGAGATACTCCCAACTATTAACCTTTATCCAGTATTATTGTGAGACAAGAACATTGATACAGGAGATACTGCCAACTGTTAACCTTTGTCCAGTATTACTGTGAGACAAGAACATTGATACAGGAGATACTGCCAACTATTATCCTTTGTCCAGCATTATTGTGAGACAAGAACATTGATAAAGGAGATATTGTCAGCTGGTAACCTTTGTCCAGCATTATTGTGAGACAAGAACATTGATACAGGAGATATTGCGCACTATTAACCTTTGTCCAGCATTATTGTGAGACAAGAACATTGATACAGGAGATACTGCCAACTGTTAACCTTTGTCCAGTATTATTGTGAGACAAGAACATTTATACAGGAGATACTGCCAACTGCTAACCTTTGTCCAGTATTATTGTGAGACAAGAACATTTATACAGGAGATACTACCAACTCTTAACCTTTGTCCAGTATTACTGTGAGACAAGAACATTTATACAGGAGATACTGCCAACTGCTAACCTTTGTCCAGTATTACTGTGAGACAAGAACATTTATACAGGAGATACTGCCAACTCTTAACCTTTGTCCAGTATTACTGTGAGACATACTAAGAACATTTAAACATGGGATATTGCCAACGATTAACCTTTGTCCAGCATTACTTTGAGACATACTAAGGACATTTATACAGGAGATATTGCCAGCTATTAACCTTTGTCCAGTATTATTGTGAGACATACTAAGAACATTTATACAGGAGATACTGCCAACGATTAATTTCTTGTCTGGGGTAGGTCGCTTACAGATATTAACATCCAGACCACATTGGCGTCTGTCTGGAGTAGATAGCTTACAGATATTAAAATCCAGCCCACAATGGCGCCTGTCTGGCGTTTTGTACAATGTAATAACATAACCAACAAAGAGAGAAACGCGCTATAGGATGACGAGCACAATACACATTCTACACTGTTTTGTCCCCGTTTGAAGCCAGTTTTTATTGTCGATCTACGTCGCGATCTTTGCCAACTCAAACACACACTCCACAGGCGCCTGACGGGTGCTTTGATGTGTAAACACGGGTGTTGCGAGTGTGTCCCGTACTCGTGGCACTCAATAGAAACACAAGGTTGGACAGAAAGTATAAGGATGTACTGTGACATAATTATTGTTCAGTGACACAGGGTGCACCGTGAGGACTTTCGCCAGTGTCCTATGAAAGAGGTCAAGCTGCTTGTTGATAACAATCAATCAGAAAAGTGCTTTCAAAGTCTCCCGTCCTCAGCTACTTTCAGCCGTCGTCTGCTGTCAGGAATGCTTGAAAACAATGTCTTGATTCTAAACTCACCTTTCCGATCGCCATGTTTCTGTTGGTTGGGTATAGTTTAATGCCCAAACTATAATGTGTGAAGAGGTTTATAGGCTATAGCGGACATCGCTGTGCAGGGAGAAACTGCTGTTCAGACACTGTACTCGCCTCTGCTGAGTTTTTCCTGCAGCTGCTTTACTTTCCAACGTTTTATTTACTGTTGAGTTTGTCAACACGCACTCGTGAGGTGCCTATGATTTAGCCTGTGTATTCGGTGATCAGTCAGAGTGAAGTATCATTTTACCCGTCTTTTGTGTTGACTGGATAAAACCAGTTTACGAGAAACAGCCGTCTACACTGTACGAGTGCATTTCTGAAAAAAAGACAGACCCAGCACACAGCATGTCAGACTGGATATTTGTGGTCGTTTGGCTCTGTCTGTCTGTCTGTCTGTCTGTCTGTCTGTCTGTCTGTCTCTCTCTCTCTCTCTCTCTCTCTCTCTCTCTCTCTCTCTCTCTCTCTCTCTCTCTCTCTCTCTCTCTCTCTCTCTCTCTCTCTCTCTCTCTTTCCGGTCCTACTTTGACTGAAGAAAAATTGAAATCCGTCAAGTTACTAACATTAAACAAACAAATTGAATTTATTAGCTGTGTTCTACTGCACAAAATTAGATCATTCATGGAAAAGTCCACCCTATCTAAGAACTTTATTTTCCGACAGTAATAGGCAGAACACGAGAAATAGCTCGATCCACCTTCCAAAAACTAGATTAGACATCTGTACGATGTGATGACGGTGAAAGTGTGCGTGCGCGCGTGCATTAATGCGTAAAACCAGATTGTCATTTTCAGGCGCTAAAGCGTGGAATAGTTTACCTCCACACCTGAAATCAATTTTCTAAGATAAGCGTCTTCAAGATCGCCTCTATAAATATTTACTACAGAAGTAATAGTATGTTCGGCTTCGATCTACTATTATTCGTATAGTTAGTGACAAGTTTCCCATCACCTGATAATCTTTTAACGTTGCTGCAGATTATGTAGCCAAAAAAAATGCACTCAATCAGAGTAGCTCCAAGGGACATAATTTTTCAATAAATTCTGAGAATGCCGTGCCAATGCCATGGAAATCCAGTCTGGTAAGCTTGCATTGTGTCATCAGGACATCAGCTGTCCTTTTGTGACTGCATCGCTTATTATATCTTTTGAGCCTTCCACTGAACACCTACTACATAAAGTAATAGGGACTACCCCCAGGCGCCCCGCAACCCGCTGGAGAATATCCAGTCCTCCCCCCGAGAGGGGAGGCTAGTGCATGAATATTCCCAAACAGATCTTGGACCTGCTGGATAGATTTAAGATTTTGCCGCCTACGACCGGTTTCGAACCAAGGTGGGTCTCATCAGGTAGGCATACGACGTAACCTGAAATTGCAAACACAACGCATGTACCAGATGCCACCTCCAGAATTTGACTGGTAGCAACCACTAGTCCAGCGTGAATTGCATTCCTAAAGCTTTGGCTAAGGCTTTGGGCGACGCCTTTGTTAAAAGTAAAGAATAATTGTACCACAAAATTGCCTAGGTGTTGCCTTTTCAAAATGAGTCAGTCTTCTTCCACTGCAACACCCCATAAAGCTTTAGGGATGCAATCCACGCTGGACTAGTGGTTGCTACGAGTCAAATTCTGCAGGCGGTATCTGGTACATGCGTTGTGTTTGCAATTTCAGGTTACGCCGTATGCCTACCTGATGAGACCCACCTTGGGTCGAAACCGGTCGTAGGCGGCAAAATCTTAAATCTATCCAGCAGGTCCAAGATCTGTTTGGGAATATTCATGCACTAGCCTCCCCTCTCGGGGGGGTGGGGGGGAGGGGGGGCGGGAGAGGGGGGGAGGGCTGGATATATATATAAGATTATTATGGGTTTTGTTTTAATTTATTTTTATTATTTTATTTAATATTTTATTTTATTTATTTTATTTTTTTTATTATTTTTTTTTTTTGGGGGGGAGGGGTCAGGGGTCTTTTTACTTATATATGTTTTATCTTTTACTGTATCGTCTGATGTATAATTAGAGTAGCAGGACAGTTTGGAAGATAAGCATTGCTATGCCTAAAACTTTTATCCTGAATAAAACGTTTCATCATCATCATCTCTCTCTCTCTCTCTCTCTCTCTCTCTCTCTCTCTCTCTCTCTCTCTCTGCATGTATGTGTCTGTTGTGCGTGCGTGCGTGCGTGTGTGTGTGTATGTGTGTGTGTGTGTGTGTGTGTGTGTGTGTGTGTGTGTGTGTGTGTGTGTGTGTGTGTGTGTGTGTGTGTGTGTGTGATACACAGATACACACAAACACGCACACATGCTCGCGCGCACGCACACTTTCACCGTCATCACATCGCACAGAAATGTCCAGACTATTAATTTGTTATAAGCAGTAAACACACGCCCAGACGTCCTCAGTCCAAATACTGTAACCCAACAGTTGTCTCTCTGTCTTTAACTCCATCCCTGTCAGCCGCTAGACATAATGAATCTGTTATATCAACCAGTAAACACACGTGTAGACGTCCTCAGTACAGATACTGTACACCAACAGTCGTCTCTCTGTCTTTAACTCCATCCCTGTCAGCCGCTAGACATAATGAATCTGTTATATCAACCAGTAAACACACGTGTAGACGTCCTCAGTACAGATACTGTACACCAACAGTCGTCTCTCTGTCTTTAACTCCATCCCTGTCAGCCGCTAGACATAAGTTGAATGAATCTGTTATATCAACCAGTAAACACACGTGTAGACGTCCTCAGTACAGATATTGTACAGTCGTCTCTCTGTCTTTAACCCCATCCTTGTCAGCCGCTAGACATAATGAATCTGTGTTCTCAGTCCAATTACCTTTCACCCAACAGTTGTTCCTCTGTCTGTAACCCTATCCCTGTCAGCCGCTGGACATCATGAATCTGTAAACAGAGCCTGTTCACCGGTGAAGTTTTCATGTACATATATCAAATTAACGTTTTTACCGTTTATACGTTTTGACCGCTGTATATTGTGGTGTGTAGTGATAACAGTTGATGTGTGCACGGATGTCGAATTTTAATATTATTATTAGTATAGTATTATTTTTAAATTAATGTTTTACAGATTTTACTTTGGTGTTCATTTTCGGAATATTTTAATGTCAATTAATTGTGTGTGTGTGTTGAATCTTTGAGCCTGTCGGACCACTTTAATTGCCGATAGAGGAATAAATAAAGTTAACTGAATTGAATTGAATTGAATTGAACTGAACGGTTAACGGTTGCGCACGCGGTGGCGCAGCGGTACTGGCATTCAATAAAAGCTGGATCGCCAGTCCAGTATGGCTACAGCATATCAATGGGTGTTGTTCGCTACGCTCCGGCGTAGCGGTGAAAGATGATTTATCTCTGTGCTCGAAAAGCGTGTACCATACGGTTTTAACCCCTTCCATGCCGATGAAATCTGAGCACAATCCAACTGCAAGAGACATAGATCCTCATCAGCCCCCGCAGTCGCGGGGGCTGATGAGGATCTATGCCTCTTGCTGATACCGCGTTGTATGCATGTTCCGTGGAGGCCTCGGGCTGTTGGAATGAACACAGATTTCACAAACACATCCGTGGCCACTGGCTGTGAAGGGGTTACCGCTGTACGTCATATTCAAGACATCTTGAAGACGTGAAAAACTGGATGACAGTAAACAAGCTTAAACTGAATGACGACAAAACGGAAGCGATGCTGGTAGGCACTCACCAGAAACTTTCCCATCTCCCTCCCTCTCTTCACCTTCAACTCGACAGCACCCCCTCGCCCTCTCTGACTCGGCCAAAAACCTCGGCGTTATTCTTTATTCCTCTCTTTCCCTGACCAGCTTCGTCTCCGCCACGGCTCAGGCATGCTACGTCCACCTCCGCCGCATCAGTCAGATCAGAAAATACCTCACTACTGAAGCGGCCACCAAACTTGCTGTCTCTCTCATCTTATCTCGCATCGACTACTGCAACTCTCTCCTTTCCGGCCTCCCTCACTCCACCACCTTCACTCTCCAGCGCGTCCAGAACAATGCTGCCCGCCTCGTCCTCAGAAAGAAAAAATCCGACCACATCACTCCCCTGCTCAAACTCCTTCACTGGCTCCCCATCCCCCAACGCATCCAATACAAGATTCTGTCTCTCTGCTACAAATCCCTGAACAACTGCGCTCCTGCCTATCTTTTCAACTTACTTCACCCTACACCCCTCCCCGGTCCCTCCGCTCCGCCTCCGACCCTCTCCGCCTCCACATCCCCCGCACCAAACTCAGCACTTTCGGCCCCCGCTCCTTCTCAGTTTATGGTCCATCCACCTGGAACACTCTCCCACTCTCTCTCCGTCAGAAGCACTCTCTCTCCCCCTTCCAGTCCGCCCTCAAAACTCACCACTTTCAACAGATCTAGCACTATACCACCACACTCCCCACCCCAAAATGACTGTCGTAATGTATTTCACTATTTGTGGTACGTGAGTCGTTGTCTAAAGCGTGCGCATTCGTGCGTGAGTTGTGAGTGCGCGCTTAGAGTTATAACTATTATAAGATAAGCGCATTATAAATACCGTAAATATTATTATTATTACATCTGCCCAGCAACAATCTCCACGTTCTCCTGTGTTGGCCACACTAGCCACAGACCTGTTGTGTGTCTCTGGGTGTGATCGTCGCCTCTGGCCCGTGTCCCTAATTGTGTGCTGCAGAAGCGGTAGATGCAGTGTGGGCGTGGCTCTGTGATATCGCAGTTAACCTGACGTCTTCCCGTAACCCCCGGGCTGAACTTGGCCATTGAGTCAGTCAGTCAGCATTCATTGTCTGCTGGTCGTATGATACCCAACCAGACAACCACTCAACGAACCAGTCAACTAACCAAACAGATAGGGACAAACAAGCAAACAAACAAACAAACATCACAGACAATCAAACTTATAAACAAAGCAACTCTGCGAGTGGCCAGCTCTCCCCAACACAGCATATCATTTAATTAGAGATCAAACCGAGTAAATAAATATTGGACGAGTTTTTCTCTCCTGCAGAGAAAGTATATAGGAGAATACAACGACACCCATTTAAGAAACAATTGATTTATTTAATCCTTTCCGTAAATAAACAAACGCACTTGACCAAATTCATTTAACAGATTTATCTGCCCAGTCAGGTCCCCCAACCCCTTGGAAACAAAAGGCTAGTTAAAATATCTTCCCGAGAAATACACACCACCCACCCACCCCCCCACACACACACACCCACACCCCACCACTCAATGCTGTCAGAGTTGGCCTTCCTGAGAAATAGTGTCTACTTCCTGTTCATACCACCATTGTAAACAATAGTCTTCTATGCCCAAATAGTGTCTCTCTCTCTCTCTCTCTCTCTCTCTCTCTCTCTCTCTCTCTCTCTCTCTCTCTCTCTCTCTCTCTCTCTCTCTCTGCACACACAAAACAAATTAGCATTCCTTTTTGTGTCAACGCTTCAATGTATGTCACTAAACCACTATGTCATTTTTCTTACTCTGGGGCAAACCAAAAATATAGAACAAATCTCTAATATAGGTTATTTCCCAAATGTGGAACACCACGTCGTTCGTAAATGAAACGTCCAACGTGAAAATTTATCTGTGAAAAGTTTTCACTTCACACATCGTGACTGCTGCGACGCACACGGCCATTGCGCTGTTGAACAATCGGCCTTTGTGCTCAAGACTGTCGCGTGATGAAACCGGATTCCTGTTGGGTGCAGTTATTGCCGTCATAACCTGTAGGTAGAGACAGCTGTTGTGTAGTCATTGTTAGTTTACAAGATTGCATCTCTTCATAACCAGAAAGTTGGGCTTGAAAATTGGTTGTGAAACGGTTTCCTGTTTTCGCTCCAGTGGGTGACAATCAGCCTTTCATACAGTTATTTATTACCCTGTCGCGTGATGCCTTTAAATTGAAACCCACAACTTTAATCCCGGGAGAGACCTCAATTATTCAATTTAGTATACACCCCACCATGTTTTACAAGTGTTTTAGATCACTCGAGGAGAAAATCGGGGAGTGAGTTGTTAGTTTGAACCAGATCACGGACATTGCCTTGTCCTGTTATGCATTTAAATTGAAACCAGATCACGGACATTTGTGTTGCGTGCTGTTTACCCAACCAACATGATAATGGCGGACCTATCTGTGATTTTAGACCTTGCAGCTTCTGGGTGTAAGGTCTAAAATCACAGACCGCACACCGTCACTGACGTCCAAGTAGGGAGAAAATAAAACCAGACAAGCTTTTCGTAGTCATTATTATAAGGCTTGCGGTGTGAGTGGTTAGTTTGAAACCCCTTTTATAACCAGAAAGGCAAGCATAGTGTTTTTGTACAAACAGATTATATTGTGTTTTTAAAATGGACTTAATGACGCACGATTCACATTGCGGCCTATTTTGTGGCGCCACTTCGTGTGGGAAGACTGAATTTGTTCTTAACCTCTTACAAACAAGATACCTTCATCATTTCGAAAACATTGTAATATTTTGTCCAACAATCAAACACAACAAAGCTTATCACAACCGTTTATTCATTTGGACTGACAACAACATATACTTAGTCGACCCTGAGAAAAAACTGAATGATTACCTGCTATATTTTTACAAGCAATTTGAAGGACAGCCAACATTGTTCATAGTTGATGACTGTTCTGCAGAGAAAGACATTGTCAAAAAGAGAAACATATTAGCAGAACTTGCCTTCAGTGGCAGACATGCAAACATAAGTGTATGGATTCTCACTCAGAAATATAATGCTGTACTGAAAGATTTTCGAGAACAGTTAAAGTTCATCTGTTTGTTTTACTGTAAGGACCGTGACAGCTTTGAAGACTGTCTCAGAGAGAACGATGTCATTCCAAATAAGCAAGAACGGGATGATGTAAAAAATAAACTGAAATCAACTAAGCATCTAAAGCTCATTTTGAAGACAGATCAACCCACTGGGTATGGATTAGTAAATTAATTTATACTTTTGGGTTTGTCTTTAAAAATGACAGACAGACAAAATTGGCCTATTAGTGAAATCATAGATATTACACATTGCTTTAAAGATGTTAAATATAAAAGCCAGCTTAATAATAGAGAGTCACCTGGTAATTTATTTATTATACCAACAACAGTGTATATGTCTGGTAATATAACTTTTTATGTTGATAATCCATTTATTAAAAAAATAACTGTTGATATTAAGACACAATCATTTATTATTAATGAATATTATGATGGTTGGTTTACTAAATTGTGTAGTAATTTAGCAAAAGAGCTAAATAAAATAAATTTATATTTTAACGATATTACATTTAATAAAATGGTATTACACATACAAAATCAATAATTATAAACACATGTGTAAATAAATTTGTTTATTGTAGGAGTTACAGTCAATAAAGTGCCATTTTCATTATATAATTTTCTATTTATTTTTTTGTCGGACAAATAAAAAAGATGGACAACCGTCAAAGATTAAGAAACGTGTTTCACACAACTGACTTACCTATATATAATATTTACAATGTCTATGAATCAATAGAAAGATCTTTTTTAGTCATACAAAATAACCTTCTTTCTGATAGTGTAAAGATTCAGATTGTTGCAAAAATAGAATTTGTCAGAGATGTTGGTAAAGTTATTGTAACGTATATCTCGACAAGGCAGCACACAGTTAATTCGAGAAGAGAACTAGAGAAAGTGTTTAGAGAAAGATTGTTACCAGACTTCCATGAAGCAATTGACAGAGCAGAAATGCAAGGGTCTGGCTGGCATGAAGGCCTTGTACATGAACTACAACTAAAGCAGTCAAGATATCATCCTATTTTAGGCAAATCATGGATACCACTTCCAACTGAGGTTGCAAAAAAAAAAGGCTGTCGTCAATATTCAGAACAATGATAATTTATGTTTCATGTGGTGTGTGCTTTCTAAACTTCATTTTGTAAAAACAAAACCTGAACGTGTATCTAACTATATTAATTTTATAAACGAACTCAACTTCAGTGGCATTGAGTTCCCTGTTAAAATAGAGGACATAGACTTGTTTGAAAAACTAAATCCTGGTATATCTGTGAATGTGTATGTGTGGGATAATCAATCTGAGAATAAGTTACAGCCAATTAGAGTATCTCCAATTGCCCCAACCTATGGGCAGCCAGAAGATAAACATGTTGATATGTTACTAATAAGCTCTGGTGATAACTTTCACTACACAATTATTAGGAGTATGTCACGACTAATTCATAATCATGTATCAAAACACAATGGCAAACAGGAAATATGTAAAAGATGCTTACAAAGGTTCTCCTGTATAACAGTGGCACATAAGCATACCCAGCACTGTAGGTCGGCTGATGACATTCAAACAATACTTAGGTATCCAGATCCTGGCAGCAAGGTTTATTTCAAGAACTATGTTAATCAACAAAAGCTGCCATTTGTAGTATACGCAGATTTTGAATCACTCGTCGTTCCATATGAAGGTCCAATTCCAGAGTCATTACCAAAGACTATAAAATTGAGTGACCAAGTGGTGTGTTCTTTTGGATACATTTTTGTTAGGTCAGACGGTCTTCATTCAGAGCCTGTTATCTACAGAGGTGAAAATGCAGCATGCCTGTTTTTAACAGAAATGAGACAACTGTATAGTCAGGTAGTACAGTATCTCACAACATGTCAGATGCCTTTGGTGATGACAGAAGAAGACAAACTGAAATTTGATACAGCTGAGATGTGTTGGATTTGTGAACAGCCTCTGGGGGGTGATAAAGTTCGTGACCATGATCACATAACTGGATGTTACAGAGGCGCTGCACATAACAATTGTAACTTGTTATTAAAAACAGATCCTAAGACATATAAGTTACCAATCTTTTTCCACAATCTGAAGGGATATGATTCACACATCATCATGCAGGCTGTTGATGAGTCTTACAGAAAAATTAGTTGTATTGCCCAGACAACTGAGAAATACTTGACTTTTAGGTTAGATAAATTAGCATTTTATGACTCTATGCAACATCTGTCTTTAGGGTTGGCTAGTCTAGCAGAAGGACTGACTGAGTATCCAATAACAAGTAAATATTTTGAGCCGGACTTGATTAAAAAAGGTGTTTATCCATATGAGTACATCGGTGACTGGGTTGTGTTTGAAGAAACAAGACTGCCACCAAAAGAGAAATTTTATTCTACACTAACTGGCAAAGGTATTTCTGACTCTGAATATCAACACGCACTTGATGCATGGGGGAAGTTAGGATGTCAAACAATTGGTGATTACCATGACCAGTACTTGAAAGCTGACGTTTGTTTGCTAGCAGACGTATTTGAAAGTTACCGTGAGAAGGGTTTGTTACACTACAAACTTGACCCAGCCTGCTACATCACTAGTCCTGGCATGACATGGGATGCATTTTTGAAATCCAGTAAGATATTTATAGACCTGTTGTCTGATCGTACGATGGGTGAAATGGTGGAACGTGGATTGAGGGGGGGCATTAGTTTAGCAGCAAATAATTATGCCAAGGCAAATAATAAATATCTTGATGACTTTGACCCCTCAAAGCCAAGGTCATTTATTACGTACGTGGACGCTAACAATTTGTACGGATTCACGATGTGTGAATTATTACCATTAAAAAACTTTTGTTTGTATGATTTGTCACAGTATGGCATAAAAAAATTAACAAAATATATTATGGATCGAGGTCAAAATGATGAAAAGGGTTGGATCTTTGAAGTAGACCTGGAGTACCCACACCACCTACATGATTACCACAATGATTATCCGTTGGCTGTTGAGAAAATGAGTATGACGGGGAAAAAAGAAGACACTAAACTTGTACCCAATCTGAATGACAAATTTAATTACGTGTGTCACTATCGCTTGTTGCAGTTTTACATCAGACACGGGTTAGTACTAAAGAAAGTTCACAGAGGAATTCAATTTGATCAGAGTGCTTTCATGAAAGATTACATAATGAAGAACACCACATTGCGTGCCAGAGACGGCAACACTGCATTTGACAAAGACTTCTTTAAGCTTATGAACAATGCCTGTTTTGGTAAGACGATGGAAAATCCTCATCACCGCAAAGATGTGAGACTGGTTACAACTGAATCAGGTGCAATTAAACTTACAGGTAAGCCACAGTACACAGGGTACAAAGAATTTCATTCATCATTGTATGCAGTGTCACTCAAAAAAAAGATTGTTAAACTGGACAAGCCAGTATTTATTGGTATGGCAATTCTTGAATTGTCAAAACTGTTGATGCTTGAATTTTATTATGATTACTTTAAACCGAAGTATCCTGAGTGTCGTCTGCTATACACTGACACTGACTCTATGATCATAGACGTATGTACTGAAGACTTTTATGAAGACATGAAAACAGAACTACACATGTATGACACGTCTGATTACCCTAAAGACCATCCACTGTTTAGCACACAAAACAAGAAAGTGCCTGGAAAGTTTAAGGATGAACTAAATGGTGTGCCTATAGTTGAGTATGTTGGACTGAGATCAAAAATGTATTCTATACTGCATCAAAAGGGAAGTCAATCCAAAGCCAAAGGTATCAAGAAAACAGCAATAAAAAATAAAGACATTCGACATGAACATTATAAGCAAGTGTTAGATGGAGAACTGATGCCTGATTATCCAAACAAAACACTGAGGTCAAATAGACACAATATTGAAATGATTCAAACACAAAAGAAGTCTCTAGCAGTAGGGGACACGAAACGAGTGTTTTTCAGTAAGGAGAAAGCTTATGCACCAGGTCATTACAGACTCAAGTTATCTGAAGAAATAGCTGATGAACTGGTTGATGAACTAATCAATGAGTTAGTTGATGAAATGATTAAAAATGCGTAACGGTGTCTGGGGGAATAATCTGTAATTCTTCTCTGACAAATGCCCTCTGAGGCGCAGGCTCATACAGATAATATATTGTTGCGTCTGGACCAGGGATTATTTTTTTTATATTATGAACAGATGTTGACCAGATGGGGTCTGTCGCCCTGCGTCTTATGTCATTTTCAGCTTCCCCTGGTTGATATAAATATCTCACCTGTTTGGTAAATAAACTTGTGTCTGGAGGTGGGGTTGGCCCTTTTTTTGGCTCTGCAATTGTTTTCAATTTAATAGCATCAGCAGGCTTAGGGTGTCCTTCATTATTCATTGCTTTTATCACATGTGGTAATCTCTTAACCCACTCCGTGTTACGGGTGTCATGCATGAGTTCCTTAGAATACTGGTAACTGAAAAGTCTCTCTGACAACTGTTTATTGAAATTTTCTACAATTGCCTGTGATCTGTGTACACCTGGAATGCCTCTTCTGACCAGTACACCATGCTTAGCAAATAACTGATTAACTGCACCTTTGAATTCTGATCCATCATCAACCTGCACTAGTCTGGGGTATCTTAAAGGGCCTCGACTATATATTTTTGTTAATGCTGTAGCAACTGTACTGGCTGTTTTGTCAGATATGGGTTCAGCGTCTTTATACCTTGAAGCAATGTCTACAACAGTCAGTGCATACTTGTATCGTTTCTTTCTTATTGTGTCATGTGGTAAGAACAGGAGGTCCATTTGGTGTGTGTCATTTGGGGTAGTGTTTTCAAAATGGGGTCTTGTTATTTTTCTTGGAGCAGGTAAATATATCTGCCAAATTGCCTGTCTCTGTAACCATTGCTTGACTTGATTGAGTGTTATATCTCCGCCCACAGCGGCACGTAATTTCTGAATAGCTGTTGCTCCTTTCCAATAGCCTGATGGAGAGTAATATATTTTTGATAGTTTATTTTCGGCTGCCATTTTTTCTAGCAATGAAAACTCCTGTAAAATAAACAAATGTCATTCCCACTAGAACAAAGATTATCTCCCCGTTTCTTTGTTGTGTGCTTGGTTTGTAATAGTCACTTAGTTTTGGTTTTGGGATAGACATGTCTTCACCCGTGACTAAAAAATACTCACGGATTGCTTCGTCTGTATTTGAAAACGTATGCTGTGCGTGACCTTCAAGCCTGAGTTTTTCATTGATGAAATCAAGTTTCTCAATTCTATTTTTTTCATAATCTTGCTGGGCTTGAGCAAGTTTTTCAGATGCTTTATTATGACGTTTTAATTCTTCTGCAGATTCTTCTCTACCCATTTTTGAAAAGAGATAATTAGAGCCACTAAATGCCAGAGCATTAACCATAGCACCTCCTATCATAATAGCTATCGTCGCCATAATATTTTTATTTACATAGAAACATTTTCAGGAATAATTCCCTGCTTGACAAGAAAGTCTTTTGTCGCAATCGACGCTGTAACAACTACAATTAGCTTAGTGCTGTCTTCGAAATCGAGTCTACTGAGGTCTGCTGATTTCATTTTGAGTAGACTTTTTCCCAGCATAGAATAAGCTACTGCTAATCCGCTGATTACGGCAGAGTGATACACAAGGTTCATTAAATTTTTTGAGTCGTTCATTTCTTAGGCAAGAAAAATTAAAATAATATTTTTATTTACTGCATAAAAAATGGGTCAACGGCTTTGGATGTTACTGGTAATGTGGCGACTTCTGGTTTTGTTTTTGGAGTGTCTGATTTTTTGGTCACTGTACGAGTCTGTGGTTTGTATTTTTTGTATAATTGATAACCTACGTAACCAAATCCGACAACAAATCCGGCAACTACATATTTTGTTGTTTGAGGTTCGGGGTCAGGGTCAGACTTAGTTGTTTGTCTCTCACTTTCATGAAGGTGTGACGGTACTGACACAGGTCCTGACGATCCTGACGGTGGATCAGTTACATGAGTCTTTTCTGTTTGTGCCTTAAGCTGTAATTTTTTTTGCCTATTATATTCAGCTAATCTTTTTCCAGCATCAACACGGCCTGGACTTTTAGTCTTCGTCACAGTTTGAACCTGTGTCAAAACAGGGTTCAGTTGTGGAGTCGCCTGGGTTTCGTCCATTTTCTTCTGCAGTAAAATTTATTTTCGAAAAATCAATATGACTCCCAGTAACAAGAAGGGTTACGACAGGTGCAAGGTAATTTCCAAACTTGTAAAACATGACACATGCTAATTTACCAATTGAACTTGAAACAATAGGATTGCTTTCAAGGTCGTGTGATAGACTGTCACTATCCACAGGTAGGAAATGACTTACAGCTTTTGTATATAGGAATATTATAGACCTGCTTAAATCACGTGTCATTAGTGAGGCAATGTGGTTTTCATATTTAGAATGAAGCTTGATTAGCTCGTCAGAGGTTAGAGATTCAATATCCTCTATCATGTATTGTCTTCCTAGATAAGTCTTTGATTTGCCTGAGACAATTACAGACAAAAGCCGCTGTTTTTTGGAGTCTACGTCTTTGTTCTCTACAGCACAGATATCGTTTAGAAGAAGTAATTCGTCTTGATTCATTTTTATAATGAAAAAAAAAAAAAAAAACTTTACCTGTGAATAACTTATGATCTTACTTGATAACTAATTTCAAAGTTACCTACAACTTACAAGTAACTTTGACGTTAGTTATCATAAGTTCTTAACCCAAGTCATAAGACACTCGGACAGATTTCTCAAGTTACAAGGACAACAAGAAAACTTTTTTTTAGTAATAATCTGGTGGTGGAGCTGATGGTGTCAAATGAGCAGGCATGACATCTCTTTGCGAAGTGTATGACAAAAATAATGGATTACCAAAACCTATCGTTACTTGCTTGTAAGTTCTCGAACTTTTTTCATAGTTTCTTCTACGCCTATCTTTTTTCCTTGTTCTAAAAAAGATTTCTTTAGCTCTTCAACATTTACAGCCTGACTACGCATCTTATTCTGTATTTCAGATTTCTGTTGTTTATAGTTAGCCAAATCATCCTGGACTCTCTTAAATTCGTTATCGTCAATTTCATTATTTTCCAAAGATTTACTAATAATAAGTTTCATACTCGTCAGCTTAGCTGCTGCGAGCGTACTTAATGCTTCATGCTTCTGCAACTTCATATAAAATCTTTTGTTAATGGCTTCCATACCAAAGCATGCTAGACTTGTGACAAGACCAATACCTTCAACAGCAATTCCTATAACACTTCCCACCCCCGTTGCAAAAAGAGTTATACCTCCTACAGATAATCCGGCTGAAACCACCCCCATGGCCATTGATGTGTTGTGTACAGAATTGAAAACCGTATTGTAACGGCGTTTACACCTCGAGTATTTTGCTTGTTCTTCTTCCAAATACTTCAACGCTTCTGTAATATTCATTAAACGAAATGAATCTGCCTTTAATGTTTTATCACGCTCAATAGGCTCAGGTGGTATTTGTGGATACAAGTTCACCATTTTTTATGACAAATATTTTTTTAATCAGCAATTACATTTTGCAACTCTTCAAAAGTATACAATTTACTAGCATAATAAAATGCAACAAGATCAATGTGTTCAAGGTTTATGTAAGTTAGACGAACAAAAGTTGTTTTGTCAACCACCACCTTGACAGCTGGAATACTGCTCGAAACATTAATAACATCATTATTTTTTGTAATAGCAATAAAGACCTTTGATGATTCTGATACTGTTTCATCCCATGTAAGTTTAATTCCTTGTGCAATTTGAGCCTCTTTAGCAGTAGCAACAGATTTCATGATAATTTCAAATACTATTGTCGCTTCTCTAGCCACGACTAAGCTTGCTGGCATAAACACAACAGAAGTATCTGATCTACCCTTTCTAGTTGTAAGAAGATATCTTCGTTTCTCATAATTTTCAACTTTCAGTTTTTCTCTGCTATTGTTGTCTAGGGCAAAACTTGGAACAAGGCTTACAATAAGCGGCCCAGAATTAACAACCTCCCTAAACACTAAGGCGCCTTCATCATCAGTGTATACATAAGGACTAATAAATTCAATCTTTATGTCCCAGTCAATTGTGGGTGGTGGTGCCGGTACAGGTGAAACAACCCATTTAGTACCCACATGTATTAAGTTGTAGGGCACATTATTTACAAGATTAGGCGCAACAGGCACAGTAACATCACGTAGCTGACCAAGTTTAGGAATCTGTCTTTCACCATCTTTCATGTCAACAATTACTTTTCTCTTGTACATGCCATAGGAATCAAGTTCAAAACCATATATTTCTCCAATTTCTCCCTCTTTCTCAAAATCCTGTACGTCTGCCAAATCTTTCAACTCTGTTACTGGACACGCAACTGGTATGATTCTCGGCTTTGGACCAAGACCACTCATTTTTATAAACAAAAATAAAATTATTTAATTTCCAAAACAACATAAAAATCATGCATTACAACTGGTTTACCATTCTGATTAGTTACAGATAAGCACAATGATTCAAAGAAACTAGAACCTAATTTTTTAAACTGAGAATTAGGAAATCTAGCAACCACATTTTCACAATATGGGGCAGTTCCAGTCGGCAAGCATCTTAACAAAGTTGAAGGCTTTCCATTGTGTACATTTTCAGTAGTGTTCAGTTCTTTCAAATGAACATTTAGCACTGTGTGTACTGACAAATGAACAGGATATCTGCCAGTTATTCTTGGTTTTTTTGGTGATAGTAGACTACCAACTGATTGTGACCAATCTTCATCTGGATGTGTTATTGTTTTAAAAAATCCAAGTAATAATAAAAGACTAATTGATAAAGAAAACTGACCACTTTTCGGAAAATCAATTGAAACAAGTAAATTAGCTGGGTTTAAAGTTGCTTTAATTTTAAATTCATTTTGAAGCCATTCAGCTAAAGTACAAAAGTCATAATATCCGGCTCGTAAAGTATCACCCTTCTCAATACCATCAAGAGTTCCACTTACAGAATAATTTTCATCATCCGTTACATTAAACCACTTTACTGTGTAGAACATTTCATGGATAGCTACAGCCTTGCTACCATCACGATTATCAATCCCATTAGTTAACCACATTGGTTTGCTTGTGTCAAGATTTGTTAAGGTAATAAACATTTTTATTATCACATAAAAAAAGGATGGAATTTAAATCACCAACCATTACCACTACAAACGCATTTCAATTCAATGTGAATGCCAAATATAATGTTGCACCTACTTATGAACAGAAAATAATTCAGTTAAATCAGCTTGATATTGCTGTGTCTGAACAAGATTTATTTCAAGTCAAAGTACCCAACCCTTTTGATCATTACCTAAACCCTCCAATAACAGACGATGCTACAGCAAGAAAGTGGTCTTCAAGTCCACTACAGATGTTTCAAAACCAACTCAACTTTGCTATACTGTGTTCTACTACAGGCTGTGGTGTTTCATTTACAGACCATTTGAATCACTCAAACAAACTGATTAGGTCTGTGTATCGTTTCCATGTTTATTACCAGCTTAGACGTATACTGTCAGAACTGCATACACCACTACCCACTGAATCCAGTTTTAACAGGTTTAACAACCCCATGGATATGAAAGCATTTGAACGCATCTGTAATGAATTTAACATAAGCACTAAGTATGACTTCACACAAAAACTTGATGATCACCACGGCATTGGTACATTATATTATGCTTTGAGTCACAGACAATACCCTCAAGATTACTAGCCTCCCTACACTTCATTCTCATCAAAATCTGAAGTGTGGTTAGGCTCAATTGAACAGAAACAGACTAATGCGTGGACCACATTTGTCTTGGACAGGAGTGACGGATTTACTCAAGCGGGAGTCGAGCGCGTCAATGAGTCTATCAGAACATATAATAATAATAAGCGCATTAAATAGGCGCTTTATCCCAATTGAAAATCGGCTCAAAGCGCCGCCGCGAACTGAACCCAACAAGCACGCTCACGTGAAACGCGCATTCACTCACACACTGTACATAAACACAGAACATTCACGTGGTGCTAAGGGCAAGCTCAAGCGAGCTACTGTAGTTTTTGGAAATTCAAAGTCGTTTGTATTTGAAATTTGATTAAGTGAGCTGAAACTGATACCAAAGTGGAGGGGGAGGAAGAGCCGGAGTACCCGGAGAAAGAACCCCCGACGGTCCGCCCGAATTAACGGTGACACTTACTAGAGGAGAAAAATCCGACGCCGGAACCCGTAATCGAACCTCGCACCTTTAGCATTGGTGGCAGGCGCCTTAACCACTGCGCCACGGACCGCCCCATATGTCTGGTGTATACTAGGTGCACAATCATTAACAAAATCTAATATTCTGAATGGAAGTGGTAAATTTGAAGCACAAAAACAGTTTCTCGCTAATCTTGAAGATTCAGTAAATTCAGTAGTTGATCTCCCATCAAGCATACAACGCTACCAAGACGTTCTCAGATATGCTAGATCAAAAGTTGACTTTGTAGTTGGTATTGGGTTATACATGTTGCCATCAGACCTTCAACTTCAAATGGGGACAATAACAAATTATAATAATGAAATAGTTGTTGCAGGTGTTGGTCAGAAATTAGGACTCAATCAATCTGTAAACTTGGGGGCCACAACCACACATGTTCAGTCATTAAAATCATTACAGACGGTAACACCCACGGCACCAGTAACATCATCACCTGTACAGACAGTAACAGCTCCAGCTTTGACACCGGTACCCATAACGATAACACCAACACCAATCCTTGACACACATGAATCTGAGAGAACTGCATTGGTAATTGGCCTTACTGGAGTAGGAATATTACTTCTTTACCTGTTTCATTAAATAACCTATCATTAACCCTCCTACTGTCACCAAAAAGATCCAAACATGCTCCGCCATAAACCCTACTGCCTTTGCCGCTGTACTAATCAACCAATTGACAACCGTGCCTAAAATGCCAGGTAACGAGTCTACTGCTTTCAGAGCCAATTTCTTAAGCAAGTCTGATATGTGTGACAACTGTTTTTTTACCCATGACTGTAAATCTTTTGGATCTGTGGGGGCTGGGGTTGGTGGTGCTGGAGGTGGAGAACCACCACCCGTTACAGCCAACACAACTGTACTGATAATAAACCCCAGAGCTGTAATTAAACTGGCAATTGTGATACCCTGTTCTCTGAAAAGTGTTTTAAGTCTCTCAGCCAGAGTAGTGTCTTCGTGAAGTATTTTCTGAATAGTTTCCCTAATCCTGTTGACCTGTGATTTCAGTTTTTGTCTTCCAATACTAATCGTTTCTAACCGTCCTGATCTTTCTATCTGCAAATCATTTAATCTGTGTTGGATTCTTTCTTTCATTTCTGTGTCAAGATTCCCATTGTCTGCGGTAGCCAGTTTCTCTTTTTCACGTTCTATGTGTTTATCAAGCTCTCCTAGTTTGGCAAGATTATTAACCATCTCACCTCTTATTGTCTGCAGTGATTTATCCAACCCTATAATCTCCCGCATTGACAAAGGTGGATCTTCTATTGTTTTCATAGCATCATTTATTTGTCCTTCAGTAAATGAGGTTTCTTGTATCACTGTGTTTGCTATTTCTGGTAGGCTTGTTATTGGTGCCATTTCAATTTCTTGCCCTGTTGGTAACTTTGTTTGCGTGTCTTGAAGCACACTAACCAGTCTTGGCGTGATAGGAGACCCACCAATACCAAGTTGACGCAAGGCACTAACACCACCTTCATTTTTTATTGTACTTAAAGCCCTAAACCTACTAGGGTCTTTTTTGTTAGTCAATAGTACTTTTCCTTTGTCAACAGTATTTAAATATAAATGACCCTTGACATCAAGTTCAAACTGGTTAGGGTCTATGTTGTCTGGGCGATTACCAACATGATCATAAAATGAGTTCACTTTGGTTTCTAAAAGTTCATGACGTAAACTGTAAATATTTCTTGTACCAGTCATATCTGCCATATCTGTTGTATTACCAAAATCATACGTGTCATCCATTTCAAAATCTTCATGATTAAATCCTCCTGCTGCCATTGTTTTATTAATTTAATTTTTTTTTATTGTGCATAATAAAAATGACACAGTCCTACGGATCAAAGTTAGACCCACACAGAAAACTACGTGAACCTTTCGGTGTTAAAGCAGTTAGACAATCGATTGTCATCACAAACAATCCTAGTACTATAGACCAAAACCAGACTCTTACTGTCAAGTTTCCAAACCTAGGCCCCAGTGACGTTATTGTTCCTGGTACTGCTCGCCTTGCTTTTAATATTGAACTTTCATCGGACGCAGATGACAAAAGAACACTAGTTAACAATCTAGGTAGAGCAATTATTAAGAATATTAAAGTTAAACTTGAAGGACAGGAAGTGTTTAGTCTTGACGATGCTGATGTGTTCTACTGCTACACGGATTTGTGGCTTACAAGAGAAGAACGAGAAGATCGTATTTACCAAGGCATACAGTCAGATAGCATTATGAAAATTCGAATAAATGCATCAGACAAAACAACCACAGAAGGCAAGGACGTTATTGTGGCCGAAACATATGGAAATAGGTTTTGCATTCCACTCGAATTTGAAATCCTAACAGGACATTCGCCTTATTACCAAGGGGCACTAAATGACCGCCTGAGCTTCGAACTAACCTTCAATGATTACTCCAAAGTTATCAAATCAACGGATCTCAATGCATCATATAAGATCTCTAACATTTCCTTGGAATATGAGATTGTCACGCATACTGAACTAGCCAGACTCATTCAAAATCAGTACCAGTCAAGACTTCCAATTTATTATGATCGAGTGATTAGACACAGTTTATTACCCAAAGACAAGAGCGACCAAATTTGGAATTTAAACCTAAACACGCCTGCTAGGTCACTGAAAGGCATTCTTATGTTATTTACTGAACCTGAAAGTCCTTACAAAAGAGATTCAGAAAAATTCTATAATCCGAAAATTACACATTTATCCTGCACAATCGAAGGCCGACCTAATCAAATTTTTGCGTCTGGAATGATGGGATATCAGCACTATGATGAGATCACAAAGTATTTTGCTGGGGGAAGACTTAGAGAAAAATCAGCAAATATTGCGTGCAAAGATCTGCATCTGTATGACGTAAGAATCGGTGAATACCTGACAGACAAGTACGCACTGTGGCTAGATCTGCGTTCTACGGAGGATAATTTCCTTCATGGTTCTGGCCGTATTATCGAAAACGGTAGTGACGGAATCTCAATTCAAATACAGAAAAAAACAGAAAAATCTGAAGCAATCAATATATATTTGTATCTGATTTATGATGCGCAACTAAACATCTCTGAGAGCAGGCTAAGTAGTCACATATATTAAAAGTATTCACTTAGCTTGGTTTTAATCCTTCACAGCCCATTTTGAATACCGAAATCACTATAAAATCCGAACGTATTAGTAGGCACGTCACGCTTGTGCTGAAACACGGACTAAACTGAAAATAAAAGGCGTCGTTTCACTGAGGTAACAGTTTCACTACCGATTTCAACATTCCCAATTTTCACCTCGAGTGATCTAAAAACACTCGTAAAAACAGGGAGGGGTGTACTAGTAACTTGAATCATTTAGGTCTATCACTGGGATTAGAGTTATTGGGTTTTGTCTTTCAATTTAAATGCATCACGCGACAGTGACTACGCAATAGCTTAAGCATAAAGACCTATTGTTCAGAAATGTCACCCGCTGGAGCGAAAACAGGAAACCGTTTCACAACCAATTTTCAAGCCCAACTTTCTGGTTATGAAGAGATGCAATCTTGTAAACTAACAATGACTACACAACAGCTGTCTCTACCTACAGGTTATGACGGCAATAACTGCACCCAACAGGAATCCGGTTTCATCACGCGACAGTCTTGAGCACAAAGGCCGATTGTTCAACAGCGCAATGTCCGTGTGCGTCGCAGCAGTCACGATGTGTGAAGTGAAAACTTTTCACAGATAAATTTTCACGTTGGACGTTTCATTTACGAACGACGTGGTGTTCCACATTTGGGAAATAACCTATATTAGAGATTTGTTCTATATTTTTGGTTTGCCCCAGAGTAAGAAACATGACATAGTGGTTTAGTGACATACATTGAAGCGTTGACACAAAAAGGAATGCTAATTTGTTTTGTGTGTGCAGAGAGAGAGAGAGAGAGAGAGAGAGAGAGAGAGAGAGAGAGAGAGAGAGAGAGAGAGAGAGAGAGAGAGACACTATTTGGGCATAGAAGACTATTGTTTACAATGGTGGTATGAACAGGAAGTAGACACTATTTCTCAGGAAGGCCAACTCTGACAGCATTGAGTGGTGGGGTGTGGGTGTGTGTGGTGTGTATTTCTCGGGAAGATATTTTAACTAGCCTTTTGTTTCCAAGGGGTTGGGGGACCTGACTGGGCAGATAAATCTGTTAAATGTATTTGGTCAAGTGCGTTTGTTTATTTACGGAAAGGATTAAATAAATCAATTGTTTCTTAAATGGGTGTCGTTGTATTCTCCTATATACTTTCTCTCCTGCTTAGTAAATCTCGCCCCACTATTCACATAAACTGCAACAGCTTTCAAAAGGTGATTTTTTTTTCAATGCCGTGACTCCATGGTGACGTAACTGATATGTTGGACTCCATGGTGACGTAACTGATATGTTGGACTCCATGGTGACATAACTGATATGTTGGACTCCATGGTGACGTAACTGATATGTTGGACTCCATGGTGACATAATTGATTTGTTGGACTCCATGGTGACGTAACTGATATGTTGGACTCCATGGTGACATAACTGATATGTTGGACTCCATGGTGACGTAACTGATATGTTGGACTCCATGGTGACGTAACTGATATGTTGGACTCCATGGTGACATAACTGATATGTTAGACTCCATGGTGACATAACTGATATGTTGGACTCCATGGTGACATAACTGATATGTTGGACTCCATGGTGACATAATTGATATGTTGGACTCCATGGTGACGTAACTGATATGTTGGACTCCATGGTGACATAACTGATATGTTGGACTCCATAGTGACATAACTGACGTGTTTGATGTTGCTGTGTGAGATACTAAAACTGAAACACCCCCAGACATGTTTTGCTTCCATAGAGTAACAGTCTTTAGTTACTATACACCGTTACTATGGTAATGTTATAGGTATGGGGGTTGTTATGATAATTGTCCCACCGTGAGATGGCCTTAGTTGCCTGCTCGGCGTTAAACCCAACTAACTAACAAACTATGATAATTGTCAGTCTTGAATATATCCCATCAGTTAACCGCCCCTTCCCTAAAGGAGCAAAGTTAACACCACCCAACTGCAAGAGGCATGCGCGGGGGTTCATGAGGATCTATGCCTCTTGCTGACCCCACTCCGTGTCCGCGTTCTGTGGGCGGCCTGGGCGCTTGCAAGGCGCTGAACACACACAGACTTGAGAAACGTGACGTGCGTCCACTGGCAGTGATGGGGTTAATTAAGGACCCTGGAGTACATGACGCGTGTGGACGCTTCTCACACCAGTCATCACGTGTCCACTGGCAGTGATGGGGTTAATTAAGGACCCTGGAGTACATGACGCGTGTGGACCCTTCTCACACCAGTCATCACGTGTCCACTGTCAGTGATGGGGTTAATTAAGGACCCTGGAGTACATGACGCGTGTGGACACTTCTCACACCAGTCATCACGTGTCCACTGTCAGTGATGGGGTTAATTAAGGACCCTGGAGTACATGACGCGTGTGGACACTTCTCACACCAGTCATCACGTGTCCACGGAGTCATTTCAACTTTAACCCCTTCAGTGCCAGCGGACACAGACTGTGTTTCTGCAATCTTCGTTAATTCAACACCAACACTCTTGCCGTCCCAGGAACAGGGATTCAAACTGCTGTCAGCAAGAGGCATAGATCCTCATGAGCCCCCGCAACTGCGGTAAGTTAGTGCAACCGCGGGGGCTCGTGAGGATCTATACCTCTTGCAGATGGGTGGAGTTCACATTTTCTCTAACACTGAACAGGTTACTTTTGCTGACACCAATGGACGCTAACTCTCAGAATGCTGCCAGTTATTAAGGCACCAGGCCTACCTAGAAATTTAAAAAAAAACACTTTTTTGAGCATGTAAAAAACAGTTACTGGTTTTATATACTTTAACATCTCTATTTTCACACACACTTTATATTTTTTCGATAGCGTAAGTAGTTTTGGAGATATGACGCCTCAAAGTAGGTAGGTGAGGCCCCCAGATTGAGAAAAAATCCACGAACCTAACAGGTAAGTTTCAGCTCAACCAAATAATGTGCTACTCCCTTGCGTATTTGAAACAACGAGCACCTCCCTGCTGTACGACGTCATCAAAATGGCTGCGCCCATTGATTACAAGCGTGGTTGAGCTTTATTCTGACTTTCTACGCGGATTTTGTGCAAACTTCTGAGGTTTACATTAGCAAAGATGCCAGGAGACAAGAAATCTGGTGGAAACGACTACTAAAGCATAAATTTCACTGCAATCAATACCCCAAAAAAGGTAAAAATGAATCTGAAGTTGTTTTATCGGTAAGATAATACTTTTGAAAGGAGTGTTGACCAGAGCAATCATTGTGAAAGTGAAACTGACATTTCTGGTGACAATGACACTGAATCGAAAGCTGGGACCACGCCCACTCGGTCAGATATGAAGATTTACAACTTATATGACTTCTCCGGTGAGTCTGAGAGTGACAGTGAAAGTGTCAGTGATGCAGAAGTTAATCATGACCAAATGTTCCAGGGGTATAGACTTATTGATATGGACATTCTGAACAATTTTAAAGACCTGGCTGCAACGTCTCTTCTTCGAAAGTGTCTGGAGGGCTACACGCAAAATTCCAACGAGTGTGTGAACAGTGTCATCTGGACTTTCTGTCCCAAGAGGAAAAAACATGGGTTAACTACAGTGAACACAGCAGTTTTTGCTGCAGTCTGTCTGTTCAATGATGGTGCAGTGACTTTGAAAGCTATTGTTGAGAATATGGGTATCAGTGTCAGTGCATTCTCTCACCGGATCTTTGAGAGCAAGGACACAACATCCCAGAGGCAAGCCCAGCAGGCATCAAAAGAGTTCAGGAGGAAGCAGAGTTGCAGGAGACTTGGCAGGGATGAAGACCAAGCTGACAGAGAAGGATTTCACTATCTGGCAGGTGGCCACTAGTCTGGATGCAACAAGTAAGACTCAATTTCCCTATTGAAATTTTCTCCGAAAATCGCTGTCGTTTACCACTATAAACACCATAAAATCCACAATTTTCAACCTAGAGCCACAACATATGGCTTAAAATAAAGCATATAAGTGTGTCTGGCGTCTGAACTAGAAGAATTACTAATGCTTTGTAATGGACAAAGTTATGAGCTATCAAGATGTCATTATTTAGTTATAATTTATTACCGAATTCAAACCACGGTTATCAAATACATATTAATCTCAGGATGTTTCTTCTAGAATACACGCCAGATATGAGTCTAAATAAGGTTGTGACAAAAGAACAGGTTCCCACATGGGGTGTGTGTGAAAATATGATGTTTGCAGTACCCAGCATGATAAATCAGCCAATTTTTAAAAATTATTATTATTAATTATTTAAAACCCTTTTAATGCAACAATATTCCCAAATCAACCTGTTTACCATAAAATATCACCAAAATGCTACACTGTGTCAAAATTTCATCAGGATATTCCAAACAGAACATTGATTGTTTTTGGGTCAAAACTTGGACCAATTTCTAGGTAGGCCTGCCCCCTTAACGTGTATGTCGGCTCCAGAACCCAAACAGGTGGACACAAAGTGTGACTGTGTTGTGATGAAGGTGGCATCTTATATCCCACTGCTGTGCACTCACACACTTCTGGCCTCACACTGACATGGTCACACACCGTTAAAGTGGTTAAAGCGATCTGCTCCATGGCGGGGTTTGACTGCTAAAATTCGTCGATACAAAGGTTATCAATGTTGTGTGGCCTCCACTCATACTTTTCTACCCTACTTTTCACAAACCTTGAGAGTAGGCTCACGTACCAGAGGTTTTTCCACGGCCATTTGAGCGTAACGGAAGTAATGGAGCGTGACGGAAAGGAGAAGAGCAGAAGCGTCTTTCATTTTACGACATTCAGACTTCATATTGAAGTTAACCCTTTCTGTGTCGTTTGCTGGCATCACTTTTGAGGTGTATGTGTGTGTGCGGAGCGGGGGGGGGGGGGAGTTGGGAAGGGGGGTGGGGGTGGGGAGGGACGGAATGGGAGTTACAACTGGAATTGACGCTTTTTTTCGTCCAGGGTGTGACACTCCTCAGAAATCTGTAAAATCCCAGCATTATGCAGGTTTTGAGGATGGTTTTAACGACAAGTGTCAAACCCTTGAAATCTCAATGTCAAACCCTTGAAATAATAATAATAATAATAAGGAAGATTTATAAGGCGCCTATACGTGGTAAGATGCTCTAGGCGCCGTACATATGAACAAGGAAAATATTACATAAAAAAGGTGACAAAGCCACATGTACAATTACACAGAAAACAGAAAATGACTAATTACATGAACACTGACAATCAAGATGGGAAAAGATGGGTTTTAAGGCTATGTTTAAAACTGGCACTAGACTCACTGTGTCTCAATGATCTCATTTTCTCTAAGCTTACCACCAGTTTCAAAGTTGAATTCAATATCAAGTTTAACGCATTTTTTTTATATTTTATAATAACCTTTGAATGCATTTCTTGTCTTATTGTTTATGGTTTTGTACTTGACTGCGCAGTTTCTGTGTTCACTTGTTCTCTTTTTTGAATGAAAGTTGTTTGTTTTATAAGTGGTCTCTTTTATACTACTCTCGCCGAGTACAGGTTTGGGGGAGTGGGGCATATATTGGATTCAGTTCACCTCATCTGTCTCTCTGTTTGTATTTTTGCCATCAGACCGTATCTCTGAGACTTGGTGCTTGGATTTAATGGGCTTTGAAATTGCATGTGCTTGTGTACCTGTATACGTGGTGAGAGAGTGTTAGTATTGTTTCAATGTACTTTGCGCTTGATTTGTGTAAATGTAATTATGTATAATATTGAACAATTTTCTCCTGAGTCTGATTTTTTTAATTCTTTTTGTCCTACGAAGGTAACAACATTACAGACTAGAAGCTAGCTTAATCATTTTCGTTCAAGGGTGGTGCCAGAATAGCTTGACGCCTCAGGCGCCAAGCTATTCTGGCACCACCCTTGAATTAACAGTCAAATGTATTTCAAGCAATGGGTGTGTCAGGATGAGAAGGCTTAATCATGTTCAGCACACCCTGTTAACCCTCTGACTGCTACTCACGATACCGCCCGGCAGACATGATGCGTATCTACACGTCTTTTCTGCCCAATGGTATCGTCAGTAGCAGTCACGGCAGACATGATGCGTATCTACACGTCTTTTCTGTCCAATGGTATCGTCAGTAGCAGTCACGGCAGACATGATGCGTATCTACACGTCTTTTCTGCCCAATGGTATCGTCAGTAGCAGTCATGGCAGACAAGATTCGTATCTACACGTCTTTTCTGCCCAATGGTATCGTCAGTAGGAGTCACGGCAGACAAGATGCGTATCTACACGTCTTTTCTGCCCAATGGTAACGTCAGTAGCAGTCACGGCAGACAAGATTCGTATCTACACGTCTTTTCTGTCCAATGGTATCGTCAGTAGCAGTCACGGCAGACAAGATTCGTATCTACACGTCTTTTCTGCCTAATGGTATAGTCAGTAGCAGTCACGGCAGACAAGATTCGTATCTACACGTCTTTTCTGCCCAATGGTAACGTCAGTAGCAGTCACGGCAGACAAGATGCGTATCTACACGTCTTTTCTGCCCAATGGTATCGTCAGTAGCAGTCACGGCAGACAAGATGCGTATCTACACGTCTTTTCTGCCCAATGGTATCGTCAGTAGCAGTCACGGCAGACAAGATGCGTATCTACACGTCATTTCTGCCCAATGGTATCGTCAGTAGCAGTCACGGCAGACAAGATTCGTATCTACACGTCTTTTCTGCCCAATGGTATCGTCAGTAGCAGTCACGGCAGACAAGATTCGTATCTACACGTCTTTTCTGCCCAGTGGTAACGTCAGTAGCAGTAGCAGTCACGGCAGACATGATGCGTATCTACACGTCATTTCTGCCCAATGGTATCGTCAGTAGCAGTCACGGCAGACAAGATTCGTATCTACACGTCTTTTCTGCCCAATGGTATCGTCAGTAGCAGTCACGGCAGACAAGATTCGTATCTACACGTCTTTTCTGCCCAATGGTATCGTCAGTAGCAGTCACGGCAGACAAGATTCGTATCTACACGTCTTTTCTGCCCAATGGTAACGTCAGTAGCAGTAGCAGTCACGGCAGACATGATGCGTATCTACACGTCATTTCTGCCCAATGGTATCGTCAGTAGCAGTCACGGCAGACAAGATTCGTATCTACACGTCTTTTCTGCCCAATGGTATCGTCAGTAGCAGTCACGGCAGACAAGATTCGTATCTACACGTCTTTTCTGCCCAATGGTAACGTCAGTAGCAGTAGCAGTCACGGCAGACATGATGCGTATCTACACGTCTTTTCTGCCCAATGGTATCGTCAGTAGCAGTCACGGGGTTAACCCTTTGGCTGTCAGTAGCGCTTTGTGTCGACGTGATTCCCGCAGGAGCAAAACCCGCTACCGACAGCCAAAGGGTTAATCTTGTATCATTCAGTTCTGGTTTGCATCGGTTTGGGTTTGTTGTTGTTGTTGTTGTTGAAGTGAGTCCAAGGTGCTGATTTACGTATTAAAATTGTGTGTTTTAATATTTTTTACGTTTTAAACGTAGGCACCTGATGCGTGCAGTCCGATATGCAAAACACAGTGTCTGTGAGTGAGACCCCGAGTGCACGGCACACACACATTAACAATACAAGGTCGGAAATGGCGCCAAGCTAATCTGGCACTACCCTTGGACTATCATGATCGGTCTTTTTAAAATATAATTTCTGCTGTGCAGTACCAGAGCAGAATGAATGTGGACAATGTCAACAGGTTTTCACCAGGCACCAATCTCTCTCGGCCATACGTATGCCAACAACTATCGTGCGGGAGATGGATCGAGGAGCTTTAGGGCAGTGCTTGATTAGCTTGTCAGACACTACCCTGCAGCTATCTGTCACGCAATGCACACTGAGCTGCTCTGTGATTTTGGACCATACGGCTTGAAGCCGTATGGTCCAAAATCACAGACCAGCACACTTATTGGATCCAACGTGTCCTTAAGTCTAAACTCGACAAGAAACGTCGCTGTACGTGAAGCGATCTTTACGATATTGAAACCCAGCCCACAATGGCGCCTGCCTGGCGTGTTGTAACATGTAATAGCATAACCAGCAAGGAGAGAAACACGTTATAGAATGACGAGCACAATACACATTCTACACTGTTTTGTCCTGGTCACTCGGAAGATTTTTCTTTCATTGCTGGTTACTTGTGTGCTGGTCTGTGAGTTTGGATCTTATGACTCTAGGCTGCAAAGTCCCTCATCACAGATTATCTCACAACACACAGTTATTGAAGGACGGCCATGTTTGAGGCAAGCTTTTAATGTCGACCTACGTCACGATCTTTGGAAACTGTAATGCACATTCAATCTGAACGTGACCCCATTCAGACCTATGTATTTAGTGATCAGTCAGACTGAATATCAGTAGAGGCAAGTTTCAAGATTCAACATGTTTATTCCGGGGTATGGTGAATTGAAAACAGTCAGAACTGCAAAGATAAACTAAAGAATGAACTGAATGAGAAAACAGAAACAAGGAAGCTCGACTAGGACTGGCATGGCACTGGCTGTCTTTGATGTATAATTATGAAGAGACAGACAACGAGACAGGTTCTGATCAGCATAACATGGAGCGAGGAAGGAAGGAACAATTCCAGAAAACATGTTTAGGTGTCTCTGCAGTCGATGTTGTTCTTCAGAGAATTTGCCCTCATCGACAGGTGGCCAGCCATGAATACAGTTTATGAGGCTCAATCATATGACTGAGAGTTCAATCAAATAGAAATCACATTAAGCTAAAAGGTGTATACGTTTGTATCGAACCTTAATATTAAAGTACTCTTTATATAACTACTTAAATTAAACTTAGCTTCAAACACATATTTAGCGACAGACGCGCCTTCTCATGATTAATTTAACCCCTTGTGCATGACGCTACTGTTACTGTTTACATAACCGATAATTACATGTATGAGGGAGTTAATTACGTCACGATATGTTTGTTTAACCCCCGTGTACATGCTAGCGGTTTACACTGCCGGGTGGCTGCATGATCGAAAGGGTTAACTTCTGTCTTGATGTGTTTTGTTTAACTCACGGCACTGACTCTGATTCTAGCTTGCAACGTCCTCACCTTCAATGGCCACTATCTATTTGCTGTGTCAGACAGCATTGTCATGAATATGATTTAGCAACCCCTCGTGCTGTAGACGTGTGGCAGAAACTGAGTGCAGAACTACGCTGTAATTGCATGCACATCTCTGGTAGCAATAGATCAGCTACGCCGACTGTCAGACAATGACCACTGTGTACTGCTCTGTGATTTTGGACCATACGCATGTTCTAGCTTTGTTATTTCAATTTATTCATTGCAATAAGTGTTTCACTAGACTCGCCAATGTACGTAAAGCATCGCACAGAAATGTCCAGACTATTAATTTGTCATAAGCAGTAAACACACGCCCAGACGTCCAAAGTCCAAATACTGCACAAATAGTCGTCCCTCTGTCTAAAACCCCATCCCTGTCAGCCGCTGGACATAATGAATCTGTAAACAGCGCCCATTCACCGGTGAAGTGTTCATGTACATATAACAAATTACCGTTTATACCGTTTATACGTTTGACTGCTGTGTATTGTGTGGTGTAGTGATAACAGTTGATGTCTGCACGGATGTTGCACCCCTACATCAGAATTTACTTTGTTGTTCATTATTATTGTGCATATATTTTAATGTAAATTAATTGTGTGTATTGTGTCTTTGAGCTTGTCGGACCACTTTAATTGCCTCTAGCGAGATAAGTAACGTTTATTGAATTGAATTGAATTAAATTCATACAACATGACTGTGGCCAACAGATGTCATAGATCCTCATAAGTCCACTTTGCATGTGCGGGAGTTCATGAAGCTCATTGCCAGCCAGTCTATAGCCATAGGGACCTGTCGATCGAGCGTGCGCAACCGTTCAATAATTTTATTCTTTGATGAGCCTCTGCCGTGAATGGTTGCGCACGCGGTGGCGCAGCGATATTGACATTCAGTTAAAGCTGGATCGCCAGGCCCCTAAAGGCCCCGCCACACATGCCCGATTTTGAGGCCGATTCTTGAGCAGTTTCGAATCGGAGTGTGATCGGACCGGACTGCAAAAACGTGTGCACTGCCACACATTCCCCAAATTTATTTAGCCGACCGGTTTGAATCGAAGATCAAGGTCGTACCTGTTCAGCGAAGTGGCTGATAGTTTGGACAGTGATGATGATGTGCTTGCATTATCAGTAGTTTTGCATCATATTCGGGAAGACTGAGGCG
Organism: Semisulcospira habei; assembly: GCA_036245525.1. Taxonomy (NCBI): domain Eukaryota; kingdom Metazoa; phylum Mollusca; class Gastropoda; family Semisulcospiridae; genus Semisulcospira; species Semisulcospira habei. Next base: position 109,671,772 of record BTPG01000001.1, on the reverse strand, counting down.
GGCGAATCAACGGCAACGAAGGTGGCTGACTGATCTTCCGCCATTTGCAAAACCGAAACGACGTGCTTTGCGAGACGCGCTCTGATTGGTTGAAGCTTACAATCGGGGCCGATTCGGATCGAAAAATAGAGCAGTTTCTAAACACCCGATTCCCAGCCGATTGCGATCGGATCGGATATATGACCTCATCCGATCGCAATCGGATCGGAATCGGCTTCAAAATCGGGGCACAATCGGCAAGTGTGGCGTGGCCTTAAGGCTGCAGCATATCAACGGGTGTTGTTTGCTACGCTCCGGTGTAGCGAGGAAAGATGATTTATCTCTGTGCTCGAAAAGCGTGTACCATACGGATTTAACCTTTTACTGCCGATGAAAGCTGAACACAATCCAACTGCCAGAGACATAGATCCTCATGAGCCCCCGCAGTAGCTGACACCACGTTGTATTCATGTTCCGTGGAGGCCTCGGGCTGTTGAAATGAACACAGATTTCACAAACACAATCCGAGTCCACTGGCTGTGAAGGGGTTACCGTTGTACGTCATATTCAAGACATCTGCCCAGCAACAATCTCCACGTTCTCCTGTGTTGGTGACACTAGCCACAGACCTGTTGTGTGTCTCTGGGTGTGATCGGCGTCACTGGCTCGTGTCCCTAATTGTGCGCTGCAAAAGCGGTACATAGAGTGGTGTCATGCAGTGTGCAGTTTTTTCACTGCCGCATTTGACAGTCCACATGTCCGTTTTTGTGACTCCATGGTGACATAACTGATATGTTGGACTTCATGATATGTTTCGTAATGGTGATATGGTGACGTAACTGATATGTTTGATTTTGCTGTGTGAGGAACTACAACTTAAACACACTTCATAACACCCCCAGACATGTTTTGCTTCCATAGAGTAACAGTCTTTCGTCACTATACACAGTTACTATGGTAACGTTATAGGTAAAGTTATTGGTATATGGGTTGTTATGATAAATGTCCTTAGTCTTGAATATATCCCATCAGTTAACCCCTTCCATAAAGGAGCAAAGTTAACACCACCCAACTGCAAGAGGCATATATCCTCATGTGCCCCCGCATGTGCAGGGGCTCATGAGGATCTATGCCTCTTGCTGGCACCACTCCGTGTCCACAGCCTTCATAAACGTGACGTGCGTCCATTGGCAGTGATGGGGTTAATTAAGGACCCTGGAGTACATGACGCGTGTGGACACTTCTCACACCAGTCATCACGTGACCACGGAGTCATTTCAACTTTAACCCCTTCAGTGCCAGCGGACACAGACGGTGTTTATGCAATCTTCGTTAATTCAACACCAACACTCTCGCCGTCCCAGGAACAGGGATTCAAACTGCTGTCAGCAAGAGGCATAGATCCTCATGAGCCCCGCAACTGCGGTAAGTTAGTGCAACCGCGGGGGCTCGTGAGGATCTATACCTCTTGCAGATGGTTGGAGTTCACATTTTCTCTAGCACTGAACAGGTTAATTTTGCTGACACCAATGGACGACAAGTCGTCAAAATATTTCCAGTTATTAACGTGTATGTCGGCTCCAGAACCCAAACAGGTGGACACAAAGTGTGCCTGTGTTGTGACGATGAAGGATGGCATCTTATGTCCACTCCTGTGCACTCACATACTTCTGACCTCACACTGACATGGTCACACACCGTTAAAGTGGTTAAAGCGATCTGCTCCATGGCGGGCTTTGACTGCTAAAATTCGTCGATACAAAGGGTTATCAATGTTGTCTTGCCTCCACTCATACTTTTCTACCTTTCTTTTCACAATCCGTGAGAGTAGGCTCACGCACCAGAGATTTTCCACGGCCATTTGAGCGTACGTAAGTAATGGAGCGTGACGGAAAGGAGAAGAGCAGAAGCGTCTTTCATTTTACGACATTCAGACTTCATATTAAAGTTAACCCTTTCTGTGTCGTTTGCTGGCATCACTTTTGAGGTGTGTGTGTGTGTGTGTGTGTGTGTGAGGGGGTAAGGGGGGAGTTGGGAAGGGGGGTGGGAGGGGGGGTGGGGAGGGAGGGAATGGAGTTACAACTGGAATTGAGGCTTTTTTTCGTCCAGGGTGTGACACTTCTCAGAAATCTGTAAAATCCCAACATTATGCAGGTTTTGAGGATGGTTTTAACGACAAACCCTTGAAATTTCATTTTCTCTAAGCTTACCACCAGTTTTAAATTGAATTCAATATCAAGTTTAACGCATTTTTTATATTTTATAATGACCTTTCAATGCATTTCTTGTCTTATTGTTTATGGTTTTGTACTTGACTGTGCAGTTTCTGTGTACACTTGTTCTCTTTTTTGAATGAAAGATATTTGTTTTATAAGTGGTCTTTTTTATACTACCTCCGCCGAGTACACGTTTAGGGAGTGGAGCATATATTGGATTCAGTTCACCTCATCTGTCTCTCTGTTTGTATTTTTGCCTTCAGACCGTATCTCTGAGACTTGGTGCTTGGATTTAATGGGCTTTGAAATTGCATGTGGTTGTGTACCTGTATACGTGGTAAGACAGTGTTATTATTATTTCAATGTACTTTGCGCTTGATTTATGTAAATGTAATTATGTATAATATTAATGTACTTTGCGCTTTATTCCGGGGTAAGGTGAATTAAAAACAGTCAGAACTGCAAAGATAAACTAAAGTATGAACTGAATGAGAAAACAGAAACAAGGAAACTCGACTAGGACTGACATGGCACTGGCTGTCTTTGATGTATAATTATTTGCCCCTTATGTGTAAATGTAATTATGTATAATATTGACCCATTTTCTCCTGAGTCTGATTTTTAAAAAATGCTCTTTGTCCTATGAAGGCAACATTACAGACTAGAAGCTAGCTCAATCATTTTCGTTCAAAGGTAGTGCCAGAATAGGTTGACGCCTCAGGCGCCAAGCTATTCTGGCACCACCCTTGAATTAACAGTCAAATGTATTTCAAGCAATGTGTGTGTCAGGATGAGAAGGGTTAATCATGTTCAGCACACCCTGTTAACCCTCTGACTGCTACTCACGATACCGCCCGGCAAACATGATGCGTATCTACACGTCTTTTCTGCCCAATGGTATCGTCAGTAGCAGTCACGGCAGACAAGATGCGTATCTACACGTCTTTTCTGCCCAATGGTATCGTCAGTAGCAGTCACGGCAGACAAGATGCGTATCTACACGTCTTTTCTGCCCAATGGTAACGTCAGTAGCAGTCACGGCAGACATGATGCGTATCTACACGTCTTTTCTGCCCAATGGTATCGTCAGTAGCAGTCACGGCAGACAAGATGCGTATCTACACGTCTTTTCTGCCCAATGGTATCGTCAGTAGCAGTCACGGCAGACAACATGCGTATCTACACGTCTTTTCTGCCCAATGGTAACGTCAGTAGCAGTCACGGCAGACAAGATGCGTATCTACACGTCTTTTCTGCCCAATGGTATCGTCAGTAGCAGTCACGGCAGACATGATGCGTATCTACACGTCCTTTCTGCCCAATGGTATCGTCAGTAGCAGTCACGGCAGACATGATGCGTATCTACACGTCTTTTCTGCCCAATGGTATCGTCAGTAGCAGTCATGGCAGACATGATGCGTATCTACACGTCTTTTCTGCCCAATGGTATCGTCAGTAGCAGTCACGGCAGACAAGATGCGTATCTACACGTCTTTTCTGCCCAATGGTATCGTCAGTAGCAGTCACGGGGTTAACCCTTTGGATGTCTGTAGCGCTTTTTGTCGACATGATTCCCGCAGGAACAAAGCCCGCTACCCACAGCCAAAGGGTTAATCTTGTATCATTCAGTTCTGGTTTGCATCGGTTTGGGTTTGTGGTTGTTGTTGTTGTTGAAGTGAGTTAAAGGTGCTGCTTTACGTATTCAAATTGTCTATTTGTGTTTTTAATCATTTTTATGTTATAAACATAGGCATTTGATGTGTGCACTCTGATATGCAAAACACAGTGTCTGTGAGTGAGCCACCGCGTGCACGGCGCACACACATTAGTACAATAGAAAGTCGGAAATGGCGCTAAGCTAATCTGGCACTACCCTTGGACTATCATGATCGGTCTTTATAAAATATAATTTCTGCTGTGCAATACCAGAGCAGAATGAATGTGGACAATGTCAACAGGCACCGATCTCTCTCGGCCCGGCCGGTGTCAACAACTATCGTGCGGGAGATGAATCGAGCAGCTTTAGGGCAGTGCTTGATTAGATTGTCAGACACTACCCTTTAGCTATCTGTCAGGCAATGCACATTGTGCTGCTCTGTGATTTTGGACTATACGGCTGAAAGCCGTATGGTCCAAAATCACAGACCAGCACACATATTGCATCCAGCGTGTCAGGAAGTCTAAACTCGACAATAAACACCACTGTAAATAAATCGATCTTTAAGATATTAAAACCCACCCCACAATGGCGCCTGCCTGGCGTGTTGTAACATGTAATAACAAAACCAGCAAGGAGAGAAACTCGCTATAGAATGGCGAGCACAATACACACTCTACACTGGTTTGTCCTCGTTATTCGGAAGTTTTCTTTCATTGCTGGTTACTTGGGTCTGGGTCAGGATCAGGATCAGGATTTTATTTAACGTCTGTTCACACATTGGTAATATTAGACACACACGTGCGCGCACACACACACAGACACAGACACACACACACACACACACACACACACACACACACACACACACACACACACACACGCACACACACACACAAAGACACACACCATCGCACACACACACACACACACACACCATCGCAGACACACACACACACACACACACACACACACACACACACACACACACACACACATCTACAACCAAACACACACAACTTGTGAATATCAAATAATAACAATAATTAACATCCAACCACACACACAAATTACTTAATATAATAGTTTACCCACCGGACTATGAATTATGATATTAACTTTTGAAATGGCAATATTTCTATGTAAGATGTCATACATATTTTCTGCTAATTTTTCAACTGTTATATTATTTGTGGTCAACAGATTCATTGTAGTAGGACACTCACAGATTATATGTTTAACAAAGACGGGGATTAAGCACTCATAGTTGATGTCTTTTGAGAATTTTGTTTTCCAAGAAATTAGTCTTAACTTGTATATCAATGAAGCTGTTTTTCTTGAACAAGGTGGAACATGATAAGTATATTTCATATCATCTTTGTTTTAAAAAAAGCTGTTTAGCACAGAGTACATTTCATGTAGAGATAATTGCATATAATTACAAACTGCTGAGTTTTCTTTATTTATAGCTACCCTCTTTGCTTGTAGTCTGTCACAAATTTCATTCCAATAAATTCCGCAGTGTGAGGGTATCCAAACAAAATTGATCTTTATTCCTCTGGACATAATACAGCTCACAATATCTATTATTTATGCTAAGTCTTTTCTTGTTTTACAATCCCAGCGTTTAGACTATATAGGACAGATTTAGAATCAACACAAATAACAATGTTAAATATATCATAAGGTATAAGTTGAATAAAATTTAGTGCCATGAGAATCGCATACAGTTCAGACGTAAGTATAGAAAATTCCTTTACCGAGATAAAAAGATTTCTTCACTTTGAGATCTGGAATAACAAAGCCTGCACCACAGTCTGAAGAATCTAAGACAGAGCCATCTGTGAAAATTTTCAAGCGTTTAAAATATGTTTTCTGTAATTTTTATTTCACTAAATTTGCTAAAAACGTTCACATCCTCACCTTTTTTTCAAATCTGTGTAATCTATATCGAAAGTAGCATTAATAATTTATGTTCCCACGGAGGTATAGTAGGTGTTCCTGGTAAACTTGAATAGACTTGATATCTATATTGCAGTTTTCTATAGCATCTTTGACATGGTTACGTTTAGGTAAAAGATACGGAATTGTTTGCAAAGCATTGATAGTAAAGCAGTTAAATTAGCCCTTGGAGTGCCAGTTCATACTAATACTGTAAAAACCTACAAAGAAGCAGGTATTCTGTTTTTATCTGACCAAAGTAAATTAGCAACTGCAAAATACATTGTCCGAAGCCTGTCCGTCGAAAATTGAATACGAGAAGACATATTTTTAAACGCAGATGTGGTTAGTTGGGTGCTGGTCTGTGAGTTTGGATCGTATGACTCTAGCCTGTAAGGTCCCAAATCACAGATCGATACACAGCACACAGTTATTGAAGGGCGGCCATGTTTGAGGCAAACTTTTATTGTCGATCTACGTCACGATCATTGGAAACTAAAATCCACATTCAATCTGAGCGTGAGCCCCATTCAGACCTATGTATTCAGTGATCAGTCAGACTGAGTATCACTATACCCACTGACCCGGCGCTGACTTGCGTGTTGACTGGAAAAAACCAGTTTAATGAAAACAGCCGACTACACTGTAAGAGTGCATTTCTGAAAAAAGACAGACCCAGCACATAGCATGTCAGCCTTTTTTCTCACTCTTTCTCTCTCTCGGACACACACACACACACACACACACACACACACACACACACACACACACACACGCACACCTACTCTGGCTCTGTCTGGTCCCTAGTCCAAGGCTAATTCGGGGTTTAACGTCCACGGCACCGAAGTGGTAATGGACGGCCCTGACGGGCGGGTTATGGGGGCAGGGAAATCTATTGCCTATGGAGTACGACCTGAACACGGATCAATTCAAGCGCACTGCAACTATGACACTTTGATTTACCAGGACCTTTCAACGGACATGATATGGAACAAGCCCGTATTTTTTCCCTGGATTGCGAGTCCACCTACCGGAGCCGGAACGGGGACTCGAACCCACGACCCGGCGATTCCCTTCGCTCTCCTGCTCCGACGCTTAAAGGCTTGAGCTATTTAGGACTCTGTCCCTATACTAGTCCAACACAGCGAAAGGCCCATTAATAACCAGTCCGTCATTCAGACTCTTCCACCTAAAAAAGACATAGATCCACATGACCTCCTGCAGTAGCAGGGACTCACGAGAATCTGTTCCTCTTGCTTGCCGAACTCGGTTTAGGCTGTTTCTCCAGTTGAGGAGGTTAACCCCTTCACTGACAGTGGACGCAGACTGGGTTTGTCAATTCAATGTCAAAGCCCGGACACACACCCGTCAAATGAGTATGCATACGAAGTGGTTTCAGCAAGAGGCATAGATCCCCATGAGCCCCCGCAACCGCAAGGGCTCATGAGGATCTATGTCTTTTGAACCTACTCTCGGCAGTGACGGTGTTAATCCAAGGTAAGCGGACGAGCGCGAGGACAGATAAACGTGAAGTGTATTCATGGTGCAGGCTTACGTCAGGCACTGTGTCCATGGCTGCCAGTAAACAAACTGCTACCACTCTATGCAGAGATCAGCTATAACTGCCGGGTATTGGGGTGACAGGCACAAGCTGGTTTGTACAGGGGACTCACCTTCATTTATCTCAGCCAGTCTTGACAAGCAGTCTCTGTGTATACGTGTATATGTTCAGTGTTTGCCTGACGATTTGCTAGGTCGGTGATGATGTAACTTTCACACGGGACACACGTTCTGGGGCTGATCACAGACGACTAAGAAAACAACCCAGTGTGCAAAGGTCATAGGGCCGGCCATGTTGGTTCGCACACGACCGAGCGCGTGCGAACGGCGACCGACGTCGGCCTGATGACCTTTTGCGCATTGTGAAACTCCACTCACACGTCGGACACACGTTCTGGGGCTGATCACAGACAGCTAGAAGAACAAGCTTCACTCACACCGTGGACAGATGGCGCACGGGGGGAGTGCAGGCCAGGCCACACAGCCGGCCGCCATGAACGACTGGCGCCAGGCCATACAGACATTGTACCCGGACTGGGATCACCAGACGTACTGCGTGCCGCCGCTATACTTTAACCGGGTGCCCTACGACACACACCATGTAGCTGGCCTGCCTGTACTCGTACAGCAGCCGTTAGGTGGCGCTTCATCCTCTACGTCATCCAGTCAGCCTACGTCATCCAGTCAGCCTACGACATCTGCTCAGCCTGTGTCATCCAGTCAGCCTACGTCATCTGCTCAGCCTACGTCACCCAGTCAGCCAGCGTCAACTGCTCAGCCTGTGTCATCCAGTCAGCCTGCGTCATCTCGTCAGCCTACGTCACCCAGTCAGCCTACGTCACCCAGTCAGCCTGCGTCATCTTCTCAGCCTGTGTCATCCAGTCAGCCTGCGTCATCTGCTCAGCCTACGTCACCCAGTCAGCCAGCGTCAACTGCTCAGCCTGTGTCATCCAGTCAGCCATCTGCCCTACGATCGTTGTCCGGCGAGCCTGCCCGAGTACAGGAAAGCGACACTCGTGACGACTTTGCCCAGCAGCACGTGATGCACTGTGTACAGACACTGGGCGAGACGCAGCACGAGCCGATGTTTGTTATTTCACAGCTCAACTACGCCGACTATCTCAACCAGCCAGCCTACGCCCAAGCCGCGCAACAACTGCCCCGACCTGTCCACCTGACCCCACGTGACCGTGACGGCGACTTTGACATCTTGATCCCCCATATGCATTATGGGATTTTGATTGGAGAAATTAAGTCTGTGGGACTGACTAGGGTCCCGACTGACGCCGATGTTTTCAAAAAAGTTAAGCAGGCGGTTAATCAACTGAACAAGTCGGAGAAAGTGGTTCGTCACATAACACAGGACATGGCCCCTGGAGTTCGTATCACCAACACTCTGATATTCCCCTACGTCACAAGTCATCAGTTGCAGCAAGTCATCATGGCTGACAGGAACTTACAACAGGTAATCACTGCACACTGTGTTTCTTTCTGTATCGTGAGATAACCTTTGATGCTTGCACGGCGTTGGTAATTGTGCGATAAAATATAACTGGGGGGCTGAGATTGTTGGCTGAGTTAGAAGTGTCTTGATGTCGTCCCTTACCATTCGCCGTTCTTGAAGAGTGAACATGATAGTGAACGAATCCTTTTGTTAATCCTTCACTGTCGGAGCACAAGAAACAACACACCAAATTTAAGAGATATAAATCTTCCATATGCGGGGGCTCATGAGGATCTATACCTCTTGCTGGCTTCGTTCATATTCGTATGCCTCAGGCAAGACGGGGTCTAGCGGCTGGCAGCGAAGGGGTTAAACTCACATAGTTCCTGAGACATTAGTTTAACATGCTGCCCGTGATAAGTTGCAACATTAGAGGACAGAGAAGTGGTCCGCTGCCTACTGCATGTCCTGTGTCCCCAGGCCGTGTGTGCTACACTGATTACGCCAGACGTGACGACTGCTGTTAAAGTGTATGTTTGACTTGTCCCCAGGCCGTGTGTGCTACACTGATTACGCCAGACGTGACGACTGCTGTTAAAGTGTATGTTTTACTTGTCCCCAGGCCGTGCGTGCTACACTGGGCGCGCCAGACGTGACGACTGCTGTTACAGTGTATGTTTGACTTGTCCCCAGGCCGTGTGTGCTACACTGATTACGCCAGACGTGACGACTGCTGTTAAAGTGTATGTTTGACTTGTCCCCAGGCCGTGTGTGCTACACTGGGCGCGCCAGACGTGACGACTGCTGTTAGAGTGTATGTTTGACTTGTCCCCAGGCCCTGTGTGCTACAATGGACGCGCCAGACGTGACGACTGATGTTAAAGTGTATATTTGACTTGTCCCCAGGCCGTGTCTGCTACACTGGGCGCGCCAGACGTGACGACTGCCGTACAGCTGTGTCTGTGTGCTGACCAGCTTTCCGACAAGGACCTGCCACACCACATCACGCCCCAAACCATGACGCAACTGTCTGGGTGGTTCACGAGGCGGGTGTCGGGAACTGTGGACCCGGCCATGACACGGGATGTCTACATCAACATGCTGGCCAGGTGAGGGCGTGCCACGTGATGAATTGTGTAGTCGCTAGCTCACATCCACCATTTTAACCCCTTAACTGCAGGGAAAGGCGAACGCTACCCAGCTGCAAGAGACATAAGTCTTCATGAGCCCCCGCAGTTGCTTAACATCTAACGGTTCAGTTGCGGGGCTCATGAGGATTGATGTCTCGTGCTAGTCAAAGAAGTACCCAACGGAGAAAGAAACACACTTAGAAAAGACGGGTACAACACAATTTATTAATATTTCGGGTAAATACCCTTTGTCAAAATAGACAAACAAACAAACAGAGAGATTAGCCGATACTTATCTTCATTTGAAGAAGGAATGTGGCAACTGAAGGAGGTGACGTAAAATAAAAGAAAAGAAAAGAAAAGGAAAGGAAGAACAAAAGTGCGTAAAAAGTAAAAATGACGTCAACGAAAAAATCATAATAGAGACTCGGAGAGAAACTGAACACGAGAGACAAGAGTGTGTGTAAGCACGCGCAGGAGCGAGCAAAAGTAAATGCGTGTAGGAGAGGCCAGAGAAAGAGAGAGAGAGAGAGAGAGAGAGAGAGAGAGAGAGAGAGAGAGAGAGAGAGAGAGAGAGAGAGAGAGAGAGAGAGAGACAGACAGACAGACAGACAGACAGACAGACAGACAGACAGACAGACAGACAGACAGACAGACAGACAGACAGACAGACAGACAGACAGACAGACAGACAGACAGACAGACAGACAGACAGAGAGAGAGAGAGAGAGAGAGATGATGATGATGATGATGATGAAACTTTATTTTTCAACGGTAAAAAGTTTTGACAGAAAACAAATCGTCATTTTACAAACTTGCCGTTGCTAACTACAGGATAAAAAAGAAGAGAAACTATAAAATATATATGTACATACAAAACCCAATAGCATCATTATATACAGAACAATAATAATACTCATCACACACACATGCACAGAGAGAGAGCGAGCGAGCGAGATGGAGAGAGAGAAAGAGAGAGAGAACGAACGGGGAGTACCCTTGGGCACGAAGTAGCCTGAGTGTCTAATACACAACGCCGGCTAAACACCAACCCGAAGGCAAACTTTATATCACCTTCAAGTTGAGGACTACCTCGAGGAAAAACGGGAGGACTCCGGGAAAACCCCCCAGCATTTAGCTCGGTACACAACAAGTAATAAGTCATTGAAACAAAGCAAATAATCACATTAAGTAGGAGAATATTGATATAAGTGGAGAATAGGTAGTTGTGAAACCGTCTTCAAGGGTAACTCAAAAAAAAAAAAAAAAAAAAAATTGGGGGGGGGGGAAGACAACCAACCAGAGCCACCAGCCCCACCCAACAGGCACCCACCAGCCCACAGAAAAAACACACAGGCACGCATCAAGACGACCACATACATCTCCATGGGACGCACACAATCGCCCCGCCCCACAACCGCACATCACTCCATGAGCCGGAGACCGGGCGCCTGAAAGGGAAGGGCAAGAGATCCAACTAAACGTACGGCCAGCGCTGAGAAAGTCCCCAAGGGATGTGTACATATCAACCAACGCCAGCCTTACATAACTGGTGAGTGAGTAGTAAAACAGAAGCGACACAGCGAGGTAAATGTACACTTAGCAGCCACAAGCAAGGTAAAAAATGTTAATCTTTCATATTCATCCCGAGTGGCGCCACAGTGCCCAGTTTAGTAATCAGAAATTTTTCACGGTCTTTCCTGGCCCAGACAGAACTGGCTTGCATAAGCCAGAGGCCTTTAACCCGAATGTCCGAGACGGAGTGGTCGGCCTGGTTGAAATGTCGTCCGACCCGTCTGTTGTATTGGTACTTGACAGACTGAAGATGTTCTTTGAAACGGTCGTTGATGGTTCTTTCCGTCTCTCTAATATAGAGTTGGCCGCATTTCACACAGGAGACGACATAAATCACGTTGGTGGTTTGTCTCGTGCTAGTCATATGTTTTTTATACCTTCTGGTCCCGAGTAATCTGCAGTTACGGGGCTCATGAGGGTTGATGTCTCGTGCTAGTCATATGTCCTTTATACCTTCCGGTCCCATGTAATCTGCAGTTGCGTGGGCTCATAAAGATTCGTGTCTCTCGGTAGTCATATGTTCTTTATACCTTCCGGTCCCATGTAATCTGCAGTTGAGGGGGCTCGTAAAGATTGATGTCTCTCGGTAGTCATATGTCCTTTATACCTTCCGGTCCCATGTAATCTGCAGTTGCGTGGGCTCATAAAGATTCGTGTCTCTCGGTAGTCATATGTTCGCAATACCTTCCGGTCCCATGTAATCTGCAGTTGAGGGGGCTCGTAAAGATTGATGTCTCTCGGTAGTCATATGTTCGCAATACCTTCCGGTCCCATGTAATCTGCAGTTGATCTTTATACCTTATTGTCCCATGTAATCTGCAGTTGCGGAGGTTTGCTAGTCATATGTTCTTATACCTTCCGGTCCCATGTAATCTGCATTTACGGAAGTTTGCTAGTCATATGTTCTTTATACCTTTTAGTCACATGTAATATGCAGTAGCGGAGGTTTGCTAGTCATATGTTCTTTATACCTTCTGATCCCATGTAATCTGCAGTTGCGGGGGCTCATAAGGAATGCTGTCCCTTGGTAGTCATGTGTTCTTTATATCTTCTGGCCCACTCGGCACCGGCCTCCACGTAGCGTGGGTCGTGGGTCTCTTTAGTCACTGACCGAGTGGGCTAGCGATCGGATTCCATCTTTGTCCAGGATAGGACTTGACGTCAGCAGATTATGTTGTTCCGTCTTTTTCACTGGTCAGGTTGCTAAGGAGTTGTTCTAACCCAGGTCTTACCATGTTGGATTGGTCCTTAAGAATCCTCATTAGTTTTGTGTCCTTTGGATCCCAAGTGTTTGCCGTACTAATATAATGAAAGAATTCATCCCCCCGGGGGATGAATTCTTTCATGATATTTATGGCACAAAAAAAAACTAAAATTAAGACTGTTCAAAAAGAAACATAAACACTGCCTTTGAACATGACAGTGACTCCGACTGTGAGAAAGGGACGCCTCAGGCATCTGCTGTCTGGCCTCGCTTCCTCACTGTCCATAGCAAAGTCGAAGAGAAGCCTGTTTCTAAACTGCATCCTTTTCTGGTAGGCGAGACCCGCAGGAGCTGTGTGGGCAGGCCTGATGCCCAGCGCCTCAGGTCTGGTGACTTGCTGGTAGAGTGCCGTACCCGGCCACACTCGAACGGGCTACTGAGGCTCTCTTCCATCGGAGACACTCCAGTGGAGGTCACATCCCACAAAACGATGAATTCTTCTAGAGGAGTGATTAAAAACAAGCATTGGCAGAACTGTCAGAAGATGAACTTGTACAGAACCTTAAGTCTCAGGGGGTGACTTACGTCAAGCGCTTCGCTTCCAAACGAGATGGTGGGGGGGGGGGGGGGGGATCCGTCTCCCTACCATCATCCTGACGTTTGGCACCCCCACCCCTCCTTCTACCATCTGGGGAGGTTATTACTCCTTGAAAGTGAAGAAGTACGTCCCTCTCCTACTCCGGTGCTTTAAGTGCCAAAAGTATGGCCATGCACAGAAGACATTCCGCCAGGCAGAGGCTTCATGCGCCCGTTGCACTAAACCCGGACACTGCTGAATCCTGCACAGCCACCACCCCACCCCCTTGTGTGTGAATTGCCAGGGGACGCATAAGACTTCGGATAAGAAACGCCCTCGTTGGATATCCGAGTGCAGGATTCAGCAGGTGCGTGTGGAGAAGGGGCTGTCCTTTGGAGTCGCAAAAAAATAAAATGCTTGAAGGCCCTTGCCTCAAACTCTAGCCACACCTCTGTGTTTAGATTTAGTGCTGCGGTGGCAGGCAAGCGCCCCACCAAAGATTTCTCATGTCAAACCCCAACTTTTGGGTTGGGGGCGGAGCCTCGGCTCCTCTCGCCCCTGGAGAGTAACCCTCCTCAAGTGGTGATGAGGAGCCAGGTAACGCAGAAGGCTAACGCTGCCGGTCCGGTAGTGCCGCCTTCGGTTGCCCCTAAGCCTCAGCCCCCACCCAAGCCTGTCAGTCTGTCTACTACAAAGACTTCTGGCTCTTCTTCAGCCTTCTAAGGCCGCTAACTCTAGCGGCAGGAGCGCTGCCCAGGACCAGAAGTCCACGAACGCTTCGGGACCACTGTGCACACGGGCCCAGAGGGGGGGGGGGACACTTATGTCCCCCTTCAAAACAAATATGCTGCATTAGAGGAGCGAATGGAGGGAGTGGACGTTGTCGCTGGTGCTGTGGCAGCTCCATTCCCCTCATCTCCGAAGAACCAGAGGAGGCCTCCCTCTGTTTTCTCGACTCCTTTCAAAGCAAAGGAAAAGGGGCGAAGAAATTCTTCACCCCCATATAAAACATATAATCATGTATCTCTGCATCAGTAGAATTGTGGTTTTTACGCTAACGTTGAGGAGTTACGTCTTTTAGTCAAGTTCTATAACCCTTCAGTAATATCTCTTCAGGAGACTTACCTGAAGACTTCTGACCCTGTGCCTTTTAATGGTTTTAACGCTATTCATAAAGGCTCTGATTCGGAGAGGCGCTCGGGTGGAGTGGGCCTTATTATTAGTAGCCAAAGTGTATGTAGCCGCGTTAGCATCGACACCTGTCTTTAGGCTGTCGCAGCTCGGGTTACCTTAAAGAAGACCATAACCATATGCAGTGTTTACCAACCACCATTCCTGCTGGTCTGTAGTAAATATATTGTTAACGTAATAGATCAGCTGCCCCCTCCCTTTTTTCTTATGGGAGATTTTACCAGTCACGCTCACTTGTGGGGTAGTGACCACTATGAGGGCACAGGTCACATGTTAGAAGATGTTATTTCTCAACTTAACGTATGTATCTTTAACGATGGCTCACCTACCTACTCTATCCCAAGTTCAAGAGTTAATTAAAAGAAAGAGGATGAAAGCCCGTTACATTTTTAAAGGTGAACGTCGTGCTTCCTGGAGACGTTTCGTCTCATTTTTTATCTTCTAGGACTCCGCCCCAGAAAGTCCGGAAGGCTGTTTGAAAAATTAGGGGCAGGAGTGGCTCGGCTTCTGTCGGCCATCTTAGAGATGGTGCCAGTTTGGTCACGGATAAAAAGGCTGTGGCCAAATTGCTTGCCTCCACCATTGTCCATAATTCTTCAACAGAGCATTTTCATTCTTCTTCCAGAGAGAGAAGGATAAGCGAGAGTCTTGAACTTGTGATTTTAAATCGGATAACTCGGAAGACTATAATGCCCCTTTTACATTTTCAGAATTGCAACAAGCTCTGCAGAAATGTAATGACTCTGCTGCTGGACTAGATACCATTCACTATCAGCTCCTAACACATCTGCCTGAGGATTCACTCCTTGTACTTCTCAAGGCCTTTAACCATATCTGGATAAACGGTCATTTTCCGCCATCTTGGCGCCAGGCTGTGGTTGTGCCAATCCCCAAGCCGGGTAAGGATCCTTCCGACCCGGGCAACTACGGCCAATCGCTTTGACATCGAGTTTATGTAAAACTATGGAACGCCTGGTCAACGCCCGCCTGGTGTGGCATCTTGAGTCACAGGTTCTCGTCAAAGACCTCCAGTGCGATTTCCGGCGCTTCCGTAGTACAACTGACCATCTAGTCCGCTTTGAGTCGTTTATCCGAGATGCTTTTGTCAACAAGCAGCATGTCTATGCAATTTTCTTCTATCTTGAAAAGGCATATGACACTACCTGGAAGTATGGTATAATGTCTGACTTGTTGGACATGGGTTTTAAAGGCACCTGCCCGTTTTTATTCACACTTTTTGTCTAACCGGTCGTTCCATGTCCGTGTGGGCTCCACTCTCTTCGACTCCTTTGAACAGGAGATGGGTGTCCCGCAGGGCAGCATTCTACCTCCTGTTTACTTAGTATTTAAATTAATAACATTGTAAAGGCTTTTTGGTCTGGATTGATTGTAAAGGCCGTCAAGGAGGATTCTAAATGCTCTTTGCTTGTGGACGACTTTGCTTTGTGTGCACGAGGTCGAGGACTTGCGTCCCTTGAGAGGCGCTTGCAACGGTGCGTTGATCGCATCCAGGGGCGGGTGTCTCTCAACGGATTCAAGTTCTCGCCCTCCAAGACAGTCAGTGTGCATTTTACGAACCATTTTACTAACCTGACGAATTTTTCCAGAACCTGGCCTGAGCATTGCTGGAGTGCTAATTAAGCTGGCCGAGGAGGCAACGTTTCAGGGAGTTATCTTTGACAAAACACTGACCTTCCTTAACCACATTAATTACCTAATGAACCTCTTGTTATAAGGCTCTCGACGTTCTTCGTGTCGTTGGTCGTACTGACTGGTGTGCAGACCGCACTGTCTTACTTCGATTGTACCAGGTTCGGTTCAAACAAGATTACGGCTCTGTGGTATATGGCTCGGCTTCCAAGTCTGTTCTACAGCGTCTGAACACAATTAACCATTCAAGGTCTGCAGATATGTCTGTGGGTCTTCAGGACATCTCCAGTTTCTAGTTTGTATGCCGAGGCAGGGGAGCCTTTTCTGAAGCTCCGCCGCACCAGCCTCATGCTCAGCTACGTTCTGAAGCTGAAGGCCTATCCAGACAATCCTTATGATTGTGTTTTTAGACCACCGTTTGCAGAGATTTACGATACCCATCCGGGCGCCGTCCGTCCACTTTTCTTTCGGGTCCGACCTCATCTGCAGGCGGCCGGAGTGGGTCTGGACAAAGTTTCGGAATCTCTGCAACACATTACTCCACCCTGGCTATTACCAGTTCTTGACATCTTGCTGGACTTGACCACCCAATAGAAGGACTCTACTCCACCGGCCATATACCAACTCAATGAACGCTTTTTCAGTTCTTCTGGCTATGGTCGTATTTATACGGATGGGTCAAAGTCTGAGGATGGGAGGGTGGCTGCGGCCGCAGTGTCCTCTCGCCATCCTAGACGCACATTTAAGCATCGCCTCCCCGACCATTCATCTGTATTTAGTACAGAACTGCAGGCAGTTCTGCTGGCACTCAGTCATGCCTATCAGTCTAGGAAAAAGAACTTTCTGATTCTATCTTACTCTCTTTCTGCCCTGCAGGCCCTTCAGGGCGCAGGAACGGACCACCCTCTGCTGGTGCAGATTAGAGAGCTCTACGCAGACCTGATGAAGGAATATTATGATATCATTTTTATTTGGATCCCAGGGCACGTTGGCATTGAAGGCAAGAAGATTGCAGATTCTGCTGCCAACGATACCCGCAATGACCCTGTCCCTGACACACAGACTGTTCATAGTGATTTTAAACCTGTGATTAGTGCGTACATAGCCCGCGAGTGGCAGTCCGAGTGGGACAAAGAGGAAGCGAACATGCTGCATGAAGCTCTTCCTACAGTGTCCGACGGTCCACCTTATCGCTGCGGCAGCCGCCGCGAGGAGACTGTCTTACAGGGCTCCACATCGGGCACACATATGTTACCCACTCTTATTTACTAAAACAGGATGAGCGTCCATTGACGAGCAGTTTTCTGTTCGACACTTGTTGCTGTCTTGTGCCGATCTACTTGACACAAGCTATAAACATTTCACAGCAGACTCCTTGAAGGTATTGATCCGGGATCTTCCCCCGGACAAAATCTTCAGTTCTCAGAGAGAATGCAATATTTTTAACAAGATCTGAGCATTCATAGAATTTCATGTGACTTTCATTATTTTGACCTTTTTGAGCGTCTGTATACGTTCTTTTAAGGACGCGTGCGACATTTTAGCGTGACATATGTTTAAGATGTATTTACATCTTGTCTTAAGACCGTTCTTTTAGTCTGGCTGGCCAGATTTTTAGCCATACCGCCGTGAGCGGGCCTTACTCGCCTGCTCTTTGACGCACGCAGTCAAGAAATTACCTCTAGCAAGTGCACACCAGCGCACCCCCCCCCCCTTCCCCCCTAAGCGCACGCCAAAATCTGTGGAGCAGGCGTGAGCTAAAACACTCAAAATTCCATTTCCCAATACTGCTTTCTGAAGCTTTCCAGCTATAATGTTCTTCTCCTACTAAAGCTGAACTGGTTCCATTCACCCTCCTCTGAAAATACATGACAGGCACAGAGATACAAAGGGGACATTTAGCATACTAAATAAAAGAAACATTTAGTTCCCCATTCTCTAAGTACCAACTTATCACCACCAAAGCCAACAGGGACCGTGTCCGTCTAAACAAATTACCCTCGGGTTATCTCGCCTGACAAGGTTTATAAACATCTCCACACACTGCCACTGGTATCGTGGGAAAAATACAAGAAATAGTTTGAAAGTGGCTGTGTGGTACTGGGCATGTTTTCCTGCCTGAGTGCGCTCATTAGAAGTCATGAAAACTTGACTGCGTGCACTTGGGAAACTGTGCGCTAATAACTAACTAACTATACTTTCTGGTCCCATTTTATCTGCAGTTGCGGGGGCTCATAAAGATTGATGAATCTCTGTAGTCATATGTTCTTTACATCTTTCGGTCCCATGTAATCTGTAGTTGCGAGGATAATGAGGATTGATGTCCCTTGCTAGCCATATGTTCTTTATACCTTCTGGTCCCATGTAAACTGCAGTTGCGAAAGTTTGCTAGTCATATGTTCTTTACACCTTTTGATCGCATGTAATCTGCAGTTGCGGAGGTTTGCTAGTCATATGTTCTTTATACCTTATGGTCCCATGTAATCTGCAGTTGCAGAGATTTGCTGGTCATATGTTCTTTACACCTTCTGATCGCATGTAATCTGCAGTTGCGGAGGTTTGCTAGTCATATGTTCTTTACACTATTCGGTCCCATGTAATCTGCAGTTGTGGAGGTTTGCTAATCATATGTTCTTTATACCTTCCGGTGCCATGTAATCTGCCGTTGCGGAGGTTTGCTAGTCATATGTTCGTTATACCTTCTGGTCCCATGTAATCTGCAGTTGCGGAGGTTTGCTAGCCATATGTTCTTTATACCTTCCGGTCCCATGTAATCTGCATGTAACGCACGCAGACTTGCCCCCAGTCGTACGCACAGACTCTCGCACAACAAACGCATACACCGCCACTGACTCAGACGGGCGCATTCATGTGGTAAAACACAACTCACGGGCGTCCCTTCTAACGACGACGTTTATACAAAGGTAAACAATAAAACGCTCAAAAGGTTATCACACTATACACACTACACCTTCCCCACTACATCCAAACATCACACACACATACACAATATCTATGCCAGGCTAGGTCTCAGTCTCTCACTATCCAATCTGTTTGGTGTTCTCGCCTGGTTACTGTCAGTCCTTTCACGTCTAGGCGTGCAAGTCCGTTCTCGTACGCTCCTCGAGTCGTTCCGTCTCTCGAGTCGTTGACGTCTTCGTTACTCGTACTGTATCTTCGCTGTGACCCTCGTGACTTGGCACCGGCCGTTTACTCCCCGAGTAAACAACTGGAGATATGACCTCCCTTTAGGTCATGGTGACTGACGGCGTCCGTCTCTCTCTCTCTCTCTCTCTCTCTCTCTCTCTCTCTCTCTCTCTCTCTCTCTCTCTCTCTCTCTCTCTCTCTCTCTTTCTCTCTCTCTCTCTCTCTCTCTCTCTCTCTCTCTCTCTCTCTCTCTCTCTCTCTCCTCTCTCTCTCTCTCTCTCTCTCTCTCTCTCTCTCTCTCTCTCTCTCTCTCTCCAACAAGCACTCTGAATTCTAGGTTTCAGAGTCTTGGAATACGGGCAAGGTATCTCACACACATCTGACCCCTCTGACAATAAAGCCCGTACTAAGGTTTCTACAGCTCTGCCAGACTCAGTTTTTGCCTACAACTCACTTTAACTCCCCGTATTAACCGTTCCTCCAAGATTTCCCGTGGATCTCGTGCTATACGGACTATCGGCACAAAACAAACCGTTAACAACTACTGTACCGTATTTACCCTACTGTGTGAACACTATGCTTGGGCATAGAGTTTCATTACAATTCCCCCTTTCTCGGGAAAAAAAGAAACGACCGAGTTTCTGTTTAAGACTACTCGACGCAATACTATCACAAAACTCGAAAGACTAACTGTGACTGTCTAGACTACAAGAAAGCAAAAATAGAACAGCCTTACGCCTCAACGCACACCCTCGGATCGCAAGCGAACGCGAAAACAGAACTAACACGCTAATACCTACAGAAATGAGAAAGATCCAACGACTGTCCACACACAATCGCGAGACTCCAGTCTCCGACCTACCTACATATTGGGTGTTGAGCGGCATTTCTGGCCGCAACAGAACGGTGACTCGGTCCTACACGCTATGTTTTTCGTCGGATGCGCCAGCCGAAAAGCCTCCGTGTTCTGAACTAACTCGTCTGTACTCTTGAGGTTACGCTCCGTCAAGAATACCGCTGGATCCTTGGAAACGCTACCAAAGAACTGTTCCTCCAACATGAGAGCGAACAAAGCCTCGTACGTGTGGTTGATCTTTGACAGTTCGACCCAACGTACGAGCAAATGGGACAATCGCTTGCCAAACGACACAAACGATTCCCCTATTTCTGGCCGACAAGCTCTCAAGCGTTCTCTGAAACCCTCTGCACTACACTGGAACTTCCGTAAGAGACACTCCTTCAAAGTCTCGTAATCTACGTTCCCCGAAACGTTCAAGCTATGGAAAATACTCAAGGCCTGACCTTCTAGCACAGACGAAAGCAAAACGGGCTAGTTGTCAGAAGGCCAACTCAACGCCTGCGCGTGAGCCTCAAAACTACACATAAACGCGTCAATGGAGTCCTCAGACTTCTTAAACATTGGCAGTTTAGGAAATTTACGTATGCCTTGGCCTACTGAATCACTACCTGGAGCTGTTCTAGACCCCGCATCTCGAGCTAACTGTAGTTGTACCTCTCTCTCTCTCTCTGTCTCTTCCTGTAGTTTTATTTGTGTACAAAACCCTCCTTGTCACAAAGCTTCCTTTTTATTTTATATATTCCTCTTTAAAGAAGACATTTTTTTGTACTTGTACATACTTTGACGTTCATAGTGACAGTATGCCTGATGGTGGTACAAAAGATTTATTTTGTGGTGGTGGACTTAAAATAGGTCACCTGAATATCTATCATCTTGTCAATAAGGTGCCAGATCTCTGTGTGTTTTTGAACCAGCCCGAACACTTCCACATTTTTTGTGTTTCTGAATCAAGACTTAAGAACAAAATCAGAAATGCTTCCATCTCTATTCATAACTATAAAATATTTCGTAAAGATGCCGCTTTGCCTCAAAACACAGGGCTAGCGATTTACATGCATACGTCTGTATCTAGCTACGCCAAGCGGCGTCAAGACCTCGAATTTACCAAAGTGGAGTGTATGTGGCTCGAGTTAAAAACACCACAGTCATCACCTATACTAATCGGCTTTGTCTATAGAAATCCGGCAGCCGGCTGGGATTGGTTTGATGAGTTTACAGCTTTGATGGACAAGGCAAGTCAGAGCAAGTGTGACATATTTCTCCTAGGTGATTTCAATATAGACCTATCTAGACCTAAGGGATCAAATGCAGCATGGATCACGACCTCATCGCTATTTGGTTTGACACAAATAATTAAAGCACAAACTAGAATCACATCTACATCATCCACGCTCATTAATCATATTTATGTTACCAACAAGGACAGAACAACTAGCGCGAATGTCCCGACCTTAGCCATTAGTGATCATAACCCGGTATGTTGTACAATTGCTCTGAAGCTTGATAGGCCAAAGAAAAACAAACACACAACTATAATGTATCGTTCTTATAAAAAATTTGATAGAGATAAATTCATGCACGATTTGCACAATACACCCTTTGATGATGTATACTGCCACACTTGCCCTGACAATGCCTTGTCTTGCTGGATGAGTCTGTTCCTCGGAGTCCTTAACAAGCACGCGCCCCTCAGGGTAAAACGCGTTAAACATGCTACCATGCCGCCCTGGTTAACATTGGACATTATAAATGCTATGTCGCTCAGAGACAAACTTAGAAAAGAAAAACGCTTTGATGACTACAAAAAAAACGTAATCAAGTAAAATATCTGGTAAGGGCTGCAAAAAAATGCATTCTTCAATCAAATGATCTCAGAAAACCGTGACACAGCATCCATTTGGAGAGCACTAAATGCTATTACTAAAGGAAAAGCAGCCCCAGAAATACCATCTCATTTAACTTCAGACAAATTTAACAAGTATTTCCTATCAGCCGCCAAAAATCTAGCCCAATCGGCATCAAATACCAGTACGCAATATAGTATCCCAAGTCTTCTGAGATCCTTCAGCGAAGCAACAAATATAACACAAAAATTCGTAATTCCTAATGTATCAATAGCAGAAGTTGGCAAGTATATTTCTAACATGCCGAATAAGAAAAGTAGAGGGATTGATGATATTGATAACCAATCGCTAAAATTGTCGTTGCCTTACACAATACAATCCCTTACATACATTTTTAATCTGTGTATAAATAAAAGTTATTTTCCTACAGCCCTGAATGAAGCAAAGGTAGTTCCGATCCCCAAAACTAAAAACCTTGAAGATATTCATAATTACCGACCGATCTCTTTGCTCTCAGCCTTGTCAAAGCCATTAGAGCGGCACATTCACAAGCATCTTCTTAATTTCCTTGAGAAGGGTAATTTACTAAACATTCATCAGTCCGGTTTTCGCCCGACCCATTCATGCCAGTCAGCACTCACACATATTGTAGATTGCTGGGTAGAGTCAATTAATAAAGTTTAATGTCGGGAGCAGTTTTCCTAGATCTTAAAAAAGCTTTTGATCTTGTGGACCATGAGATTCTATTACATAAGCTTACAATATACCACATGGACGAAACTACAATAACTTTTCTCAGATGCTATTTGAAAGACCAAAAGCAAAAAGTATACGTCCATGGTCAGTACTCTATGCAAGGCCATGTTAAATTTGGAGTTCCTCAAGGATCAATTCTAGGACCCCTCCTATTTTTACTTTTCATAAATGACCTTCCTTTACATATTTCCGACCCTAACGTTAATTGTAATCCTTTGCGGACGACACAAGCCTTCACGTTCCTGGTAAGAACAGTCATGATAATAGTCGTCATTTACAATCCAGTCTTGACGAAGTTTCTGATTGGTGCTGTAAAAACCACATGGTACTACATCCTGATAAGACGAAGAGCATGTTAATCACCTCACTACAAAAACATCAACTTCACCCCCCTTCACTAACGCTCAGTCTTAATTGCCATCCTATTGAACAAGTTCATGAACGCACCTTCCTTGGAATATGTATAGATGAGCAGCTAAGTTGGGAGAAACATGTGACTAATATCTGTAAGAAGATATCAAAAAATATATTTCTTTTATCACAGTTGAGAAGTGTGAGTGACATAAATACACGAAAAATGTTTTTTCATGCGCACATTAAATCCCATGTTGATTACATCTCCACTGTTTGGGATGGTAGCGACGATGTGCATATCAAAAAACTAAATTCACTATACAAAAGAGCCATTAAAAATGTAGATACAAGACCCATCCCTACGGCTGAAAAACTGCAAAATCTCAAACTTCTTGGCCTTCGTCAACAACTCGTTTACAACAAGTGCATACTTATGTTTAAAATTCTCCACAAGAAAGCTCCAGAGTATCTAACAGCTAAATTTACTCCACAACGACAGTGTGAAAGGTCCTTGAGGAACAGTACTCTTCGATTACCACTACCTCGCATTGACTTATTCAATCAAGCCTAGCCTTTTCGGGACCACTTTTATGGAATTCACTTCCTCAACATTTAAAAACACTAACCCACCTTTCCTCCTTTAAAACAAAACTACACATATACCTGATGGAAACTGCCTAGACATATTATTTTTTATCCTGTCATTCTGATGAAAGGTTATATAAATGTATATATGTAAGTGCGTGCATTTACACGGCTGTAAAGGAGTGTGTATGTATGTTTGATTCTTGGTACTTTGTGCTTGTTTTTGCTGTGCTATGATTTTTTTTCCCTATGTAATTTGTGCTGAGGAGTGTTACTTCTTTTTTGTATTTGTTTATTGCT
Source organism: Semisulcospira habei (assembly GCA_036245525.1). Lineage (NCBI taxonomy): Eukaryota > Metazoa > Mollusca > Gastropoda > Semisulcospiridae > Semisulcospira > Semisulcospira habei. The sequence continues at coordinate 109,647,803 of BTPG01000001.1, read as the reverse complement.
ACCTTAGTAGTATCATTTTCTGTACTGCGTGTGTCTGTACTTATTTAGTTATGATTTTTGTTTGCGTTAAATATTTTTTGGTTTGTCTTCATTATATTTCATGTTGTAGTACGTTAGAAACGGCAAGTTTAAAAAATGACGTATTTGTATCTGTCAAAACTTCTACCGTTATGTAATAAAGTTTCATCTCATCTCTTTTTCCTCCCTCTGATACTCTAGTTCCTAATCTCTTAGCGCATGTTCCCTCTCGTCCTTCTCTCTCTGAAATACTATCTTTTCTCTCTCTCTCTCTCTCTCTCTCTCTCTCTCTCTCTCTCTCTCTCTCTCTCTCTCTCTCTCTCTCTCTCTCTCTCTCTCTCTCTCTCTCTCTCTCTCTTAACGGCCAGCCTGTGGAGCAAGTCAGAGAACAACGCGTGCTTGGAGTCAACTTAGACGACAAGTTGTGCTGGCAAGGCCACATTACTAAACTGTGTAAAATAGTATCTAAAAATGTATTTCTCCTGTCGAAATTGAGACATTTCGCCGATGAGCCAACAAGGAAACTCTTCTACTATGCCCATATTCAGTCACATTTGGATTATGCCTCATCTATTTGGGACGGTAGTAGCGATGCTAATTTAAAACGTCTGAACTCGCTCCACAGAAGAGCCATTAAACTCATTGTTGACAGACCCTCAGAAGTCATTAGTACTGACAATAAGTTCAAGCTGTTCGGACATTTTGCCACTTGAAAAACAGTTTAAGTACAATAAGTTGGTGCTCATGCGCAAAATCACCCTCTCAGAAACACCAGCCTATCTCAATAGTTTGTTCCACTTTGCTCATATGAGGTCCAGTCGAACACCAGGGAACAATCTTGTTGTACCGATGCCTCGACTGGACATTTATAGGTCGTCATTGTCCTATTCTGGTGCAAAGTTATGGAACTCTATTCCTGCGGATGTTAGAGCCGCGCCATCGCTTAAAACTTACAAGACCAAGCTGCTCAAACATATAGACAAAACTTAATTTTTCCTTTTATTTTTTATTTCTATTTTTATATGTAGCACTCCATGCCTTATGCGGCATTTCACGGATAGTCTGCACTCTCTTCTAACATTTATATTTATGAACGCATGTAATATACCGCTGGCATTCCAGCAAGCCGCATTATGTAATATCCATGACCCCATGGCCAGACGGGATGCCGTCGATAGACCCAGCATTGGGCGCTCGTGCCGCGAGGACCGCGTCGACCCGCGCGCGCGATGATTGCGGGATCGCTATACATTACTTTTACTGAAGACTATAGCATCTAGCTGTGCGCTGTTTGAGTGTGCAAGTGCATGTGTGTGCACGCGCGCATCCCTGCGTGCTTGCACACACACGCGCGCGTGTGTGTGTGCCAGTGTGTGTGTGTGTGTGTATGCCTGTTGTATGCTTTTTGGAGTGAGTCGTGTTGATTTTTATGATGAGAACAATAGCGGTTTTATGTACAAAATCCTTTATACTTTTTATATTTGCTGTAGTATAGTTTTAAGTGATAGGATGTATGTGTACATGATATATATGTGTGTGTGTGTGTGTGTGTGTGTGTGTGTGTGTGTGTGTGTCAGTGTGTGTGTGTGTGTGTGTGGAGGGTTGTGCAGGCTTGGCTTGGCGCCTGTACGGGCTACAAGCTAATCCGGCACACACCTGTGCACTCGGCAATTGCACACCGGCGCGCGTGTGTGTGTGTGTGTGTGTGTAAGAGAGTGATTTTATGTACGTTATTTTGTTTTGTAGTGTGTAGCAAGGACAAGAATGAAAACAGGTCTGCGCACCTATTCTTTTATCCTTGGAAAATAAAGTTTCATTCATTCATTCATTCATTCTCTCTCTCTCTCTCTCTCTCTCTCTCTCTCTCTCTCTCTCTCTCTCTCTCTCTCTCTCTCTCTCTCTCTCTCTCTCTCTCTCTCTAACGGCAAGTTTGAAAACTGGCCCTGTTACCAATAACTTCTACCGTTGGAAAATAAAGGTTCATTGTTCATTGTTCTCTCTCTCTCTCTCTCTCTCTCTCTCTCTCCCTCTCTCTCTCTCTCTCTCTCTCTCTCTCTCTCTCTCTCTCTCTCTCTCTCTCTCTCTCTCTCTCTCTCTCTCTCTCAGGGGACGCAGTGCCGGTGCACAGTTTATTCAAACGATATGCTTAGCATGTCATTCGAGTGAAAGTGTACTTGTGGCGTGCCCCCCGGGTGGGAGTGTCTGGGGAGGGCTCCCGCAAACGGATATTATGACACGTGCAAACATCTTCGTATGGGTACCTGTGTGTTTTGTTAAATCATTGTTGCAGTTTGTAGTGTTGTTGTAATTCGCATTACTTTCGATGTTGTTTGTGAGTGTAATGTAGCTTTGCCTGTTATTATATGATCAGTAGATGTAGCAAGGGCAGATTGGAAGAAAGGCCTGTGCGCCTAATATCTCAATCCTTGATAAATAAAGTTTCAGTCAGTCAGTCAGTCAGTCTCTTTCTGTACTTCTAATTCCTTCCCCTTTAAGGCTTTCTGAACTTCTAGTTCCTCTTTCTTAAGTACTCTCTCTCTCTCTCTCTTCTCTCTCTCTCTCTCTCTCTCTCTCTCTCTCTCTCTCTCTCTCTCTCTCTCTCTCTCTCTCTCTCTCTCTCTCTCTTTCTCTCTCTCTCTCTGAGCTTCTCACTCCTTATCCTTTAAGGCTCTTTTTTTCTCTCCTCTCTGAATTTTTCTCTCTCTCGCCCTGTCCTCCCTATCCTTACATTTCTCGAGGTAATCAAAAAGTTTATCGTCCTTAAGACCTAGCCTCTCACCTTGCTTATGTACACCTCTACCGGGTCCGACTCCATATTTACAGTAACACTTCCCAAAATTCGAAAAGTAAAAATAAAAATCAACGGCAAAACGTAAAAATGAAAACTCACAACAATAGCAACAACCTACGCAGAAGAAACAGTGACCTACTTTTGACGTCCAGATGGATCGAAAAAATAAGAACTATAGAAAGAAGAGCAAGGAAAAAATACTACCTATACAAAAGGAAGAAACAAGAACTAGCTCCTCGTAAGAGCCATAAAACTACAGAAACAACGGATCTTACCCCCTAGAATCGGAGAGGGGAATCTAACACCAACAAGTAACCACACACATAGCAATAAAACGTTACCCTAAATCCACTACTCCACTATCTCCCGCAGCTACTCTTACCTACCGCTAAATCAGGGTCACCACTGTAACGCACGCAGACTTGCCCCCAGTCGTACGCACAGACTCTCGCACAACAAACGCATACACCGCCACTGACTCAGACGGGCGCATTCATGCGGTAAAACACAACTCACGGGCTTCCCTTCTAACGATGACATTTATACAAAGGTAAACAATAAAGTTTTGAGGCGGCTGAGAATGATTCTAAGCATTACTTTGCTAGGGTGACTTATCAGACTGATAGTTCTGTAGTTCTGGCACTGTTTCAGGTTTCCTTTCTTGGGGAGCGGGATCACTAGAGACTGTGTCCATTTATACAAAGGTAAACAATAAAGTTTTGAGGCGGTTGAGAATGATTCTAAGCATTACTTTGCTAGGGTGACTTATCAGACTGATAGTTCTGTAGTTCTGGCACTGTTTCAGGTTTCCTTTCTTGGGGAGCGGGATCACTAGAGACTGTGTCCATTTATACAAAGGTAAACAATAAAGTTTTGAGGCGGTTGAGAATGATTCTAAGCATTACTTTGCTAGGGTGACTTATCAGACTGATAGTTCTGTAGTTCTGGCACTGTTTCAGGTTTCCTTTCTTGGGGAGCGGGATCACTAGAGACTGTGTCCATTTATACAAAGGTAAACAATAAAGTTTTGAGGCGGTTGAGAATGATTCTAAGCATTACTTTGCTAGGGTGACTTATCAGACTGATAGTTCTGTAGTTCTGGCACTGTTTCAGGTTTCCTTTCTTGGGGAGCGGGATCACTAGAGACTGTGTCCATTTATACAAAGGTAAACAATAAAGTTTTGAGGCGGTTGAGAATGATTCTAAGCATTACTTTGCTAGGGTGACTTATCAGACTGATAGTTCTGTAGTTCTGGCACTGTTTCAGGTTTCCTTTCTTGGGGAGCGGGATCACTAGAGACTGTGTCCATTCTACTGGCCATTTCTTTTGCTCCCAGATCTTTTGACAGAGTGTAGTGAGGACCTTCGTTGTTACTTCTCCTCCATGTTTCAACAGTTCAGCAGGTACGTTGTCTACACCTGGAGACTTTCCTCCCTTCAGGCCGCGTACGGCTGCTTCCACCTCTTCAGCTAACACTGGCAGGTCTTCAGCCTTCCTGGCCCCAACCTGGTTGTTTTGGAGGATGCTGGTGTCTGGCTCAGCCTTGTAGTTATACAAGTCTCGGCAGTACTCAGTCCATCTGTTTAGTACAACAGTGTTTTCCGTAAGGAGTTGGCCACTGCTGTCTTCGATGACTGTGGCTGTTCGCTGTTGAGTCTTGGTGAGGGTCCTTAGCGTTTCATAAGCCTTCTTGCTGTTGCCGTTTGCCATGCCCTCTTCCACGCTACAACACTGGTCTTCAATCCAATCTTCTTTGGCTTCTTTCATCCTCTTCCTGATCTTCTTGTTGACAAGTCTGTACTTGTTTGCTGATGTGAGGTCTTGGCCTCTCTTTTTCTTCCAGGCTGTCCTCTCATCACAGAGATCGAGGATGTCATCGGTGACCCAGGACTGTTTGCGCTTCCTCTGCTTCCCCAGCACTTCTTCTGCTGTAGAAAGTAACACTTCTTTTATATTTCCAGCAAGGGTGTCTACGTCGCAGTCCAAAGTAGCCAAGGCTGCAAATCTGCCTCCCACCTGGGCTTGGAAGACCTCTTCTATTTCCGGGTCTTTTAGCTTCTCGAGGTCGAATCGGATGCGAGGGCTCTCAACCGCCTCAAAACTTTCGCCGAGGAACTGCTGGCAGAAGAACAGGCTGGCTTCAGAGTTGGAAGAAGCACTGTAGAGCAGATTTTCAACTGCCGCGTCCTGATCGAGAAACATCTGCAGCATCAGCGCGAACTCTACCACAACTTCATTGATTTCAGGAAAGCATTTGATCGCGTCTGGCACGACGGACTCTGGCAAGTCATGAGATCGTTCAACATAGAGGAGGGACTGATCCAAATGATAGAAGCGCTTTACAAGAACGCCTGCAGCGCAGTTCTACTTAACAATCAGTCAGGCGAGTTCTTCAGGACGACGATCGGTGTCCGTCAAGGATGCCTGCTCTCTCCTGTCCTTTTCAACATATTCCTGGAGATCATGCAGGAAACCCTCCACGACCACCATACTTCAATCTCTATTGGTGGCAGATCCCTGTGCAATCTTCGATTCGCAGACGACATTGACCTCATGGCAGGCAGCAATAGTGAGCTTCAAAACCTGACAGACAAACTTTCAAGTAGCGCAAGGTCTTATGGCATGGAGATCAGTACGGATAAAAGCAAAGTGATGATCAACACCACAAGCGACAGCAGCAGCAACATCCACATGAACGGCCAGAAGCTAGAAGAGGTCAATAGCTTCAAGTACTTGGGAGCCACCCTGTCCAAAGACGGTAGTTGCATAGCAGAGATCTGTATCAGGATAGGTACAGCAACATCCGCAATGGCCAGGCTGGACAGGATATGGCGAAGTAACTCCATCAGCTTCACCATCAAGTACAGGCTTTACAAGTCCCTCGTAGTGTCTATTCTACTCTACGGCTGTGAGACTTGGACACTTCTTGCAGACTCAGAAAAGAAAATCCAGGCCTTTGAGAACAAGTGCCTGAGCAAGTTGCTCCGCATCTCGTACCGCGAGCACAAGACCAACGAATATGTACGGAGCATCGTCACTTCCCTGGTGGGCCCACATGAACCCCTTCTGGCAACCGTGAAACGGCGCAAGCTTGCTTGGTTTGGCCACGTGACCCGACACAACACCTTGTCCAAGACTATCCTCCAAGGCACTCTCGAAGGAAGTCGTCGTCGAGGTCGTCAGAGAAAGAGTTGGGTCGCAAACATAAAAGAATGGACCGAACTCGAGATGCCAGACTTGCTTGCCACCGCCCAAAATAGAACTCAGTGGAGAGTACTGTCTGTTGCTGCTGCCTTTCAGTCCCCCCAACGCCCAGTTCGGGCAAGGGACTGATGATGATGATGATGAAACAATAAAACGCTCAAAAGGTTATCACACTATACACACTACACCTTCCCCACTACATCCAAACATCACACACATACACAATATCTATGCCAGGCTAGGTCTCAGTCTCTCACTATCCAACCTGTTTGGTGTTCTCGCCTGGTTACTGTCAGTCCTTCCACGTCTAGGCGTGCAAGTCCGTTCTCGTACGCTCCTCGATTCGTCCCGTATCTCGAGTCGTGGACGTCCTCGTTACTCGTACTGTATCTTCGCTGTGACCCTCGTGTCTTGGCACCGGCCGTTGACTCCCCGAGTGAAGAACTGGAGATATGACCTCGCGTTAGGTCCAGGTGACTGACGTCTCGGCGTCCGTCTCTCTCTCTCTCTCTCTCTCTCTCTCTCTCTCTCTCTCTCTCTCTCTCTCTCTCTCTCTCTCTCTCTCTCTCTCTCTCTCTCTCTCTCTATCCAACAAGCACTCTGAATTCTAGGTTTCAGAGTCTTTGAATACGGGCTAGGTATCTCACACACATCTGATCCCTCTGACAATAAAGCCTGTACTAAGGTTTCTACAGCTCTGCCAGACTCAGCTTTTGCCTACAACTCACTAAAACTCCCCGTATTAACCGTTCCTCCAAGATTTCACGTGGCTCTTGTGCTATACGGACCATCGGCACAAAACAAACCGTTAACAACTACTGTACCGTATTTACTCTACTGTGTGAACACTATGCTTGGGCATAGAGTTTCATCACATTGCAGTTGCGGAGGTTTGCTAGTCATATGTTTTTTATACCTTCTGGTCCCATGTAATCTGCAGTTGCGGAGGTTTGCTAGTCATTTCTTTTTATACCTTCTGGTCCCATGCCAATTTCCCGTGGCGCCACGCCCTCTTGGAGCCACGCCACCGCCATTCCACGCTCATCCTTACTCAGTAGTCGTCTTGGGAGCATGGTTGCAAAGGTCCAGAAATTACGGCCTTAAATACCCATCTGGACTGAATAATTGTTTGAACTATGAGCAGAAAAGACATGATATGCACGTGCACGGCACTTTTCTTTCTTGCCCAGACTGCTTTGTTAGAGAGACGCTCACACAGTGACGCCATTTTTCAGTGATTTTTGCGTTTCTTGCACGGTATAGGACGGCTGATGAAGAAACATGTCAGTACATGTGGCATTTAGACAAGATGGCGGCCATGCAACACCTCCTGGCCGCCCGCTCCAGCAGAAATGGTCGCCACCGGCAGTATTCTAGCAGACATTGTACCTTCGTTTGATATACGATGTCAGGCCCCGCAATGCTGCATCACGACCGGTATTTCTTTTTGAGGACTTTTGGTAATTTGATGTGCTGTGACTGCTAATTGGATTTTATATTTTTCTCCGCTGTGCCGCTACGCTGGGAGTTGATACCCGCTGATTCTTGTTGTACCAAGCGGATATCAGAAGAACAGCGCGCGCTATGCTCTGGCAATACAACCAACGTGCTTTCCGCCCCTTTCATCATCTCATCTCAGGAGTGGCTCTTCCTGCACGCCACGCTCAACATCACTGCCTGCGCTAGTGCACTCAACGAAGCGAGTACCAACAAGCTTCAGGCAGAGATAAACATAATGACATTTTTAAAGCAGCAATAACACAATGACTGAGTTAACCCCTAAATTATTACTTTTTAATCATCATCCATCTACCCCGCACAGAGTAAATACCGTGGGCTGTGTGCACATACATAATAAAATTGCGGCAGCGGTCATATGGGCTAATTAAAACACAGCTCGTTGCTAGCGGGTTATTGATTTTGAGACTCACCATGCCTCTCTTCTTGACTGGGACTGGCTTTATCTGCTAGTGATCATAAACGCGACCTGTCTGCACTAATATAAATATTCACGGCGTTGGAAGCGTATTCAGCACCCCACCGTGGTATTGACGAAATTCTCTAAAGTACCTGCTCATATGGAAAAGCAATTACCTGCTTGCATAGAATCAAAAAATTGCCCCCGACGTATGCACAATGCTGTCAAGGTGAACCCGGCAAATGCTAATAGGATTGGATAAAGACAACACTGAAAGAATTACCTGGCTGCATGACAGAAAATTAATCAGCGCACAGTACTGCTCTATATACAGGTGACCTTTGGCATCCGTGGTACTGCCCTGGCCTGGTTCACTTCATGCGTTAAGGATCGTTCTCAGGCTGTTATTGTTAATGTCCAGCTATCTGCTACTAGTCTTTTGTTGTGTGGAGTCCTCAGGGCTCCGTTTTAGGGCCTGTTTTGTTCACTCTATATTCACAACCTCTGTCTGATGTAATTGCCGCCCATGAGTGTGATTTTCACAAGTATGCTGATGATACTGAATTGTCAAGAAGTAGCGCGCCTAGCCATTTCAGTTCCGCTAAGATGAGCATACAGTGTTGTATAGACAACGTCCTGTCCTGGATGACAAGCAACAAACTTAAGCTTAACACCGACAAACCCGAAGTCATGCCTGTTTGCTCTCACTCTCGCCTTAGTCTGATTAACGGCGAGTTCGCAAACATTGGTGGCTGCAGCGTTCCCTTCAAGAACTGTGTCAAATATCTGGGTGTGAAGATTGATTCGACGCTCTCCATGCATGATCATATCAGTAGCGTCTACCGATCTGGTTTCCTTGAGCTCCGCACAATTTCTTCCCTCACATCGTATCTCACGGAAAGTGCGGCGTCAAGACTTGTAAATGCATTCATTACGCCCAGGCTTGATTATTGCAATTCTGTACTGGCAGGTTTACCAGCGGATCAGATTTCACGCTTGCAGATGATTCAAAACAATGCGGCGCGTCTCATCTTAAAGAAATGAAAGAGAGACCACGTTACGCCTCTACTGAAGCAGCTGCACTGGCTGCCCGTAAAATTACGCTCCCAGTACAAAATTCCAATTTTTGCCTATCTGCATTTTGATGGATCTCTCCCACCGTACCTTTCTGCCAAGCTGTCTGTTTATCAGCCATCACACACCCTCCATTCCTCTAGTGTAAAACTTTTTAAAATCGCGAAGATTAACTTGAAAACTGTCGGGGAGCGTTCTTTCACCTTTTCAGCCCCAAGTGTGTGGAATTCATTGCCAACTGAAATTCGGAATCTGCTAACATTGTCATAGTTCAAAGCTCACTTAAAGACTTTTCTTTTCTGTCAGGCATTTAACACTTAGCTCATCTTTAGCTAACTGTTGACTGCCTTTTATTCTGATCCTAGAGGAAGTGAATGTAAGGTTTCAGGAAGAGATGGGGTGGTTTAAAGTAGTGTATAATCGTGCGTGTGTCTAAGAGAGAGGGTGTGCTGTTGTGCATGCACAGTGAGTCCAGTGTTTTCCTGGAGAACAGCGCTATACAAGAACTATGTTTTATTATTATTATTATTACAGGCACCCAATAACACAGCTAGAGTGCATACTAACTTTTCTATGTATGCACTTTAGTTGTGCAAAAAAAAATCAGATGCCTGTAGCAGACCAGACAGCTAATGCAAGTGTCAATCAATATGGTCTAATTAAGGCATCAATAATAAAAGAAAGATTTGAAAGCTGGCCTGGCTTTCAGAACAATCACTTTAGACAGCCCCTCAGTGCAGCAATAAAAAGCCCTGCGTTATTTTAACAGGTGAGTTAAATTCAAAAGCCTTTGACAAAAACAGCACCTAAAGGGGTTTGCAACCTGTTGGAAACTGACAGCTTTTATGCCAAACCACTATTTGTGAGTTAGACTGAGGGGTTTTGACTGTTATTTCTGCGCACTTCAAAAACAGCTTGGCCAAACCAGATTAAACTGGTAGCTTGCCCTGCTAACTAATTTTATTGGTCAGCAAGATTTAACCATTGCGTGTCAAGATATTTATAGAATAAAACCAAACTCCTGAGCAAGGCACAGTCAAACATGACCCAATATTTTGGAAAAGAGGCTTTTGTGCAAGATTGTCTACTCCATAAGCGGTGGTGCTCGTGAGAAAAATGTGGCTTGTTTTGAAGAAGAATTAGGAAAACTGATTGTTAATGTACAGGAGTTAAAAACAAGCTTAAATAATATTGAACAAGAGACTGATGATAAATGTTGCTGCTACAATAATGGTGTATGTTGATGAAAACAACTATGAGGCACTTTCAAACATGGAAAAAGAATATGGTATACTTGTGGAAAGAACAGACAAAAATAAAAACAGCTATTTTTTAAGAGGAGCAAAAGATGAGATTAAAAGAGAAGGATGTACAGATGAATAAAATGGTTACAAAGGATCTTCATGAAAAAAATACTACCATTACAAAATAATAACCCCTCACTCAAAAAATTGATTAATATTATTCAAGAGAGAAGAAAAGAATTGATTGATTGATTGATTGTACATTGCTTAACGTCCCGACAGCAACAAGGCTTTCTCAGGACGTGCCTGCACTGCTTGTGAAAAAAAACTAAACAGAAAATTGAATGTATGTCGCCAGCCGGTCAAATACGTTAAATAAACCTACAAAATGGGGCCTAAATAAAGCTAAGACCATTTAGCAACACACATCCAATATCAAGAGCTACAGGCAGTGCAGACAGTAGGGAGAATTTTAAAAAGGCAAATACAGGTGAATGGACAAAGGGTAGACAGAAACACATGCCCCAGAATGGAGAGAAAAACCCACCCTGTGAGGCTGACCAGGGTGACCCTGGGAACTAAAAAATACCTTACCCCACCCAAGTCCCCCAGGGCAGACCCGGGTGGGGAAGAAGAAAAGAAAAGCAACAGAGAGGTGGAGAACCAATGGATAGTGAAAAACCAATGAATAGTGAACAACTGATGGATACAACAGAGTAGTTCCACAGTGCTAAACCGCTTATTGTGAACTGAAATGTAAGGGGTTTTTACAATGCTCTCGGGATTTTGTGCATACAATCAAATTACACATCACAACATACTCTTTTTATCTTAGCATGATAAGTTGGGAAAAAAACTTATGCACACAGTATAACTTTTGAACTTAGCCCGGGAGTGCTGTGTGTGTTTGTGTTTTTTCTAATAGGATGGCACCAACAGCTCAGCACACAGTCACATACACAACCTACACCTGAGAGCTAACACGTTTTGGATTTTGACTTTTTTTTTTTGGGGTGCAAAGTAGATAACCACAAAAAAATTCATCTAAAATGGGCTGTCAAGGTTAAAGACCTTTCTGACGAGGCTAATTAAGTCGAAACAGCCCCTCAACCCAAAGGTAAGTTGAATTTTGTTTTACTTTTTTTTTATTATATTATAAAATAATGAATCAAGATGAACTACTTTTGTTGAATGATATCTACTCTGTTGAAAACAAAGACTTAGACTGTAAAAAATAAACAGCGTCATTTGTCTGTAGTTGTTTCGGGCAAATTAAAAGCTTATCTCAGAATACAATACATGACAGAAGATATAGAATCCCTCATGGTTGAAGAGTTAATTAAACTACATTCAAAGTATTAAAATCACATTGCTTCATTAATGACTGGAGATCTGAGTCAATCTCTGATCTCCTTTTATACAAATGGTGTTAATCACCTTTTTGAAGTAGACATTGACAGCCTTAGTATTGATTTAAATTTAAATTTAATAATAATAAGTTCAATTGGTAAATTAACATGCCTTATGTATTACAAGTTTGGTAATTATCTTGCTCCTGTGGTAACCATGCTTGTCACTGGGAGCCATATTGAATTTTCAAAATTAAATTTTCTAAGAAAAGAAAATGATGGACCAAATGGTCGAGAACCAGATGGCCCCACAGATGAACCCTGACACTGACCCTGTCTCGACTCAGATTCAAATGGTTACCAAAACTGAAAGTGCTGGTCGTATAGAGGCGGGAAAAATATTAGCCAAATGGAATAGACAACAACAACAAAAATACAGCTTCAGGCATTAACAGGAAAGGCTCATGTAACTGACCCGCCATTAGCGCCAGTGTGATTACTGTCAGGACTGTCAGGACCAACACCCCCACTACACCCTTATCAAAGTGATAGACTATCAACCCAATCTAACCCCAAACCTGAAACAACAAAATATATAGTTGCTGGGTTTGTTGCCGGATTTGGTTACGTAGGTTACCAATTATACAAAAAATACAAACCACAGACTCAAACAGTGTCCTAAACATTAGACACTCCAAAAACAAAAACAGAAGTCGCCACATTACCAGCAACACCCAAAGTTATTCTGGCACTACCCTTGAGCTATTTTAGCCAAACTTTAGCCAAAATATTTGCTTGTAATGTTCATGACGGATGTCTTTATTTTTTATCGCTGTTTTTTTTAAATTCCTTTTGCTTTTGACTGACTTCCCTTCTAGTGCAGTATAGAATACATTTTTGATCTCAGTCCAACATTCTCGACTATTGGCACATCAATCAGTTCATCCTTAAACTTGCCAGGCACTTTTTTGTTTTGTGTGCTATACAGCGGGTGGTATTTAGGATAATCAGACGTGGCATACATGTGTAACTCTGTTTTCATGTCTTCATAAAAGTCTTCAGTACACACATCAATGATCATAGAATCAGTGTCAGTGTATAGCAGTCAACATTGAGGATACTTTGGTTTAAAGTAATCATTGTAAAATTCAAGCATCAATAGTTTTGATAACTCAAGAATTGCCATACCAATGAATACTGGCTTGTCCAGTTTAACCATCTTTTTTTGTGTGACACTGCATACAATGATGAATGAAAATCTTTGTACCCAGTGTACTGTGGCTTACCTGTAAGTTTAATTGCACCCGATTCAGTTGTTACTAGTCTCACATCTTTGCGGTGATGAGGATTTTCCATTGTCTTACCAAGACAGGCATTGTTCATAAGCTTAAAGAAGTCTTTGTCAAATGCAGTGTTACCATCTCTTGCACGCAGAGTTGTGTTCCTAATTATGCAATCTTTCATAAAAGCACTTTGATCAAATTGAATGCCTCTGTGAACTTTCTTAGTATTAACCCATGTCTGATGTAAAACTGCAGTAAGCGATAGTGACAAACGTAATTGAATTTGTCATTCAAATTTGGCACAAGTTTAGTGTCTTCTTTTTTCCCTGTCATACTCATTTTCTCAAGAGCCAATGAATAAACATTGTGGTAATCGTGTAGATGGTGTGGGTACTCTAGGTCGACTTCAAAGATCCATCCCTTTTTGTGATTCCAGTCATGATTCATAATATCATTTGTTAACTGTGATATGTCATACTGTGACAAATCATACAGACAAAAGTTTTTCAAGGGCAATAACTCACACCTCGCCCAGCCATACAAATTGTTAGCATCTACGTACGTAATGAATGACCTAGACCCTGGCCTTGAGGGGTCAAAACCCTGGTCGTCCAGATATTTGTTGTTGGCTTTGGCGTAATTGTTTGCGGCTGTACTGATGCCTCCTCTCAATCCATGTTCCACCATTTCCTCCATCGTACTATCAGACAACAGGTCTATAAATATCTTACTGGATTTAAAAAATGCATCCCATTTCATGCCAGGACTAGTTATGTAGCAAGCAGGGTCAAGACTGTAGTGCAACAATCCCTTTTCACGGTAACTTTCAAATACGTCTGCTAGCAAGCAAACGTCAGCTTTCAAGTACTGGTCATGATAGTCACCAATCGTTTCACACCCTAATTTACCCCATGCATCAAGTGCATGTTGATAATTAGAGTCAGAAATACCTTTATCGTTTAGTGTAGAATAAAATTTCTCTTTTGGAGGTAGTCTTCTTTCCTTAAATACAACCCAGTGATCAATGTACTCATATGGATACACTCCTTTCTTGATCAAGTCTGGCTCAAAATAATTACTTGTTATTGGAAACGATGTCAGTCCTTCTGCCAGACTAGCAAGACCTAAAGACAAATGTTGCATGGAGTCATAAAACACTAATTTGTTGTCTAGCCTAAAGGTCAGATATTTTTCAGTTGTCTGTGCAATGCAACTAATGTTTTGATAAGACTCATCCACAGCATGCATGATAATGTGTGAATCATATCCTTTGAGATTGTGAAAAAAGATTGGCAGTTTGTATGTCTTAGGATCTATTTTTAATAACAAGTTACACTTGTTATGTGCAGCACCTCTGTAGCGTCCAGTTATGTGGTCATGATCACAAACTTTATCACCTCACAGATATTGTTCACAAATCCAACATGTCTCCGCTGTATCAAATTTAGTTTATCTTCTTCTGTCATCACCAAAGGCATCTGATTGTTTTCCAGATAATGTACTACACTACTATGTAGTTGTCTCATTTCTGTTAAAAACAGACATGCTGCATTTTCGCCTCTGTAGATAACAGGCTCGGTATTGCTGACCGTCTGACCTAACAAGAATGTATCCAAAAGAACACACTACTTAGTCACTCAATTTACTGTCTTTGGTAATGATTCTGGAACAGGACCGTCATATGGCACAACCAGTGATTCAAAATCAGCATACACTGCAAACGGCAGCTTTTGCTGATTCCCTTAGTTCTTAAAATAAACCTGACTACCAAGATCTGGATACTTAAGTATTGTTTGTATGTCATCAGCTGACCTAAAGTGCTGGACATGTTTGTGTGCCAACTTTATGGAGGAAAACCTGTGTAAGCATATTTTACATACTTCCTGTTTCCCATCATGTTTTGTTGTATGACTATGAATTAGCCGCGACATACTCCTGATAATTGTATAGTGAAAGTTATCTTCATGGCCTATTAATAACAGGTCATCATGTTTATCTTCTGGCTGACCGTAGGTTGGGGCAAGTGGTGATACTCTAATGGGTTGTAACTTGTTGTCAGAGTAATTATCCCATACATACACATTCACAGATATACCAGGATTTAGTGCTTCAAACAAGTCTATATCCTCTACATTAACAAGAAAATCTATACCACTAAAGTTGAGTTCATTTACAAATTTTGTGTAGTTAGATACGCGATCAGGTCTTGTTTTTACAAAGTGTAGTTTAGCAAGCACACACCACATAAAGCAAAAATTATTATTGTTCTGAATATTAACAACAGCCTTTTTGTTTGCAACCTGTTTTGACAGTGGTAACCATGATTTACCTAATATTGGATGATACCTTGACTGCTTCATTTGTAGTTCATGTATATATCCTTCGTGCCAGCCAGACCCTTTCACTCTTGCTCTGTCAATTGCTTCGAGAAAGTTAGGCAACAGTTTGTCTCTAAACACGTTCTCTAGCTCCGGTTTTCTTCTTGTGTTAACTGTGTGTTGTCTTGTTGATATATAGGATACAATCACTTCACCATCTACTCTGCTAAATTCTATTTTAGCAACAACCTGAATCTTTACACTGCCTGAAAGAAGATTATGTTGTATGACAGAAAAAGAGTTTTCTATAGATTCATAGACATTGTATCTATTGGTTATAGGCAGGTCTGTTGTGTGAAATACATTACGTAAGCCAGGGCCAGGGCTTTGATCATTGTCCATCATTTTTATTTGATGGACAAAATAATAAATACAAAAATATTACACCTTGTGTAATACCACTTTATTAACTGAAACACCAACAATAAACAGATTCAGTTTGCTTAGTTGTCTAAATATTTGTACACACACTGTCTCAAACCAGCCCTGATCCAAGCCATATATTTCAAAAGTACATGTCCTAAGAACAACAGGCATGTACTCTACAAATGGTAGCTCTTCAAATATTTCTAAAGTCATATTATATAACATGTATATTCTTTCTGACTCAAAAGGTGTTATGTCTAGCTGCCTAAAATCTGATCTTAACTGATCAAAGCGCTGGATATAACTGAAGCACTCTGTTACATCGGCTGGCAGGATCATGTTGTCCATCATTTTTATTTGTCAGACAAAATAATAATATAAAAAACAATTACCGCTGGCACCACTAATGCTGCATGTGTAATATCTCCTTATTGACTGTAACACGTTCAATATAATCATGCTCTTTACATAGTTGATGGTATATGTGTTCACACAGTGCCTCAAACCAGCGCAAGCTGTTAGCATCATTAACTTTGAAGGTACGTGTCCTACGATCAACAGTCTTGTATTCATAGCATGGTGAACCATCAGAATATAACAAAGACACATTATATGTCATGTATATCTCTGGTGAAAGTTTTATGTCAGGCACAAGCGGCTGTTTAACATGTGTTTTTAAGTCATTAAAGCGCTCAACATCTTTGAAACAGTCTGTAATGCCAACCGCTTGCGTGGTTTGTCCGTATAAATTAAGTATAAATTAATTTACTAATCCATACCCTGTGGGCTGATCTGTCTTTAAGATAAGCTTTAGATGCTTAGTTGATTTCAGTTTGTTTTTCACAATGTCTCGTTCATGTTTGTTTGGTATGACATCGTTTTCTCTGAGACAGTCTTCAAAGCTGTCGCGATCCTTACAGTAAAACAAACAGATAAACTTTAGTTGCTCACAATAATCTTTCAGTACAGCATTATATTTTTGAGTGAGAATCCATACACTTATGTTTGCATGTCTGCCACTAAAAGCCAGTTCTGCCAGTGTGTTTCTTTTCTTAACAATGTCTTTCTCTGCAGAGCAGTTATCAACAATAAACAAAGTTGGTTGTCTTTCAAATTGCTTTTAAAAATACAGCAGGCAGTCATTCAGTTTTTTCTCAGGGTTAACTAAATAAATGTTGTGATCAGTCCAAATGAATAATCGGTTGTGATAAGCTTTGTTGTGTTTGATAGTAGGACAAAATATCACAATGTTTTCAAAATGATGTCTGTATCTTGTTTGTAAGAGATCAAGTACAAATTCAGTTTTCCCACAGCCTGTGGCACCACAAAACAAACCACAGTGTGGGTCGAGTGTCATCAAGTTCATTTTAATACTAATTATAATTTTAATACACATGACCACTTAGTCTGCTTTCTGCAATATTGAGTTTAGCGTCATAAATCAGATACAAATAAATATTTATTGCTCCTCCTGTGTCAGTCTTTTTTTGGATTTGAATTGTTATTCCGTCACTACCGCTCTCAACAGTTCGTCCTGACCCATGTAGGTAGTCGTCGTCTGTACTACGCAGGTCTAACCAAAGTGCATATTTTTCTGTCAGGTATTGTCTGATCATTACGTCATACAGATGTAGATCTTTACACGCCATGTTTGCGGGTTTTTCTCTAAGTCTTCCACCCGCCCATTTTGTGATCTTGTCATAGTGTTGATAAAGTAACATTTCTGAAGCGTACACATGATTTGGACGACCTTCGATCGTACAGGATAAATGTGTAATGTTTGAATTGTAAAATTTGTCAGACTCTCTTTTGAATGGATTTTTGGGTTCAATAAACAACATCAGTATACCTTTTAGTGACCTGGCAGGTGTGTTAAGGTTTATGTTCCACACTGTATCGCCTTTGTCTTTGGGTATTGTACTGTGTCTTATCACACGGTCATAATAAATTGGAAGTCTTGACTGATATTGATTTTGAATTAGAGTAGCTAGATGAGCATGTGTGACTATTTCATATTCCAAAGAAATGGTTGAGATCTTGTATGTTGCGTCTGGGTCAGTTGTTTTGATAACTTTGGAGCAGTCATTAAAAGTTAGTTCAAAGCTTAAACAGTCATTTAGTGCTCCTTGGTAATAAGGCAAGTGTGTTGTGAGAATTTCAAATCAAGTGGAATGTAAAATCTATTACCGTATGTATCTGCTAATATAGTGTCTTCAAATACAGATGTTGATTTGTCACCCGCATCGATTCTAAGTTTAGCAACGTTAGCAGACTGTATGCCTTGGTAAACTCAGTCTTCTCTTTCTTCTCGTGTAAGCCAAAGATCTTTGTAGCAGTAAAACACATCAGCATCATCAAGACTAAACACTTCCTGTCTTTCAAGTTTAACTTTGATGGTCCTAATAATTGCTCTGCCAAGATTGTCAACGAGTGTTCTGTTTGCATCTGATTCTGGTGAAAGTTCAATATTAAATGCAAGACGAGCAGTACCAGAAACAATAACATCATTGGGACCCAGGTTTGGAAACTTGACAGTTAGAGTTTGGTTCTGGTCTATAGTACTTGGATTGTTAGTTATGACAATTGATTGCATAATACCTTTAACACCAAGAGGCTCACGTAGTTTTCTGTACGAGTCTAATTATGATCCGTAGGACTGTGTCATTTTATTATCAGAGATGAGAATCCTAAAATGACAAAAAGGAGGAAAAATTCCAAAGTCTGTCGAGTGGCGAAGCCACGAGTGCGCGTACCTGCGAAGCAAGTACGCGATGCTAGGGGAGAAAATTTTTTAAAAGATGGTTAAAATCTATGCATTCTGGTGCATTCTGAGCCTTATTTTATGGGGTCAGATCAGTTGTTTTTGTGACCCTGGGACCTTCTGAAAGAGCGGATTTCCGCTAAAAGGCGGAAGATTCTCATCTCTGTATTATGCAAAAATCAAAAATATTAAATTAATAAAAACAATGGCTGCGGGAGGATTTAATCATGAAGATTTTGAAATGGATGTCATGGATGACTATGATACTAGTGCAACAGATATGACAGATATGACTGGTACAAGATATACTTCTAGTTTGCAACAGGAACTTTTACAAAGCAAAGTAAACTCATTTTATGATAGTGTTGGTGCACGCCCAGATGTAATAGATCCTAATCAATTTGAATATGATAAAGGACACTTATTTGTAAATACAGACAGAGGTAAAGTGTATCTAACCCATAAAAACAACCCTGCTAAGTTTAGAGCTTTAAGTACAATTAAAGGTGAAGTCAGTGGTAATACTGGTTTGACAAGGTACCTCGGCACTGGAGGTGTAAGCTGTACCCCAGTACCACAACAAATTGTTACTGCCCTCCATGACATGCAAACAAGGTTGCCAACAGGACAAGAAATTAAAATGACTGAGGTAAAAAGACTATCAGAAATAGCAAACACAGTAATACAAGTAACTTCATTTACTGAAGGGCAAATAAATGATGCCATGAAAACAATAGATGACTCTCCTTTGACAATGCAAGAGATTATGGGCTTGGATAAATCACTGCAGACAATAAGAGGTGACATGGTAAATAATGTAGCCAAACTGGGTGAGCTTGATAAACACATAGAACAAGAAAAGAAAAAAATAGCTACAGCAGATGAGGAGAATCTTGACACAGAAATAAAACAAAGAATACAACACAGATTAAATGATTTGCAGATAGAAAGATCAGGGCAATTAAAAGTTATTAGTACTGGAAGAGAAAAACTGAAAACACAGGTCAACAGGATTAGGGAAACTATTAAAAAAATACTTCACGAAGACACAACATTGGCTGAGAGATTAAAAACACTTTTCAGAGAGCAGGGTATCACAATTGCAAGTTTAATTACTGCTCTTGGATTTTTTATCAGTACTGTTGCATTGGCTGTCTCTGGCGGTGGTGGTTCTCCGCCTCCAGCATCACCAAGTCCACCAGCTCCTTCAGACCCAAAAGATTTACAGTCGTGGGTAAAAAAACAACTAACACATCTATCAGACTTGCTTAAGAAATTGGCTGTAAAAGCAATGGATGTGTTGCCTGGCATAATAGGTAGTGTTGTCAGTTGGCTGATCAATACTGCAGCAAAGGTAGTTGGGTTTATGGCAGAGCATGTGTGGGTCTTTTTGATGACAGTAGGAGGGTTAATAACTGGGTATTTAATGAAACAGGTAAAGAAGTAATATACCTAATCCAGTAAGCCTGTAGCTCTTAATGTTGGATGTGTGTTGCTAAATGGTCTTAGCTTTATTTAGGCCCCATGTGTTAGGTTTATTTAACGTATTTGACCGGCTGACGACATACATTCAATGTTCTGTTTATTTTTTTTTTTTTTCACAAGCAGTGCAGGCACGTCCTGAGAAAGCCTTGTTGCTGTCGGGACGTTAAGCAATGTACAATCAATCAACAACCTAATCCAGTAAGGCCTATTACCAATGCAGTTCTCTCTGACTCATGTGTGTTTACTGGGGCTGGCGTACTGGCTGTACTGGTGCTGGTGCTGATGCAAGTGTCAGTGCCGATGCTGGGGCTGTTACTGACATTACTGGTGTTACTACCTGTATGGGTGATGATGATGTTACTAACGTTACCAGGGTTGGCATTGTTAATGGTTTTATTGACTGTAAATGTGTGGTTGTTGCCCCCAAGTTTACAGATTGATTGAGTTCTAATTTCTAATCACAACCAGCGACAATGATTTCATTATTATAATTTGTTATTGTCCCCATTTGGAGTTGAAGGTCTGATGGTAACATGTATAACCCGATGCCAACCACAAAGTCAACTTTTGATCTGGCATATCTGAGGACGTCTTGATAGCGTTGTATGCTTGATGGGAGATCAACAACTGAATTGATTGAATCTTCCAGGTTTGCAAGAAACTGTTTTTGTGCTTCAAATTTTCCACTCCCGTTTAAAATGTTTGATTTTGTTAGTGATTCTGCTCCTAGTATACACCACACATACGTTCTGATAGACTCATTTATGCACTTGACTCCTGCTTGTGTAAACCCGTCATTCCTGTCTAAGACAAATGTGGTCCAGGCATTAGACTGTTTCTGTTCTATTGATCCTAACCATACTTGTGATTTTTGTGAGAATGACGTGTAACCGGGGTAATAGTCTTGAGGGTATTGTCTGTGACTCATAAGCAATCCAGACCAAAAAGGTGACTGCCAAGCGTGTGAAATGCAAAGAAGTACCCAACGGAGAAAGAAACCCGCTTAGAAAAAATGGTACAACACAATTTATTAATATTTCGGGTAAATACCCTTTGAGTTGCCACATTCCTTCTGCATATGAAGATAAGTAGCGGCTAATGTCTCTGTTTGTTTGTCTATTTTGACAAAGGGTATTTACCCGAAATATTAATAAATTGTGTTGTACCGTTTTTCTAAGCGTGTTTCTTTCTCCATTGGGTACTTCTGTGACTCATAGCATAATACAATGTACCCATGCCATTGTGATCAAGTTTTTGTGCAAAGTCATACTTTGTACTTATGTTAAATTCATTACAGATCCGTTTAAATTCTTTCATATCCATGGGGTTGTTATACCTGTTAAAACTAGATTCAGTGGGCAGTGGGGTATGGAGTTCTGACAATATTCTTCTAAGCTGGTAATACGTGTGGAAACGATACACAGACCTAATCAGTTTGTTTGAGTGATTCAAATGGTCTGTAAAAGAAACACCCCAGCCTGTAGTTGAACATAGTATGGCAAAGTTAAGTTGGTTTTGAAACATCTATAATAATAAAAATAATAATTACGGTATTTATAATGCGCCTATCTTATAATAATTATAACTCTAAGCGCGCACTCACGACTCATTCACGCATGCGCACGCTTTAAACAACGACTCACATACCACAAATAGTAAAATACATTACGACAGTCAGCTTAGGGTGGGGAGTGTGGTGTTATAGTGCTAAAACTGTTGAAAGAGGTGAGTTTTGAGGGCGGTTTGGAAGGAGGAGAGAGAGTGTTTCTGACGGAGAGAGAGTGGGAGAGTGTTCCAGGTGGATGGACCGTATACTGAGAAGGAGCGGGGGTTGAAAGTGCTGAGTTTGGTGCGGGGGATGTGGAGGCGGAGAGGGTCGTAGGCGGAGCGGAGAGAGCGGGGAGGAGTGTAGGAGTGAAGTAAGTTGGAGAGATAGGCAGGAGCACAGTTGTTCAGGGATTTGTAGCAGAGAGACAGAATCTTGTATTGGATGCGTTGGGGGATGGGAAGCCAGTGAAGGAGTTTGATCAGGGGAGTGATGTGGTCGGATTTTTTCTTTCTGAGGACGAGGCGGGCAGCATTGTTCTGGACGCGCTGGAGAGTAAAAGTGGTGGAGTGAGGGAGGCCAGAAAGGAGAAAGTTGCAATAGTCGATGCGAGATAGGATGAGAGAGACTGCAAGTTTGGTGGCAGCTTCAGTAGTGAGGTATTTTCTGATCTGACTGATGCGGCGGAGGTGAAAGTAGCATGCCTGGGCCGTGGCAGAGACGAAGCTGGTCATGGAATGAGAGGAATCGAGGATAACGCAGAGGTTTTTGGCTGAAGCTGTCTTTCTTGGACAATGAGTTGATGTCGTTCTGCCACTCGATGAAGGCACTGCGCTTTTGCTCCAGTAGCTTGTTGATCTCTTCATTGTTCTCGTCGAACCAATCCTGGTGTACCCTCTGCTTGGGTCCAAGCACGTTTTTGGCAGACTCCATCACCATCCCCTTGAACTGGTACCACATTTCAGTAGGGTTGCCAGTCAGCGGTCCATGGGCAGTTAGCAGGTCATCTATGTGGGACTGGAAGTTTTCCTTGACGTCCGGGCACTTCAGCTTGGCCAGGTTGAATGAAGGTTGGGTGAGCTTCGGCCTCTTCCTGTGTGCTGGTGCAATGTACAAGTTGAGGACAGACCTCACCAGCCGATGGTCGATCTAGCACTCTGCTCCTCTCATGGCTCTGGTGATTCTGACATCACGAGTATCCCGCTGGCGGACAATCACATAGTCTATGAGATGCCACTGCTTGGATCTGGGATGCATCCATGTTGTCTTGTATTTACTAGCCAGCCTGAAGAGGGTGTTGGTGATGGCGAGTCCATTCTCAGCGCACAATTTCAGCAGCAGCAGGTCATTGCTGTTCATTTTGCCCAGTCCGTGTGGGCCCATCACTCCTTCCCAGCAGTCACATTCGCGCCCAACTCGAGCATTGAAGTCATAAAGCACGATGAGTTTGTCGCTTGCAGGAGTGGACTTCAGGAGGGAGTCGAGGCTCTCAAAGAACGCCTCCTTGTCGTCATCTGGGTTGGTGATTGTCGGAGCATAATTATGCGCTGATGATAGTGACATGTAGGGTGTGGGAGATGGGTAAACGGAGCTTCATCAATCGTTCGCTGATGCCAGTGGGAAGAGAAGGCAGCTGTCGGAGGAGCGTGGTGCGGATGGCGAAGCCAACTCTGTGCATCCTGTCCTCGTTTTCAGCTTTGCCTTTCAAGAAAAAAGGTGTACCCACCCTCAGGTTCACAGATCGAGCCTTCGTCAGCAAATCTGGTTTCACTAAGAGCCGCAAAGTCGATCTTATATCTCGCCAGCTCCCTGGCTATGAGGGCTGTTCTTCTGTGCGGTCTCTTCGTCTGATCTCTGTCCAAAAGGGTTCGTACGTTCCACGTACCGACAATAAGTTTCTTTCTTTGTTTTTCTTTTCGACCGCTTAAAGAGGATTAAACCACTAGCCGCGGTAAAAAGACCGGTTTGTGTTGGGCAGGCAATGTTTGGAACACCTTTTCTAGTTCCCTCCCTTACTAGGGTGAGCAGTGCTGTCCTGAAGATGGCTGCTCAGTCGCCTGGGATGCTGCCGAACTTTCCTGCTGCCCCTGGTGCAGGGAAGAGCGACCACTGGTCCACAGGCCGCCTACGTGCAGGTTCAGCTGCGACTCCCAGTAGTAACCTCTACCTTTCGGTTCGCCCGTTCCCCATCGCCGCAGGACTTCTGAAAAAGGCAGAAGAGAAAGGAAGATAAAGGAGCAGATTTGGTGAAGGTGAAGATCCATGCACAAAACCTGTGCGTGAAGGAGATTTTGGTGGAGAAGCTGTTGCGCTGGAGCAACCCCACCCTCTCGGCCGCAGAAGTCAGAGTCCAGTGGCACGATGAGACAATACAACTGGTAGCTTCTTTGGCTGCAGCGGATGGCCATGTCTTCTTCTGTGCTCTGACATGCCCTATTCACAGTGCACTGCTGACCTCCTCTCTTGGCCGTTTAACCCTTGATTGAGTTTCCTCTTCCGAGTCGGCTGGTCACAGACTTTGCTTGCTAGGACGAGCAAGTCCTGCCTCACCAAGGGTTTGAGACCACCGGTTTCCCCTCACTTGGTTTAGCCAGCCAATCGAAGCAGTTGCCCGTGGTGTGGCCGCTGCGCATGCTGCAGCTACGTGGAGCCACAAGTGAGAGTTGAGTGTCAAAGTGGGGACCTAAACTGGTGGACTACTCTCTAACCTTCGAGAGACGACTTGTCCCCCCATTATAGGTGACACCCCCTCCTTGAATACTTCAGACACCACACTGCCACAGTAAACACACATTTATATACTCTTACAATGAAAAAACAGCCCGGACAGATTGGTTTTCACCAGTGAGGCACACTTTGACAAGTGCAACTACATCTAAGTTAACTACCTATGGTTGTGAGCATGGACCCTGACAAATATTGCCAATTACTGTACCAACCTTCTGCTTACACCTACCATACATTCTGTCTGAATACCAGTTGTCTGCGTGAAGCGTATACAGTGGAAAACAAACAGGCACTGGGGTGCTTCAATAGTGCATCATTGTGTCTACACGAGGTAAGGTTGATTCACAATACCTAATCCACCTGGGTTTGCTTGGTGATCATAGCAATTTAGAATGTTGATAAAATGGTTTACTGTCACGAGACAGTTGTGACATTAGTGCTTATTAACAAACTGGACGCAATAAGTGTGCAGGCTCAGTACAACAAGTAATGCTCACTAAGCATGCAAAACTAAAGCATCAGGGTGTAGGTCATACTACACACAGGGTTTCTGGAAAGTTTGCATGTCTGCACTGCATAAAGTTATATCGTGTGTAAAACATCATAAGCCAACGATTTCAGGTGACATGTTAGCGCTGTGTATGATGGGGGGGGGGGGGAGGGGGGGGGGGAACGGCTCATTGCTGAAACTTGCTTTTGCGGTTTTCTCAATATTGTACTTTTCGGGGTGGTACATAATGAGGACTGTACGTGACGTTTGTCGACCTAACAAAAGCGTTCGACACTGTGAGCAGGCAAGGCATGTGGCAAATCCTGGAGTGACTAGGCTGTCCCCCAAAGTTCCTCAGCATGATCGTCCAGCTCCACGAGGATCACCAAGGCCAGGTCAGACTCAACAGTGACCTCTCAGAACCATTCCCCTTTCTCAATGGCGTGAAGCAGGGCTGCATGCTGGCACCGACCCTCTTCACCCATCTTCTTTAGCATGATGTTTAAGCAGGCCACAGTGGATTTCGACGATGACGACGCAGTGTACATCAGGTATCGTCTCGATGGCAGCCTGTTCAACCTCAGACGACTGCAGACCCACACCAAAACCCAAGACCGACTGATTCGTGAGCTGCTCTTTGCTGATGACGCTGCCCTCGTTGCACACAGAGAGAGAAAGAGAGCCTTGCAGCGCATCACGTCCTGCTTCGCAGATGCTGCCCAGCTCTTTGGACTTGAGGTCAGTCTGAAAAAGACAGAGGTCCTTCATCAGCCGGCACCCAAGGAAGAGCATCGCCCTCCCCACATCACCATCGGCGAGTCCGAACTGAAGTCTGTACACCAGTTTACCTACCTTGGCTGCATCATCACGTCAGACGCCAAGTTGGACAAGGAGCTGAACAATAGGCTGGCAAAAGCGAACACTGCTTTCGGGCGACTATTCAAGCGGGTGTGGCACAATCAACAGCTGAAAAAAGGCACCAAGATCGGCGTGTACAGAGCTGTCGTCCTCACCAATCTGCTGTACGGTTCCGAGTCCTACTACGACTCCTCGAACGCTTTCACCAGCGCTGCTTGCGTACTATCCTCAGCATTCACTGGAGTGACTATGTCACCAACGTCGAGGTCCTTGAACAGGTAGAAACTGTAAGCATCAAGGCATTGCTGCTGCGGACGCAGATCCGCTGAGCAGGGCACGTCTCCAGGATGGAGGATCATCGCCTACCCAAGATCACTCTGTTCGGCGAGCTCGCCACTGGACACCGTGACAGAGGGGCACCAAAGAAGAGATACAAAGACTGTCTCAAGAAGTCACTTAGTGCCGGTCAAATCGACCATCGCCATTGGTCTTCGCTTGCTGCGGACCGTGACACCTGGCGCTCCACCATTTACAAGGCAGCCGTCTCTTTTGAGGACTCTCGCAGAGTTAACCTTAAGGACAAGCGGCTCAGGAGAAAAAACAGAGTTGTCGTAACTCAGAATCCTGACCAGACCTTCCCCTGCAGCCACTGCGGTCGAATTTGCCTGACCAGGATTGACCTCCGCAGCCACGAAAACGCCTGCAGACGACGTGGGCAAGTCCTATAGAATCTTCGTTCGTGAAGTCAAGCCAAGCCACATAATGAGGAAACAAATATCTGAAAATGTACTTGTCAGATGATAGTGAAAGTTTACACGCAAGTTCACAAATGGGTTTATTATGGAGTGTCAGTGCCGATTGTTTAATTTCAGCTTAGTTTGGGAGCTATGAATAGCTTCCCTTCGCCAAAATACTCAAAACATGACCAAAATTATAGCATTCATATAAAAACATTTTTTTCTTCAAGACCAGGTGTAATATTCAAAATCGCCACTGACATTCCATAATGATGATATCAACTGATATTTTGACCAAATTTGGTTTTTCAGAAGCATCAACGGTAGCCAAACTTTGTTTCCTTAGCAACCAGGTGTAACGGTCACTTAGGCCGGTGTTCGTTCCCATGGTAACAGTGAGCATACCTGACTAAATGAGCACGTCGGAGCGTTCAGGAGAGATAGATACTGATTCTAATGATATGCAATAAAGCATATGTCCATAACACAAAAACATTCAGCTGAAGTGTCCTAGCTCGCCTTATTCGTTTCATCAATATTAATGAGATTTGGTTACGTTTTCTTTTCTGATTGATTGTGTTGTGCGAATTTACTGGATTATTCTGGAAATCTGAAAATAGTATAAACGACCGCGCTAGGAAGTATGTGTGTACATTGTATGAAAGACCAAGTGTGGCAAAATTGTTGATGCATTGTAGAGGAGACAGTGTATGAGTGTTTGTGCATTTGTGGATACATTGTGTGGAGATCGCATCGCTGCAATAAAATATGTTGGAACTGTTACTCCAATGTGGTCTACATCCTTGTGCCACATGTGACGGGTTACAGCTGAGTGAAGTTTCTTTACAAGAACCCTACGTGCGTGCGTCTGGTGTGATTGTATCATACTACGACTACGACTACCACGTAACAATTTACAGCATTGTGTATCGGTCTAGTTTCAGAATTAATTAGTAAAATCGCTTGGGGTCAGGTTGCTTCGGCATAATATTGAAATGAGTCTTTAGCCAGAGGTTTCTAACGTTTCACCGTGAAACCGATGTGCAGATAAAAGTGATGTGGGAATGAAATCAAATTATTTTGATATAAAATAACTAGATGAACTTCTTTTTAGCCCTAAAACTTAAAAATGAAGTTTTGCTTATTATTTGTTGTGTTCATTTACTAATCATAGTCGTGTGATACTGAAACGTTAGAAACCATTCAACTTAAAGTTCCTTCAAGATCTACTACTTCCATGAAAGGAAAAGGGGAGACTTCCAGTGCTAATATTTTAGGAAGGTTACAAAGTAAAGTAGGTAATAGCACTGTCAGGGGAGAGAAGTGTGCATGATCGACCAGTGATCATAGATCTACTGTGGCCAAAGCACCAAAAAAAAGATAGGAAAGAGAGGGGGCGCTAAGAAAGTGACTGGAAGCAATGCATATGGACCCCCCCCCCCACCTCCCGAAAGGGGGGGGGGGGGGGGGCGTATCACATATCCCACTGAGTGGGGGGCTTCCATATGCATTGCTTCCAGTCACTTTCTTAGCGCCCCCTCTCTTTCCTATCTTTTTTTTTTTGTGCTTTGGCCACAGCAGATCTATGATCACTGGTCGATCATGCACACTTCTCTCCCCTGACAGTGCTATTACCTACTTTACTTTGTAATCCTACTACTTCCATGATTTTCTTTGTTTTCGTATTGAACATATTGCTTGCAATGTCATCAACATTGTTAGATGCTTGTTATCAATTGTTTCTTCGTATGTTAGAAAATTCAGTGTGTGTGTGAAGCGAGTTACCGCGTTTCATGTGACACCGTGTGACAAGACGATGATGAAAGATAGTACAGTCTAACTCATGTTGTAAATATCGATGGAAGTGCGCCACAGTGTAGCTTTTCGGGTTACAATACAATGTTAAAGATAGAGTGAGCTAATCCGTCTCTACTTTGTACAGAAAGGTTAGGGAAAAAAGATGAAAACATTTCTGACAGATCCTGACCTTTATGACAACATTGTTCATGAACAGCGTCCTTACATTGTCAGTTCGGCAACCCGAGTATTGAACTATCAGAAGTGTTCATGAACAGCGATCTTACATTGTCAGTCCGGCAACCCGCGTATTGAACTATCAGAAGTGTTCATGAACAGCGTCCTTACATTGTCAGTCCGGCAACCCGCGTATTGAACTATCAGAAGTGTTCATGAACAGCGATCTTACATTGTCAGTCCGGCAATCCGCGTATTGAACTATCAGAAGTGTTCATGAACAGCGTCCTTACATTGTCAGTCCAGCAACCCGTGTATTGAACTATCAGAAGTGTTCATGAACAGCGTCCTTACATTGTCAGTCCGGCAACCCGTGTATTGAACTATCAGAAGTGTTCATGAACAGCGTCCTTACATTGACAGTCCGGCAACCCGAGTATTGAACTATCAGAAGTGTTCATGAACAGCGTCCTTACATTGTCAGTCCGGCAACCCGAGTATTGAACTATCAGAAGTGTTCATGAACAGCGTCCTTACATTGTCAGTTCGGCAACCCGAGTATTGAACTATCAGAAGTGCTCATGAACAGTGTCCTTACATTGTCAGTCCGGCAACCCGTGTATTGAACTAACAGAAGTGTTCATGAACAGCGTCCTTACATTGTCAGTCCGGCAAACCGCGTATTTAACTATCAGACGTGTTCGGTCTCTGTCACGTTCTCACCACTGCTGGCGGAAAATTTATCCTGCAAACTTACAATGAACGTCTGTAGCCCAAACTTGGACGAAAAGCCGTGGAAACAACTCATGTTTTACTGTCGCTGTGCACAATGGACTTCAGCGCTATGAAATCTGTTGTGTACTGCAATTCCCGCCAGTGACGTCACGTTGGGTGTCTTTGCAACGTGCACAACGATGACGCGAAATGGAATGTGGTTTAGATCCAACCGCAAACGCACCAACCCAGGTTGAACTCTGGTTCAACCCAGGGAGATGTGCAAGTGTAAACGACCTCTTAGTGGCGCTGTTTGCTTTTCCATTCACAATTGCTTTAACAAACTCAAAATATTAAATAACAACAACAGCAGCGACAACAAAATACATATCACATAAATGTGAAACTGCCCACATTAATGACCGGTAATCAAGATTAAAACAAGATCAGGATTTCATCGCAAAGTTTACTCTATTGTTTGGATCTCAGACGCGTTTATCTTAAGGGACATTCAGAGTTGTTCATATTTTTAGTCTGATTATGCTGATTCATTTCCCTCCTCTCTACGTCAACCCTTATGATCAACATACACTGGCACACACAAATAAAGATGGACATACGGCGCTTCCCGCCATTAGTACGCTTTGTGGGCTCCTGTTGACAGGAATCCATCTCCTACTACTCTAACCCACTCTCTGATCCACACACACACTGGCACACAGACATAAAGACGAGCACGCGGCGATTCCCGCCATTCGTCAGCTCTGTGGTCTGGGGTATCAACTATAGCATTGCTATTCTAAACAGGAATAATAGCACGAGCAGCCAAATGACGTCACGTCAAGCCGCACGTCATGGCATCATTAGCCCCACGACGCCTTGTTCATAGTGACGACCCGATGTTACACGTCATCATCGCAGTTCGAACATTTGACGTATCAGAAGATGAACTTTTTAAGTTTCTTGCTGATTTTTATGCCAAGAGCCTACAGGTCACAATTTGACCTAATCCTACCCCAAGGCCGTGACAAACAGCAGGCTTATGCAAACACTGTTTGTAAAAAAAATCATGTGGGTTTTAAAGAAAAGATTTTAAAAAATTCGTAAACAAAAAATTCAAGTTATGTTAGCTGTTTTAAAATGACTCCCAAAAAGTGGTGAAGAAAACTGTCTGATTTTCACACCTAGGGCATACAGGTCACAATTGAACTAATCGTACCCGACAGCTGAGACAAACTGCAGGCTTATGTAAATACCGTATATGTAAATACCGTATATGAAAAATCATGCGATTATTATTGAGAAGGTTTTTTTTTTCTTTTTTTCGTAAAAAGAATGAATTGTTTAAGATTAACTTATATAATTCGTGAAATTAATCCCCAAAATGTGAAAATATATTTTTCACAAAATATTCAATTATCACTCAAAACGTTTCCAGAGGTACAATGCCGGTTAACGAACTCATTTAATAATCCCTTTTATCTCTCTATACGCAAAATATCTAGTAAAATTAAGAAAAGTGTGAATTAACCGGTTTTTGTGAAACGGCCATTTTCTCGCCAATGAGCATTTTAATCAAAACATTTAAAAACGGTCCGGAGATAATTCTTTTAGGGACAATATACTAACATTTCATGCATGTCCGTCTTCAAACGCGGGTTCTAGTCGCTGTCACACACACACACACACACACACACACACACACACACACACACACACACACACACACACACACACACACAAACACTCACACACACATACACACACATACATACACACACACACACACACACACACACACACACACACACACACACACACACACACACACACACACGCGGCGCTTTGGCGCCCAAAAGATGTTCTCTAGCAAGGTTTGCGTAGCTAGAAGTGACCTAATTTTTATCTTGTTACTTTTTTGCAAGAATTTCTGCGCCGCACGCCAAAAACGTCATGTGCATGCTCCGGAATGCGCCCGACCCAGCCCCATTTCAAAGTCTGCTGTATTTTATAAATACGTAGACAAAAACTGGTACTTTGAGAAAGTCGGCAACTCGTGTCTTACAAAAGGTAACCGATTTCTAGCGTTTCAGGTGAATTTGAGCGTGACACGTTACGTTCTGGGGCCACAAAGAAGCATGGTTTCACAGTAAGCGGGGAAATTGTCGTCAGTTGCTGTGCTTGAGGCTCCATTTCCCGCCTTTGAAGGGAAAAATGACTGGAGGTTGTTTCCGTTTTCAGATAACCGATGTTTAGATTTGTGGATTTCTATCGTTTCGTTTGTGACACTGTGATGAAGCTCTATGCTCATGCATAGTGCTCACACAGTAGGACAAGTACGGTACGGTTTTTGCTAACGGTTTGTTTTGTGCCGATAGTCCGTGAGGCCGAGATCCACGTGAAATCTTTAGAATATGTTTAACACGGGGAGTTTTAGTGAGCGTTAGTGAGTTGGAGGCAAAAGCTGAGTCTGTCAGAGCAGTAGAATATTAGTGCGGGGCTAAACTGTCGGCTTGGGCAGATGTGTGTGAGATACCTAGTCCGTATTCGAAGCCTCTGAAACCTAGGATTCAGAGTGCTTGTAAAGAGTGGAGAGACGGACGCCGAGACGTCGAGTCACCAGGACCTAACGTGAGGTCATACCTCCAGCTCTTCACTCAGAGAGTGAAGCGATCGGGACCGAGACACCCGAGTCACAGCGAGAACTGCGCTACGGTACGAGTCGTAACGAGGACGTCCGCGAGACAAGAGACTCGAAGAGCGTACAACGAAGGACTTGCACGCCTAGACGTGAGAAGGACTAACGTAACCAGGCGATAACATCAAACAAGGTTGGATAGTGAGAAACTAATACCTAGTCTGGCAAGGATATTGTGTGTGTGTGTGTGTGTGTGTGTGTGTGTGTGTGTGTGTGTGTGTGTGTGTGTGTGTGTGTGTGTGTGTGTGTGTGTGTGTGTAGTTTGATAATCATTTAAGCGTTTTTTTCCTTTTATATCGTGTATAAAGTTACTTTAGAAAGGGAGCCCGTGTGTTGAGTTTTACCGCATGAATGCGCCCGTCTGAGTCCGCGGCGGTGTATGCGTCTGTTGCGTGAGAGTCTGTACGTGCGACTGTGGGCAAGTCTGCGTGCGTTACAGTGGTGACCCTGTTTTAGCGGTAGGTTAGAGTAACTGCGGGCGGTGGTGGACTTAGGGTGACGTTTTATTGCTATGTGCGTGTTGGATTGTTTGGTGTAGTTCCCCTCTCCGATTCTAAGGGGTAAGATCCGTTATTTCTGTAGTTTTCTGGATCTTATGAGGAGCTAGTTCTTGTTTCTTCCTTTTGTATAGGTAGTATTCTTGTTCCTTGCTCTTCTCTCTATCGTTCTTATTTTTCGTTCCATCTGGACGTCTTTCAAGTAGGTCACTGTTTTCTGCGTAGGTAGTTGATATTGTTGAGTGTTTTCATTTTAAGTTTTTGCCGTTTTGTATTTTATAATTATACGCATTTCTTATTGTTAGAAGTTGTTGTAAATATGGAGTCAGACCCGGTAGAGGCTTACATTAAGCAGGGTGAGAGGCTAGGTCTTAAGGACGATAAACTTTTCGATTACGTCGAGAAATGTAAGGATAGGGAGGATAGGTCGAGAGAAAGAGAAGCTCAGAGAGAGCGAGAAGAGAAGGAAAGAGTCTTAAAGGAGAAAGAGTTAGAAGCTCAGAGGGAGAGAGAGGAGAGAGTAATTAAGAAAGAGAAACTAGAAGTTCAGAAAGCGTTAAAAGAGAAGGAGTTAGAGGTTCAGAGAAATGAAATGAAATGAAATGAAACTTTATTTTCCAAGGATAAAAGAATAGGTGCGCAGACCTTTTTTCATTCTTGTCCTTGCTACAAACTACATAAAAACACACACGCACGCACGCACACACACACACACACACACACACACACACACACGCGCACACACACACGCGCACACACACACGCGCGCGCACACACACACACACACACACACACGCACGCCGGCACACACACGCGCTTGCACACACTCACCCACACACGCGCGCACGCACACACACGGAAGTACGTAAATCAGTCAGAGTTAGGTCAGACCCCGCCACGGCTCACACATTGGATTAAAGGCCGGGACAAACGTGGTATCGTGATGTATGTCCGGGGCCTTCAACCAACGCCCGCGTCAGACGAAGCACAGTCCCGACCCAAGTCTGGCTAATATGCATTACATACGATACATGAAATACTACTACATAATAAACACACATATAGTATACATTGCACACTGATAAGACTACATTCGGTACATTGAACGCAAAAAACTGTAAGCATAAACGTCAAGATTATCTAGACGTTTTACTTCCTCCTGACTAACCCAACACACACATACATGCACGCAAGATGCACGCACGCACACACATACACACACACACACACACACACACACACACACACACACACACACGCACACACGCACGCACACACCAGCATAAACAAATATGCACGCACACACTGTCCCTCACACATGCACGCACACACATACACACGCGCCCACACACTGCATGTTTAATAACAGTCATTATTCAGAACGCAGTAGTCGCGTGCGCTTTGTTCAGCGGCTCAATTAAGTGCCGGAATAGTCTTGCTTTGAAGGTGGACAATGAAGATGCTTCGGTAATATTGGCCGGAAACGAGTTCCACAGTTTGGCCCCTGAGTATGACAGACTAGTTTTGAATATATCGAGTCGTGGCCTAGGTACTGACAGTTTGTTCCTTGATGTCTTGTATGGTGTGTTAGCATCCTTAAACAAATCCGAGACTTACCGCGGGGTTTTGGATTTTCGGACTTTAAACATTAACACGCCCTTATTGAACAGAAAGAGGTTACGTAACGGAAGCATGTCAAGGGCCCTAAGTCGCTCGTCAGTGCTGTCCCTGCTATTAGGAAGGATTAGCTTGGCTGCCCTCCGGTGGAGGGAATTAAGCCTCTTTAAGCACGCATCACTACTCCCGTCCCAGACTGTAGATGCGTAGTCAATGTGGGACTGGATGTGAGCGCTGAAGAAGAGTTTTCTAGTTGGTGAGTTCGTAAAGTAAATAAGTTTTGAAAGGAGAAATAGATTTCTGGACACAATTTTGCACACACTGTTTACATGCGCATGCCATGTCAATTGATCGTCTATAATGACGCCTAACAGCCGGCGCTCCTTAACTTGTTTAATCGGCTGACAGTTAAGGGAAAGGCTAAGTGGCGGTGGGTTTAGCTGGTGCTTTTGACGTGTAGTGATTAGCATGCACTCTGTTTTAGATGGGTTAAGTATCATATAGTTGTCTCGGCACCAATTTGAGACGTCTAATAGACTATGTTTCAAAGAAGAATTAATTGTAGATATTTTTGCCGACGACACGTTGAGAGTAGCGTCATCTGCAAACAATTTGCATCGCACATTTGATTGTGAGATACACAAAGGCAAGTCATTAATAAAAATTAAAAACAAGAGAGGGCCTAAAATAGACCCTTGGGGTACTCCATGCTTAATGATACCTTCTGAGGAACGCTTACCGTTGACAAAAACATACTGAGATCTATTGCTTAGATAAGATTTAAAGAAGGCAGCGGAATCTGTGTCTATGTGGTATGCCAACAGCTTCTGCAGCAACAGTTCATGGTTGACCAAGTCAAAAGCTTTAGAAAAATCTAAAAATACCGCACCGGTCATTTCAGCGTTGTTTATTGAAGTTAGCCAGGTATTGGTCAGATGAGACAGAGCCGTGTGACAAGAGTGGCGGGGTCTGAAGCCAGACTGCAACGGATAAATCAAGTTATGTGTCTCCAGGACGTGACTCAGGTGCCTGTGGACATGTTTTTCTATAGGCTTTGACAAAGTTGATAAAAGTGAAATTGGCCTGAATTTGTTGGGGTCAGTGAGGTCTTTAGTTTTAGGCAGCGGAATGACTTTAGCTATTTTCCAGCTTCTTGGGAAAGTACCTTGCTGGATTATAGAATTGTAAATAAATGTTAAAGATTCGACCACATAGGGGACAGACAGTTTTAAAAAGAAACTATTAATGCCGTCATGACCAAGGGAGCGTTTATTTTTCAGCTGACTAATGGACTTGCCTACGTCGAAAACAGTTAAGTACGGAATACTAAAAAAAGTCGTTTGGCGCCAGTCTCTCGTCGCAAAAATGTTTTAGTTTTACAGAAATAGTCGGCTGGTTTAGGTTATTAGTACTTTTATTCAAAAGTGAGTCGGCAACAGACAGAAAATATTGATTAAAAGTATCAGCAGGTATAGAAGTACATGGTGGTGTTTGACGTGATTTGGTAAAGGCATTGAGGGCTCGCCAGACAGATACGGTATCAGTTTTATTATCCATCAAGCGCTGGAAGTGTTTTTTCTGGGCCTCGAGCACCAGGTACTTTACGCGGTTACGCTGCTTGCGGAAGGCAGCATAATCTTTGTTCCGCTTCAACTCATTTCGGAGGGCCATGGCGTCTTTAATGTCCTTACTTAACCACTGAGGTAACTGTGCGTGTTTGACTCTCTTCTCACGTAGTGGCGCGTGCTTGTCAAGTACACCAAGGAACAATCTGTACCATTCGGCCAACGCTTCTTCAGGAATATTATAGTTATAAACTGACTGAAAAGAGATTCCGCTCAGGTCTGCGAGAAACGCGTCCCGATTGAAGTGTTTAAACGACCTGTAATGAATAGTGGTATGCTGGTTTTTACGAAATGGCGGCTTGTCCACCTTCAGAGCCCAACACACAGGAGAGTGGTCGCTAATCGCCACTTGAAGAACACGAGAGCTAAGGACCCTTGACTTGTTGGAAGTGTATACATGATCAATTAGAGTGGCAGACGACTGCGTAACTCTAGTTGCGGATGTGATAAGCTGCTTGAGGCCTACCATAGTAATAGTAGACTCCCAAGCAGGGTGTGGGAAAAACATGTTAATATTAAAGTCTCCGAGCAGTAAAATATCAGAGCTGCTATTGTTAACGGTGTCCGCCATTTGTAAGAAATCGTCGTACCACTCAAATGATGCAGACGGATTTCTGTAGACAAATCCAACAAGCAAAGGGGCCGATTTGTTTGTCTTCACCTCAACCCACACGCTTTCAACAGAGTCTGATTCCAGGTCTTTTCTTCTGCGTGTAAAGTGCGCAATAGAATCATGAATATAGACAGCTAATCCTGTTTGTTGAGGACGTACAGGATCGCGCCGGATTACAGAAAACTCCGGTATCGAAATGGACAAATCACTTATGTCAGAATGTAATCGCGACTCCGTGATTCCAAAAATGTGAAAGGGGGAGGGTTGAGTCAGAAGGACGGTCAAATCGGGAATTTTATTCAGCAAATGATAGATATTTAGATGTCCCACGTGTAAACTGTGAAATTGTAATGAGCTACTCGACATCTTAAAAGACTAGAAGTGTAAGTTAAAGAACTTGAAATGAAAAAAGAAAATAAGCATATGAAATAAAATGGTACAGGAACACACGTTTCAGAAGTAATGTCTGACCTTAACACAACAGTCAATGTCTTGCGCACGTGATGCAGAATGTCCGACAGTATATTTGTCTCGGCAGGAGCACAAGCACTGTGATCGTGTTTTAAGTAATAGAGATCTATAGAGTCCGGTGTGAAATGTTAATTCCACTACTACCGTAAATTGTCTATGGCGCTGAGTCACTGAGAGTCAAGGTTGAGAACAGTACATGAACATGCTTTACGGCTTGTTCCCGAACTCGGTTATGTCAGACGAAGCAGAGATTCCGTGGCTGCTGGCAGAGAGTTTAACGAAAAGAAAATTATTATCTTTTACACTTACTGGTAAACAAATACGGTATCAATGTCAGGTCAATTTAGAAGTCGTGGACCCGGCTAGGCAACGGCCACTGATGCAATGACGGATAAGGCATAGGGGGATGTGTTGTCATAGTGACGTAAGGTTGCTGCGGCACGCCACCGTAAAAACTGTAGAACTGCGGTAGGAGCTGTGGCGGTCCAAACACCCGGGGATCGGTGTTGCACCCCGCTACAGTGGTTATCTCCCTCGATTCGCCACGCTGATCGTAGCGAATTGAGGGAGACAACCAGTGTGCACCGTACTCCTGCCATGGGGAGAGATGATGGGGGCCAGAATATTGCGTCATTCCCGGCCATGGAAGTATTGACAGCGTCTGTTGAGGGACATCAAAGGACTGCTGTGGCGGCTGAACCGGGGGCTGCGGTGGCAAGGATGACGCAACGTTGACGTCAGCGTCACACGCGGAGCCAGAGGAAGCTTCCTGCCGCACATTACGTTGTCTGGTATTAGTGGTAACATTACAGTACTGTGCTGCATCCGGACTTGAGATGCTGCGCGGAGAGCGTGGCGGGCCGCGTGGCTGGTCGTTGCTTTGTGACCACGCCCGTTTGAAGTTGGCCGCAAGTCGGGTCATGCCCTTGAAGCTGGGATGAATCAGGTCGTGCCCGTCTTTTCGATAGAGGGCAAGACGCGGGACACCGGCAGTTGTAAAGGTGGCCGTGTTTTCGATAAACACAACCCCAAGCTTGCGGCAGGCGTGACATAGCATAGGTTAGCGTTGGACAAGTCTATGGGAAGTGTCAGCCCACACTGTGTCTTGGGAGGCAGGATGCTGGAGGCGTGAAGACGTGCCTGAGGGAACACGCGCCTGCACTGCATTAGTAGTTGATCCCACAGGCGGCTGGTCACTTCGCCAGTCTTACAGTCGTTTACACCCACATGCACAGTGACCACCATGGGGTGCCTCAGTCTGTCGCTGCATCCAGTCCGCAAGATCTGCAGCTTTGAGGCCAGACACAGAGATTAATTGGACCCTCTCGCGCCGTGAAGTCGCCATCTTGCCACCCTTCATGTACTTTAGCGTGGAGCATCCGATGACGAGATGTGTAGTGTCCGACTGGATACGGCGAGTGGCAAGGTGTTCAGCTGGCGACTGACGGCGGGGAGGGTTGGTGCGACTGACGGCACGGTCTGATGTGTTCTGGTGCAGGGGTTGACCATCTGAGCCACAGTCGTTTCTGGGGGTAACAACAACAGGTATTGGGCCAGTTTCAGACATGGACAGCGGTGGCGAAACCTCAAGGATTTTAGTACTCTGCTCGGTGGTAGGAGACTGCGGCGGGTGGACGGGGATGGAGGGTGAAGGGGCCATAATCTTATTGACCCGTTTCTTGATGTCACGTATGGTGTGGATTTGGCTTTTCTTGCACGATGACAGGCGGCTAATTTGAACTTCAATATGGTGCACCTGATCGTGCAGGCCGGTCAGTTCGCTATCCGACACCTTACACGTGTTATTGGCTTTTACAGCAGTATCTCGAATTTGGCTGTCTAGCTCGCTAATCCTAGCTAGAGCGGAAGCCAGCTGCTGTCTGGTGTCAAGCAGTTCCCGCTTGACTAACTGCATGTCTATGTGCAGGGAGCCAACAAGGATGAAGGTCTGTATATGACGCTGTAGCTGCTGAGTGGCGGCCCATCGCAGGGAGACAGGCTCTTTTACCTTGATGCCGGCTGTGGTTTTGAGCTGTTGCGCAACCGTCTGCACAACCGTAGCATCAAGGGCATTGTCCCCTGCAAGGGAGGTGGGAAGTGGCGGGTGGGTGGGGCCTGAAGGGGGCACAAGGGGACTGGGCTGGATCGTGATAATACCGTCATCAGATTCTGTCTTACGATTTGTGGCTTGATGGTGGATAGGTGTAACCACTGAATCTGACGTGGCCACTTGACTCAAGGGAGTGGAGGGGGTAGGGTTGGGGATAGTGGCTTCGTCTGCAAGTTGAGTGACATACATTTCCGAGTGGGAAAAGACGGAGGCGGCCATATTGTCGCCGGTACCTTGTTGGACGGACTTGAGCCGCTTAAGCCTGTTCACATCATGGAGACGGGCAGCGGTAAAGACTGCAGAGGAGGGCTGTGAGCTAATCAGCTCAGTGGGGATTAAGGGAATGGAGGTTACTGGAAGGGACTGCCCGTCGCTGGGCACGGCCTTTGGCTCTGAAGGAGGGAACGTATAGAGGGTGGGAGGAGCGTCAGGGCCGGCGGCCGGAGAAGGGGCAACAGTCCCAGACGTAGAGATCGCCGCTGCGGCCCCATCTGGTTCTGTCAATAACAGGGTGGGTGTGGTCTGGGTGTCCATTATATCCAAGAGGGTGCACGGGGGGTGGGGAGGTGTGACGATTGAGCTGGGCACCGCAGCGTCAGACAGGAGACTAATCTTGTTGATCTCAGGAGCGGTCAAATACATTGGCTGGATGGAGGGTGTGGGCGGGGCATTTTGGGGTGAGGACCAGCTGTCAGCAGGAAGGTAGACAACGGCAGGCGGACTTGTGGCGATAGAGGAGAACACACTGTCCTCATTAAGGTCATCCTCCATTAGGAGTTTCACCAGGTCAACAAGTTGATGAAACTCCGTCATGACCCACTTCTCGCACTTAACGCCTTGGATGAGACACGTGCCTCCATTAGATCGTTTTTTCCTGTAGTAGAGAGTGATAGTGATGTACATGATGCCGGCCCGCCATATCTGTACGAATGACTTGGCCAGGCAGTCTGGAAGAGCAGTGTTCTTGCTACGCAAGTTGAAATCACGGAGGATAATATCCTTCTCCTCAAAGTCGATGTCTCTCCAAACAACATAAAAGCTGTCGTATTTTTTCAACAGATGGTTGTACCTAACGTTGAGAGCTTTTCGCCAACGCTTCAGGACCGTTACATCACCAGTCTTAAACACCTTCTGGTTGTCATCTTTGGTGTGTATGATGGTGGGAGTTGCGGGGGAGCCAAGGGGATGGAGACGGGTTGGCTGGTTTCCTATTACGGGGGACAGCGTCGCCATTGTGTAGCAGATGTAGTGAAATACCAGCGGGGTAGGGTGGGGTGTCAGATAAGGGGATGGGCAAAAGGAAGGGAGGTAGGGGTGAAGGAGTGGGGCTCAGTGGTAAGTTGAAGGTACGGGATTGTCAGACTCTGAGCAATTTGACACTTAGCACAACACCGCGAGGCGCTGAAGGATTGGTAACACGGTGTTTGCACAGCTGTGGGTAGGGGGCCAGGGAGACTGGAGAAAGCGCTATAGCAGATCAGGCGTGTCGTAACCAGCATCCGGCATTGGCGTGGTCAAGAGGCACTTGAGTCTGGCAGCTTGATCACGAGATATCCCGCTGACGCCAGTCACGCCACCGGTAACCGACAGGGCAACGAGGAAGATACTTTATGGAAAACATATGGCGAAGAGATCGTGTACAAATATGATGGTACTCACAAAGTCCAAATGCGCGTAGTGCCTGACAGCCGTGAGCAGTATGTTGATATTTTCACTTTGTAAGCACACACGATGACAGTCCGTGTAGTCCGTGTAAAACTCTCGTCAAGCTAACACAACCAGACACTGGTGTCGAAAGCCTTTGAGTTATCTCTTCACATAGTAATGATTATTTTCAAATATATTGAGACACAAACACATACAGTATGATTAGTGTTCCATATAAAACATTTCCAGCACACATTTCGATGAAAGTAATGACAGTAACTGAACTCGTGAATAGTCACAGTATTCCAACAATACAAATTTGCACAGCTGATAGGTTCAGTTTTCAAGAAAACTGAAGCACGAACACAATCACAATATAATATAATATTCCATATGAAAAGGTTGTCCATATAAACACATTGCAGCACAAATTTCGATGTAACTGATGTCAGTAAACTCCTCAATGGACAGAGCTTTCACAGTGTTCGCACAAACAGTCAGGGGTCACGCTCTGCTGCACACTGGACCGACCCGCGTCGGACGTCCGATCGGGACGGCGGGCGGTCGGAGAGATGCAAAATCGCAGACCAGCACGAACAGTGGAAGGGGCAGAAAAGGGGAAGAGAGAGAGAGAGAGAGAGAGAGAGAGAGAGAGAGAGAGAGAGAGAGAGAGAGAGAGAGAGAGAGAGAGAGAGAGAGAGAGAGAGAGAGAGAGAAAGAGAGAGTAATTAAGAAAGAAGAATTAGCGTTTCAGGGAGAAAAAGACGAGAGGGAACATGCTTTAAGATTTAAGAGAGAAAGAATTAGAGTACTAGAGGGAAAAAGAAGAAAAAGATAGGGAGGTACAACTTCAGTTAGCTCGAGATGCGGGGTCTAGAACAGCTTCAGATAGTGATTTGGTAGGCCGGGACATACGCAATTTTCCTAGACTGCCGATGTTTAAAGAGTCTGTGGTCTCTATTGACGCTTTTTTGTGTCGTTTCGAGGCTCACGCGCAGGCGTTGAGTTGGCCTACTGCCAACTGGCCCGTTTTGCTTTCGTCTGTGCTAGAAGGGCAGGCCTTGAGTCTTTTCCATAGCTTGAACGTTTCGGGGAACATAGATTACGAGCCTTTGAAGGAGTGTCTTTTACAAAAGTTCCAGTGTAGTGCCGAGGGTTTCAGAGAACACTTGAGAGCTTGTCGGGCAGAGACAGAGGAATCGTTTGTGTCGTTTGGCAAGCGATTGTCCCATTTGCTCGTACGTTGGGTCGAACTGTCAAAGATCGACAACACGTACGGGGCATTGTTCGATCTCGTGTTCGCGGAACAGTTCTTTAACAGCGTTTCCAAGGATCTAGCGGTATTCTTGAGGGAGCGTAATCTCAAGACTACGGACGAGTTAGTACAGAACGCGGAGGCTTTTTCGGCTGGCGCATCCAACGAAAAACCTAGC
The DNA here is from genome assembly GCA_036245525.1 of Semisulcospira habei. Taxonomy (NCBI): domain Eukaryota; kingdom Metazoa; phylum Mollusca; class Gastropoda; family Semisulcospiridae; genus Semisulcospira; species Semisulcospira habei. Next base: position 109,606,174 of record BTPG01000001.1, on the reverse strand, counting down.
GCGTCGGACCGAGACACCGCCAGTCGGGTTGATTGCTGCTAACACGTCTGGGGGGTACCGGGGCGTCAATACCTTGCGTGGGGCTCAACTAGTTAACGGTAGAGGTATTTTGGCGTTCTCGACGCAGGGATAGAGTTGACAGCAATGGCGGTCGCGATCCGTACGCACGAGGAGAAACATCTGGTCGTGGGTATGGTCGGGATCGTATGGCGAGTTCGGACACTCAGTGTTTTGCGTGTCGTGGGTACGGGCATTTCAGCCGGAACTGTCCTTACAGTGCAGGCGCGCAGTATGTTGGTTATCATGAACACGGCCATCTGGCTCATCTAGGTCCTAACAGTCCTGTTATGGTGGAGGGGGCGGAGCAGCCCACTCACATGGCCAGTTTTGCAGTCCCAGTCGAGGAGGTACCACAGCTGGGCGCAGTGTGTTCAGCTGACGGAGGTGGTTGCCTACCATTGGTGGACGGGGTTGTAAACGGATGTCTTGCTTCAGTTCTCCGTGACTCCGGTACAACGACCGCTGGGATCAGACGTAGCCTAGTTAGGGAAGATCAATTCACAGGGGAGACGCAGAAAGTCATTTCCTTCGGTGGGAAGGTAGAATTTTTTCCTTTGGCCAAGATAGAGGTTGACACGGAGTTTTTCTCGGGTAATCTGATTTCGTGTGTCATCGACGAGCCAGTAGTGGATTTAGTTCTGGGTAATATGAAAAGTGTGCAGCCAGTCGTTCATAGGGTCGAGGCGATTAAGCGAGCTTATGTTCCTAGCGGTTCAGTCGCATCAGTCGCGACGAGAGCTCATAGCAAGCGTGCTCGTGAGCAGAAGGATCGTGTTAATTCCGTCCAGAATCAGGGGATCGGTCGGCGGGTGTGGCCCAACAATTGGGTTGGTCTGAGACGGCATAGTTCTGTTGCGGACAGAAATGCCGCTCAACACCCAATATGTAAGTAGGTCGGAGACTGGGGTCTCGCGATTGTATGTGGGCAGTCGTTGGATCGTTTTCATTTCTGTATGTGTTGGCGCGTTGGTTCTGTTTTTGTGTTCGCTGTGCGATCCGAGAGTGTACGTTGAGGTTTAAACCAGCTTTATCTTTGCTTTCTTGTGTTCTAGACAGTTAATCCCTTCTTGTTTAGGATAGTATATTGCGTCGAGTAGTCTTAAAAAGAAACTCGGTCGTTTCTTTTTTTCCCGAGGTAGGGGGAATTGTGATGAAGCTCTATGCTCATGCATAGTGCTCACACAGTAGGATAAGTACGGTACGGTTTTTGCTAACGGTTTGTTTTGTGCCGATAGTCCGTGAGGCCGAGATCCACGTGAAATCTTTAGAATATGTTTAACACGGGGAGTTTTAGTGAGCGTTAGTGAGTTGGAGGCAAAAGCTGAGTCTGTCAGAGCAGTAGAATATTCATCATCATCATCAGTCCCTTGCCCGAACTGGGCGTTGGGGGGACTGAAAGGCAGCAGCAACAGACAGTGCTCTCCACTGAGTTCTATTTTGGGCGGTGGCAAGCAAGTCTGACATCTCGAGTTCGGTCCATTCTTTTATGTTTGCGACCCAACTCTTTCTCTGACGACCTCGCCGACGACTTCCTTCGAGAGTGCCTTGGAGGATAGTCTTGGACAAGGTGTTGTGTCGGGTCACGTGGCCAAACCAAGCAAGCTTGCGCCGTTTCACGGTTGCCAGAAGGGGTTCATGTGGGCCCACCAGGGAAGTGACGATGCTCCGTACATATTCGTTGGTCTTGTGCTCGCGGTACGAGATGCGGAGCAACTTCCTCAGGCACTTGTTCTCAAAGGCCTGGATTTTCTTTTCTGAGTCTGCAAGCAGTGTCCAAGTCTCACAGCCGTAGAGTAGAATAGACACTATGAGGGACTTGTAAAGCCTGTACTTGATGGTGAAGCTGATGGAGTTACTTCGCCATATCCTGTCCAGCCTGGCCATTGCGGATGTTGCTGTACCTATCCTGATACGGATCTCTGCTATGCAACTACCGTCTTTGGACAGGGTGGCTCCCAAGTACTTTAAGCTATTGACCTCTTCTAGCTTTTGGCCATTCATGTGAATGTTGCTGCTGCTGTCGCTTGTGGTGTTGATCATCACTTTGCTTTTATCCGTACTGATCTCCATGCCATAAGACCCTGCGCTACTTGAAAGTTTGTCTGTCAGGTTTTGGAGCTCACTATTGCTGCCTGCCATGAGGTCAATGTCGTCTGCGAATCGAAGATTGCACAGGGATCTGCCACCAACAGAGATTGAAGTATGGTGGTCGTGGAGGGTTTCCTGCATGATCTTCTCCAGGAATATGTTGAAAAGGACAGGAGAGAGCAGGCATCCTTGACGGACACCGATCGTCGTCCTGAAGAACTCGCCTGACTGATTGTTAAGTAGAACCGCGCTGCAGGCGTTCTTGTAAAGCGCTTCTATCATTTGGATCAGTCCCTCCTCTATGTTGAACGATCTCATGACTTGCCAGAGTCCGTCGTGCCAGACGCGATCAAATGCTTTCCTGAAATCAATGAAGTTGTGGTAGAGTTCGCGCTGATGCTGCAGATGTTTCTCGATCAGGACGCGGCAGTTGAAAATCTGCTCTACAGTGCTTCTTCCAACTCTGAAGCCAGCCTGTTCTTCTGCCAGCAGTTCCTCGTCGAAAGTTTTGAGGCGGTTGAGAATGATTCTAAGCATAGTAGAATATTAGTGCGGGGCTAAACTGTCGGCTTGGGCAGATGTGTGTGAGATACCTAGCCCGTATTCGAAGCCTCTGAAACCTAGGATTCAGAGTGCTTGTAAAGAGTGGAGAGACGGACGCCGAGACGTCGAGTCACCAGGACCTAACGTGGGGTCATATCTCCAGCTCTTCACTCAGGGAGTGAAGCGATCAGGATCGAGACACCCGAGTCACAGCAAGATCTGCGCTACGGTACGAGTCGTAACGAGGACGTGCGCGAGACAAGAGACAGGACGACTCGAAGAGCGTACAACGAAGGATTGGCACGCCTAGACGTGAGAAGGACTAACGTAACCAGGCGATAACATCAAACAAGGTTGGATAGTGAGAAACTAATACCTAGCCTGGCAAGGATATTGTGTGTGTGTGTGTATGTGTATAGTTTGATAATCATTTAAGCGTTTCTTTCCTTTTATATCGTGAATAAAGTTACTTTAGAAAGGGAGCCCGTGTGTTGAGTTTTACCGCATGAATGCGCCCGTCTGAGTCCGTGGCGGTGTATGCGTCTGTTGCGTGAGAGTCTGTATGTGCGACTGTGGGCAAGTCTGCGAGCGTTACAGACACAGTGGACAAAAATTGCTCTGATTAGCAAAGAAATGGACAGATTGACTGCAAATAGACCCGTTTCGGATGTTTTTGGTGTGCACTTTTAATTTGTACAGACCACATTTACGGTACGATTTGCCAACGCTTGCAGACGATCTTTTTGTTGACATCGGAAACGTGACACCGGTTGAAACGCCAGAAACCCGGATTTCGCACACAATTCACGGAGATATAAAGCAGACAGATTTATCATCTTTTAGCATAAGTTTCATTGATGTTTTATTTACTGGAAACGCACAAACAGCAATACACCGAAGCTCCATTCAGTGCGCACAGCACGCCTTCCAGAGTAAGGCAACTCCTCTTCTCTTTTTGGCCGCCTTGTTTGAAGCGATTTCGGTCCTTTCCTCCTGATTTCGCCACTGTATCCAGCTCTGTTGATATAATCTATGCTACTGTAGACTGTTTAATCTCCTCTTAATAGCTGACATCCACGTTCAAGGTTTTCATAATAAAATACAAATTGCGTTACCTTTTTTGTCTACCGTATTTAAAAAATAATGGATTCAAAGTTTTAGCAAGAGGCATAGATCCTCATGAGCCCCCACATGCTCCGGAATGCGCTCCGACCAGCTCCATTTTGGAAGTCTACCGTATTTTTTAAATACTGTAGACAAAAAGTAACACCATTTTCCATACCGATCTGTATGTATTGCTCATGCTAAAATCTGCACGTGTTAAATTCCAGGGAATAATGATGTGTCCTTTAAGGAATATGTGTCTTTTAACCATTTTCATCCTGATACACTATTGCTTGAAATAAATTGGACTTTGATAGTTCCAGGGTGGTGCCAGAATAGCTTGAAGCCTCAGGCGCCAAGCTGTTCTGGCACCACTATTGAGCTAAAATGGTTGATCTATCTCCTGATCTGTAATGTAGCCTTCATACGAAAATAAGCAAAAATTCAGCGTCAGGATGTTATGGGTTAAGAATATATGATCTGCAGGGAATAATATGTGTCTCTCAGGGAATGTGTGTACTTTCCAAGAATGTGTGACCTTCAGGAAATGTGTGTCCTTCAGGGAATGTGTGTCTTTCAGGGAATGTGTGTCCTCCAGGGAATGTGTCTTTCAGGGAATGTGTGACCTTCAGGGAATGTGTGTCCTTCAGGGAATGTGTGTCTTTCAGGGAATGTGTGTCCTCCAGGGAATGTGTCTTTCAGGGAATGTGTGACCTTCAGGGAATGTGTGTCCTTCTGGGAATGTGTGACCTTCAGGGAATGTGTGTCCTTCAGGGAATGTGTGTCTTTCAGGGAATGTGTGTCCTTCAGGGAATGTGTGTCCTATCAAGGAATACGCATCTGGTCAAGGACTGTGTCTTGTTGTCATTGAGACAGCGTATAAGTCTAGTGTCGTGAGGCCCGCTGTCGTCAAATAGTGTCAGCAAACTGTGAAATGCCAACACTGAACAAAGGAACTATTGGCAACAGTACAGACTAAATGTGAAACGTATTCAGTCAGACCTCAGTAATAAACGGCCAGGTTGCCAGACAAAATCAAGATAAACATGTCATGTAGGATCTCATTTGAAATATCGCGATGAGACAAACGTCAATATACACTTTTCGGTGGGATATGTGTCACCTGGCATAGGTCGTGTTACCTGCTTCACTTGTAAGGTAAACAACATTGTGTATTGTCAAGATAAACATATCATCTGAGATCTTATTTAAATGTCTCGTCGAGAAAAATCTATTATATCAGCAGTCCGCTATATTCGTAAAAGCGATCAAGTTAATCAAACTTCCACATGTCTGTGGCTTCTGCTATAGTTGTCATAGGTACGAGGGTCTTTTCACATATTTTGAGACCTAATGATTTTTGGGGACATTATACTCACAACTGAGATTTATAATCTAGTGGAGATGATTGAACCACGCCCCATCTACCGCCACACTCTGGTTTAGTCGTTCTGTTCACGGCAGAAATGCTCCAAAGAAGTCGTTTTAGGGAGTAGGTGACACACACTGGAACATGGCAATTCGGATAGTTAAGCGAGTGATTAAAATGCTTCCAGTTAGGCATTTCTTAAAGTGTGAGAAGAAAAATAGAATGTACGTTGTCAGACCATGGAAGTTTGCAGGCCTTGGCAATGTTTGGACATTCCCCTGTTGAAGTTACCCACGTACGTGTGGGCAGCTGTCTTTTCATGTAGAATTTTGATTCTAGACATCCCAGTGTTTGTTTTCGCATTTGTCTACAATCTGTTCTTGTACAGAGTCTGTGTGGCTCCTTCAGTTTCAAAATAACAGTGCACACAACTTCAATTTGAGAGTGACGCCTTCTTGCGATTAGAGGAGAAGCCCCCCCCTCCCCCCCCCCCCACTCAACTCCCGCCTCCTCCCTCCCCTCTGCCCCTTCCCCCCACCGTCCCCCCACCCCCCACCCCCCTGCTTGACCTTGTTTTTACCTTTCTGTTGGCCTCAAAATCAAACACCCAACACTAATTGCGTGTTACTATCACATTTAAGCGTCTAGGGTCAGAGTGCCTGTACGTGTACGGGCGAGTGTTGGCAAAACGCACCCTGCCCCTCTAATTGTTCAGTATCACAAAATGCTCATCCCAGGACATGCAGACCTTCCTGTACCGAAGTCCTTTGGCCAAGGCTGTGTAGACAGATGAACCCGGTACGTGCAGACCTTCCTGTATCAAAGTCCTTTCGCCAAGGCTGTGTAGACAGATGAATCCAGTACGTGCAGACCTTTCTGTATCGAAGTCCTTTGGCCAATGCCCTGTAGACAGATGAACCCAGTACGTGCAGACCTTCCTGTATCAAAGTCCTTTGGCCAAGGCCCTGTAGACAGATGAACCCAGTACGTGCAGACCTTCCTGTATCAAAGTCCTTTGGCTAAGGTCCTGTAGACAGATGAACCCAGTACGTGCAGACCTTCCTGTACCGAAGTCCTTTGGCCAAGGCCCTGTAGACAGACGAACCCAGTACGTGCAGACCTTCCTGTATCAAAGTCCTTTGGCTAAGGCCCTGTAGACAAATGAACCCAGTACGTGCAGACCTTCCTGTACCGAAGTCCTTTGGCCAAGGCCCTGTAGACAGACGAACCCAGTATGTGCAGAAATTCCTGTATCAAAGTCCTTTGGCCAAGGCTCTGTAGACAAATGAACAATGTACGGCAATATGTTCAGCAATCTCTGTCAGGCCAAATATTGGGTCTGCGTCGCCGACTGTCTGGACACGAGGTGTTAACGTTGTATCAGACATTTCGTGTTTTCGCACTTTCCCTTTAAATGCTTAGAAGCAGAATTTCCTGAAGAAAACTGAGTTATCTGACTATTATCTGTTGTTTTAGATGGAGCAGAGGTAGGTTTAGCAGCATGCCAACTATTGTTTTAGATGGAGAAAGAGGTAGGTTTAGCAGCGTGCCAGTCGGCGGGTACCAGCGCCGCCGATTTTCAGAGTGCTATGCTTTGTATTACAAAGCCTTGAGGCAGTGTCCAAAGGTGACGTTGGAAAATTCGCTATATATCGAAAACCGCTAAATAAAATGTACAATGTTTTGCCGTGGCTTACGTGATATGTTGCTGTCTAACTGTCATAAAGTTCAGTTTGATGGATATACAAGAAAACACGTGGTCTCACATTTTCTGAAAAGCCCCTCGTACATGTTCCGAGCGAGCCCCTGCAGTTGCAAGGGGTCATGACGGTCATGCGCAAACACCGCTCTCGCTTTCAGCTTGTCAATTTCAGTTAGAGAGAGAGAGAGAGAGAGAGAGAGAGAGAGAGAGAGAGAGAGAGAGAGAGAGAGAGAGAGAGAGAGAGAGAGAGAGAGAGAGAGAGAGAGAGAGAGAGAGATGAGAGAATAAGAAATTTGGGGGGGGACTTCATTTTTTCACGATTTTTGCTAACAAAACACTCATATGACCGCACCGCTCATTTTTCCCGTATTCACCTTTATTTTCTTCGGTAAAATAAAGATTCCCAAAATCAGTGCCATTGTCGACTAAAGCAAAATTGAGAGAAAGAAAGAGTACTGAAACTTCATTAATTATAACTTTTTGAACCTGCATTATTCATGTTCCCCACACAGAGTAAATACCGACGGAATTTACCCCTTAAACATTGCTTTTTAACAATAACCATTGTATGTACCTCTCCACATAGTAATATCAACAAGGGGTTAATACCTGAGTTAATTCATCTATCGATTATGTAAGTGTGTACATTCATAAATGTACACGCGAACTCAACGACCCCTAACCTAGTGGCTAGTTGTCGATAACTGTGACTCGCAGGCTCACCGGGCGCGCGGCACACCTCTCTGTGACGTCAGTCGCCCTGGACAACAGGTGTGTAGCATTGTCAAACATTAAACCCAATCACATTCTTTCTACCCCTTGTGCGGAGTGAGGCGGTCATGTTTTCATAGTGACGGACACTAAATCTCAGAATTCTTATCCAGTGATAGCACTAAATCTTGTAAAATATACTACGTTGAGATCGGTAAGTGACTGTTTATATTTGCGGTATAAAAGTGTTAGATCGTTACGGCCATTCTCTAGTGTAATTTGACTGAGTCAACTCTGACTAACGTAAGTTATAAATTTTTAGTGACTGTATACAGGACACTGACGGGTAGTTTGACGGTAGTTTGTCTGTTAAATTTGGTATATTTAGAAACAAGAAAAGGCCTCGCGGTAGCCTGCAGTGCGCTGAGAAAGATAATCTTACTGTTAACCAGGTCGGTCTAGTGTAATTTGTCCTAGCGTGTTTTAGAAAATGAATTGGTCTGAGGAGGCTAGATTGATCTTTCAATCACACTTAGACTACCATAAAGAAATGACGACTTTTTAAGAGTCGGTATTAGCAAACCAACCTGGATTTCGATCAGCAAAATCATTGCAAAAAAAAAACAATCAGTAATTTGGTCGATCTACTTGAAGAAAGTACAAAACAAAAGGTGAGTGATCCAAAAGATCTCCATTTGTATTTAGAAAAAAATCTTTCAGATACATCGCTACCAATTAGTATTAAAGAAGCCTACTGTAATTTATCAGGACTTACATTGGCAACCTTGAAACTGTATCTAGTTAATGGTTACAAGATAATACAAGAAACAGAAAGAAAAAACTTGATGTCTGCTATCATGTTTGGAGAGTGGCTAATCGAGGGTGCTGAAATCCATAAAAGACAGAAAATACAAAATAAAACAAACATAAAGTGGACAGATTGGTTAAAATTGAATGTAAAAATTTCAAAGTCTTATGCTCATCAGTTGAGTGTTTTAGCCAGGGTTCTACGAGGGTATCCAAAATTCTATTTGCTATCACTGTCTTTCCGAGAAGTGTATAGTTTGCAGAAGCAACTTGAAGAAATGTTAAAAGTACCTGAAATAGCAAATTTTTGGAAAACACCTAACGCTGGTCCATAATCTTGCTTTTTGTTTGTTTGTTTGTACAAAGGCTCTAATGCGTCTTAACGACCCTGTTTGAATTACATCAGACATTTTATCACTTTCGTTTTGATAACTGACTAAGTCCGTGTGTGATCTATCACCGAGCAGGCCACAAACAAGGAAAATGAAAATGTGTCACTATAAGTCCGTGTGTGTGATCTATCACCGAGCAGGCCGCAAACAAGGAAAATGAAACGTGTAACTGTAAATCTGAGTAAAAAATCACTGAGCAGATTACAAACAAGACAAATGAAAATGTGTGATCTATCACCGAGCAGATTACAAACAAGACAAATGAAAATGTGTGACTGTAAGTCCTAAAGTGAGAAATCACAGAACATACCACAAAAAAGGCTGTAAGTCTTAGAGTGAGAAATAACACAACATACCACAAAAAAGGCTGTAAGTCTGAAAGTGAAAAAATCATCGGACAGGTTTACACGTAAAAGTGGCTTTAAGACTGAGAGTGAGAAAATCATCGGGCAGGTCATAAAATGGATGGAGTGAGATTTTGTCTGATGTGTGTTAATCACCATAATGACCAAATCGCACCAGAAGCTCATGTTTGTATAGAAGTACCCAACGGAGAAAGAAACACGCTTAGAAAAGACGGGTACAACACAATTTATTAATATTTCGGGTAAATACCCTTTGTCAAAATAGACAAACAAACAAACATAGAGATTAGCCGCTACTTATCTTAAGATAAGTAGCGGCTAATCTCTATGTTTGTTTGTTTGTCTATTTTGACAAAGGGTATTTACCCGAAATATTAATAAATTGTGTTGTACCCGTCTTTTCTAAGCGTGTTTCTTTCTCCGTTGGGTACTTCTTTGCATATTACACGCTTGGCAGTCACCTTTTTGGTCTGGATTGATTCATGTTTGTATGTTTGTTTGTATTGTCTCGTCCTAAATGTTATGGACCAAGTGTGAGGTGTTTTCGCTGCACTCATGTAAGTAGCTTGCTTTTTGCAAGTGAATTGAAACAGACTTACATAGGTTTTAGCAACAGGACTGATGGTTGGGTACCCTGGCAAAGAAAGATGATTTTGGCTTTGTATCTGAATAATTGATTTACAAAACAGCACCCTGGTCAGCCCACTTGTAGCACCTTGTCAAAGAAAGGTGTTTATTGACTTTGTATCTGAATAATTGATTTATAAATCACTCAGCGCCCTGGTCAAGCCTTCAAATCGTGGTAGTTGTGCGGATTTAGCCTGTCTAAGCCATATGCTGTGTCATGCTGCAAAAATAGGCATATCGATCTTGCTTAGCATTAGTGACAGGATGTATTGAAGGTGTTAACAGAATATTGAGCCTTTTCAAACAGAGTCATTTGCTATCACTTCCATGTCGTGGACAACTAAGAAATGATAGACAGAACACAGAGTTAAATGACTCTGTTTACAAGGACCTTAGCGAGGCTGTGTAATCTCATGTGATCGTGGTATCCAACGTAAACAAATTACATAGTACGTTAGAAACCAGTCTGATGGTGTCAGACTGGTTTCCAGCATACTACGTCATAGGGCCTTAGTAATGGTGTAAACAAATTACATAGTACATTAGAAACCAGTCTGACAGTGTCAGACTGGTTTCCAGCATACTTCGTCATAGAGTCATAGTAACGGGACGAAGTGCAACAGTGCCAATTTGAGTACACAGTCGCTGTGCATACAACTGAAATGCAGTGAAGTTTTCTGTGGGCTGGAGTCTACAATATTCGTGCATTATGAATAAAGATTTTGTGTCTGTCTGTCTGTGTGTGAGTGCATGTGTGTGTTTGTAGGTATGTGTGTGTGAGTGCATGCATGTATGTGTCTGTGTGTGTATGTGTCTGTCTGTGTGTGAGTGCATGTATGTGTGTGTTTGTATGCGTGCATGCGTCTATGTGTGTATGCGTGTGCATGCGCGTATGTATGTGTGTGAGTGTTTGTATGCATGTATGCGTGTGTATTCATGTGAGTGTTTGTATATATGTGTGCATGTGCGTATGTATGTGTGTATGCGTATGTAAGTATGTATGTATGCATGTGCGTATGTATGCATGTGCGTATGTATTTGTGGGCAGTGGGCAGATGTTCACATCTGCACGGGACATAGACGACCCCGCCCTCCACGAGTCGCCTGCTGCCTTGCAGGCCTGGCCGCTTGGCTGCGGAAAGGCTAAGGGAGGAAACCCCTGACATCAAAGCCCCCGTGTCTCCGGGGAGGGCTTTTGAGCCAGAGACTAGGACAAGGACAGTCTGATATAAAACCTACGACCCGAGGACCTCGATGCCATCGTCCCAGCTTGCTAGGCCATGGCAGATGAACCAAGGGTTTAAAGGGTGGGGCCAGTACCGCGCACACTGCACTCCACCAAAAAGCTCCACCGCGCAGGCTTTAGGAAACGTCCACGGACCATGACACTGACCATTCCAAGTCCTGTAGCGACGGGCGAGGGGCGAAACGGCAGGTGAAAGATGTCACTGGAAGCCACAGTCTCAAACCTGCATGCAGGCGGTTCAGGATATTGGTCGCCTGATGTTGACCTGGGGATGACAACATCACTCGGCACACCCTGAACGACCAAGCAGCCTTCTCTAGGGACAGCACTGCTTGCTCCACACGGAGAGGGGCCTAGAAAAGGTGGCCTAACCAAAGCTCATCCCCTCGCAACCCCAGTTGGCTAGCCGCGGTCAACGGGCATCTTCTCCTGCGGTCAAAAAACAAGAAAGAATAACGGATCCACTCTCATGACGACCACGACCGGACTCAACGTAGCATGCTGGAACGTCCGAACCATGCTCGACAAAGCAGACAGCGGACGCCCTGAACGTCTCTCCGCCCTCATTGCCCATGAATTGCGGAGGTTAAACATCGACATCGCCGCGCTCAGCGAAGTACGCCTTCCGGACAAAGGCAGCCTCCAAGAACTTGGTGCTGGGTACACCCTCTACTGGTCAGGCAGGCCTGCGTCAGAAAGACGGCTCTCAGGCGTGGGTTTCATGGTCAAGACATCCATTGCGACTAAGCTGGAAAACCTACCAACGGGCCACTCAGACCGCATCATGTCCATGCGCCTCCCACTGAGACACCAGCAACACGTCACCCTTCTCAGTGTGTACTCCCCAACCCTCCTGGCAGAACCTGCTGAAGTGGACAAGTTTTACACTGACCTGCGCAGCCTCATACAGAGTACCCCTGCAGACGACAAAGTCATCATCCTTGGCGACTTCAACGCCAGAGTGGGCCAGGACTCTGAAGCCTGGAAAGGAGTCCTCGGCAAGCATGGCGTGGGGAACTGCAATGACAATGGCCGCCTGCTGTTGGAGTTCTGTGCGGAGCAGCAACTGGTCATCACCAACACTACTTTTCAGCAAAAGGACAGTCGAAAGACCACCTGGATGCATCCTCGCTCCAAACACTGGCACCTTATCGACTATGTCCTAGTGCGTCAGAGGGACCGCAGTGACGTCCTCCTCACCAGAGTGATGCCCAGCGCAGAGTGCCACACTGACCACCGTCTTGTCCGCTGCAAACTCAGGCTCCACTTCAAGCCAAAACCCAAGAAATGGGGGGCCCCCCAAGAAAAAGCTTGATGTTGCCAGCCTTCAGCGTGACGATGTGAAAGCTGCCTTTCAGACAGATTTACAGCGCAGGCTCAAAGACACAGCGGACCCAGTAGACTCCTCCCCTGAAACACTTTGGGAACAACTGAAAACTGCTATTGCAAAATCATCTGCAGAAGTCTTGGGTTTCGCCAGAAAGAAGAACAAAGACTGGTTTGACGAAAACGATGTAGAGATCCAGGAACACCTAGCAAAAAAAAGAGCCGCCCATCAGGCCCACCTAGCCCAGCCTTCCTGCCCTGTGAAGAAGTCTGCCTTCCGCCTCGTCTGCAGCAGTCTCCAGCGCAAGCTCAGAGATCTCCAGAATGAGTGGTGGACCAGACTTGCACAGAGGACCCAGCTTTGCGCTGACAATGGTGACTACAGGGGCTTCTACGAAGCACTGAAAGCAGTGTATGGCCCCAGGCACCTGGTACAAAGTCCCTTGCGAAGCGCGAATGGCCAGGCACTCCTCACAGATAATACCTCCATCTTGAACCGCTGGTCGGAATACTTTCAGAGCCTCTTCAGCGCTGAGCGCAATGTTCAAGAAGCAGTCGTCCTACAAATCCCACACCTCCCAGTAAAGGTTGAATTGGACGAACCGCCCACCGCTGAAGAGACCCTCACAGCCATCCACCAGCTCAAGAGTGGCAAAGCAGCAGGCATTGATGGAATACCGCCAGAGATCTGGAAACATGGAGGCACAACACTGCACAACAAGCTCCATGACCTCTTTCTCTGCTGCTGGGAGGAAGGAACACTACCAAAAGATCTCCGTGATGCAGTCGTTATCACCCTGTACAAGAACAAAGGCGAGAAGTCTGACTGTTCCAACTATCGGGGAATTACCCTGCTGTCCATTGCTGGGAAAATCCTTGCAAGGCTGCTCCTGAATCGGCTGGTACCTGCCATCGCTGAAGACCAACTCCCAGAGGGCCAGTGTGGCTTCAGAGCAAACAGGAGCACCACCGATATGGTCTTTGTGCTGAGACAGCTGCAGGAGAAGTGCCGCGAGCAGAACAAAGGGCTGTACGTAACATTTGTCGACCTAACAAAAGCGTTCGACACTGTGAGCAGGAAAGGCATGTGGCAGATCCTGGAGCGACTTGGCTGTCCCCCAACGTTCCTCAACATGATTGTCCAGCTACACGAGGACCAGCAAGGCCAGGTCAGACTCAACAATGACCTCTCAGAACCATTCCCTATTCTCAACGGCGTAAAGCAGGGCTGCGTGCTGGCACCGACCCTCTTCACCATCTTTTTTAGCATGATGTTGAAGCAGGCCACAGTGGACCTCGATGATGACGATGCAGTGTACATCAGGTATCGTCTCGATGGCAGCCTGTTCAACCTCAGACGACTGCAGGCCCACACGAAAACCCTAGACCAACTGATTCGTGAGCTGCTTTTTGCTGATGATGCTGCCCTCGTTGCACACACAGAGAGAGCCCTGCAGCGCATCACGTCTTGCTTCGCAGATGCTGCCCAGCTCTTTGGACTCGAGGTCAGTCTGAAAAAGACAGAGGTCCTCCATCAGCCGGCACCCAAGACAGTGTATCGCCCTCCTCACATCACCATTGGCGAGTCTGAACTAAAGTCAGTGCACCAGTTTACCTACCTTGGCTGCATTATCACGTCGGACGCCAAGCTGGACAAGGAGCTTGACAGCAGGCTGGCAAAAGCGAACAGCGATTTCGGGCGACTTTTCAAGCGGGTGTGGCACAATCAACAGCTGAAAACAGGCACCAAGATCAGCGTGTACAGAGCTGTGGTCCTCACCACCCTGCTGTATGGTTCCGAGTCCTGGGCCCTCTACCGCAGCCAACTACGACTCCTCGAACGCTTCCACCAGCGCTGCCTGCATACCATCCTGGGCATTCACTGGAGTGACTATGTCACCAACGTCGAGGTCCTTGAACAAGCTGAAACTGTGAGCATCGAGGCTTTGCTGCTGCGGACACAGCTCCGCTGGGCGGGGCATGTCTCCAGGATGGAGGATCATCGCCTACCAAAGATCACCCTGTTCGGCGAGCTTGCTACTGGACACCGTGACAGAGGGGCACCAAAGAAGAGATACAAAGACTGTCTCAAGAAGTCACTTAGTGCCTGCCAAATCGACCACCACCAGTGGTCTTCGCTTGCTGCGGACCGTGACACCTGGCGCTCCACCATTGACAAGGCAGCTGTCTCCTTTGAGGACTCTCACAGAGCTAGCCTTAAGGACAAGCGGCTCAGGAGAAAAAACAGAGATGCCGCAGCTCAGAACCCTGGCCATACCTTCCCCTGCAGCCACTGCTGTCGAACCTGCCTGTCTCGGATTGGCCTCCGCAGCCACGAACAAGCCTGCAGACGTCGTGGGCAACTCCTATAAAATCTTCGTTCGCGAAGTCAAGCCAAGAGAGAGAGATGTATTTGTGTATGCGTATGTATGTATGTGCATATGTGTATTTGTCTGTGCATGTGTGTGTTTGTCTGTATGTGTGTTTATGTGCCTATGTGTGAATATATTAATTAGTGTTAGAGATATAAAAAAGGATATTTCAAAAACATTTATGCCATTGTCTCTGTGTCAATAGCCCAAAACACAGTTATTTAATAATAACCACACGTGAGCACAAACACACACACACACACACACACACACACACACACACACACACACACACACACACACACAAAACCAACATTGTTATATGCACTTGATAACAATTTTTTAAGTAACCTACAGATACTTGATAACAAATTTCCAAAGTCACTTATAACTGTCAAATAACTTTATAGGTAACTTTTTAAGTTTCTAGAAATTAGTTAACACAAAAAGTTATTAGTGTCTTAAAAAAGAACTTATGATTTCTAATAAGAACTTAAAACATAACAAATTGTAAGTTCTTGACTTAAGTCACAACTTACTTGGACAGATTTGACAAGATACAAGGACAACAAAAAAACGGTTTTTTTAGTAATAGTCAGGTGGAGGTGGTGGAGCTGATGGATTAAATAGTTAGGCGCAAGCGACATGACATCTCTTTGTGAAGTGTAATGAAAAGATAATAATAGATTACCAAATCTGATTTTTAATTGTTTAAAAGATTTTGTAATTTTTCCGTTGTTTCCTGAACCCCTATTTTTTCCCCTTCCTCTAAAAAACTAGCTTTTAGCTCTTCAACATTTACGAGAGATTGACTACGCATTTTATTTTGTATTTCAGATTTTTGTTTCTTATAATTGTTCAAATCATCTTGAACTCTCTTAAATTCTTCATCACTAATAAAATTATCCTTCAAAGATTTACTTATAATAAGTTTCATACTGCTCAACTTTGCATTAGCAAGAGTACTCAATGCTTCATGTTTTTGTAATTTTGTGTGAAATATTTTGTTTAGGACTTCCAAACCAAAGCATGCCAGACATGTAGCAACGCTAACACCCTCAATTGCAATTCTATTTAAACTTCTGATTCCTGTGGCAAACAAAACAATAACCCCTACAGAACATCCAGTTGAAACAGCACCAACAGCCATAGATGTGTTTTTAACAGAATTGAAAACTGTCTTATACCATCTTTTACACCTGGAGTATTTTGCTTTTTCACTTTCCAAATATTTCAATGCATCTGTAATATTTATTAATCAGAATAAGTCTGCCTGTAATGTTTTATCTGATGCAATTTGCACATGTGGATCAGTCGTTACAAGTGTCACAGTCTCAGTCGTCAGTAGTTGTGGATACAAGTTTACCATTTTTCATGACAAATATTTTTTTTAAATTTAATCAATGATTACATTTTGCAACTCGTTAAAAGTGTATAATTTGCTATCATAATAAAATGCAACAAGATCTATGTGTTCATGTTTTATGTAACTTAGACAAATGAAAGTTGTTTTGTCGACCACAGCGGAAATACTGCTCGAAACTTTAAAAAAATCAACATTTTTTCTAATAGCAATAAAGACCTTTGATGACTTTGTCACTGTTTCATCCCATGTAAGTTTGATTCCCTGTGCGGATACTGTTTCTGTTACACAAGTTACAGATCTCATGGTAATTTCAAATACTATTGTTGCTTCTCTTGCAATGGTAAAGTTTGATGGTACAAACACGATCTTTGCATCTGATCTGAACTTCCTATGTGTAAGAAGATACCGTCTTTTCTTGTACTCCTGTACATTCAGTTTATCTCTGCTATTGTTGTCTGGGGCAAAGCTTGGAACAAGGCTTACAATCAAAGGTCCAGAGTTAACAACTTTTCTGAATACTAAGGCACCTTCATCATCAGTGTATACATAAGGACTAATAAATTCCAACTTTATGTCCCAGTCAATTGTTGGTGCTGGAGGCGGCACAGGTGAAGCTACCCACTTATTACCCACATGTACTAAGTTGTAGGGCACATTATTTACAAGAGTAGGCGGAATAGGTACAATGACATCACGCAGCTGACCAAGTTTAGGAATCAGTCTTTCTGTTCCATCTTTCATGTCATTGATTTCTTTATGCTTGTACATGTCAAAAGCATCAAGTTCAAAACCATACACCTCTCCTATTTCTCCCTCCTTCTCAAACTCCTGTTCATCCACCAAATCTTTTAACTCTGTTACTGGACGCGCGACTGGTATGATTTTTGACTTGGACTAATACTCATTTTTTATAAACAAAAATAAAATTACTTAACTTCCAACACAACACTAAAATCATGCATCACAACTGGTTTGTCATCTTGATTAGTTACAGATATACACAGTGACTCAAAGAAACTAGAACCTAATTTCTTAAACTGTAAATTAGGAAATCTAACAGCCACACTTTCACAATAGGGTGCAGTTCGAGTCAACAAGCATCTCAACAAAGTTGATGGTTTTCCATTGTGAACATTTTCAGTTGTGTTTAGTTCTTTCAAATAAACATTTAGCACTGTGTGTACTGCCAAATGAACAGGATATCTTCCAGTTATCTTTTTCTTTTTTAGGCTTCATTTTTAATCCTCTTTCTAATATCCAATCTTCATCACCACTAACAGCTAAAATACCAATATTAGATTTGGTTAAAAAACCTAATAGTATTAAAAGTTTGTCTGTTAATATAAGCTGACTATCTTTTGGAAATTCCAATGTAACAAGCAAGTTAGCCGGATTTAAAGTTGTTTTAATTTTATACATATTTTGTAAAAATTCAGGTATAGTACAAAAAGTCGTAATACCCAGGCTGTAAGTGATTAGCGCTTCAACTTGTATGACCTATAGTTCCATGTACAGAATATTCACCGTCATCTGTTACATTAAACCATTTTACAGTGTAAAACATTTCATGGATAGCTACAGCATTGCTACCATAATGATTATCAATCCCATTAGTTAACCACACTGGTTTGTTTGTATCAAGATTTGTTAAGGTAATAAACATTTTTATTATCTCATAAAAAAGAAAGATGGAATTTAAATCACCAACCATTACCACTACAAACGCATTTCAATTTAATGTGGATGCTAAGTACAATCTTGCACCTACTTATGAACAGAAAATAATTCAGTTAAATCAGCTCGATATAGCTGTGTCCAAACAAGATTTATTCCAAGTGAAAGTACCCAACCCCTTTGACCATTACTTAAACCCTCCAATAACAGACAATGCTACTGCAAGAAAGTGTCATCAAGCCCACTGCAGATGTTTTGAAACCAACTTAACTTTGCTATACTGTGTTCAACTACAGGCTGTGGTGTTTTATTTACAGACCACTTGAATCACTCAAACAAACTAATTAGGTCTGTGTATCGTTTTCACACGTATTACCAGCTTAGAAGAATACTGTAAGAACTTCATACCCCACTGCCCACTGAATCCAGTTTCAACAGGTTTAACAACCCCATGGATATGAAAGCATTTGAAAGCATCTGTAATTAATTTAACATCAGTACCGGGTATGACTTTGCACAAAAACTTGATGATCACAATTGTATGGGTACATTGTATTACACTATTTGTCACAGACAATACCCTTAAGATTACTACCCCGGTTACACTTCATTCCCATCAAAATCTGAAGTCTGGTTGGGCTCAATAGAACAGAAACAGTATAATGCCTGGACCACATTTATTTTAGACAGGAGTGACGGATTTACTCAAGTGGGAGTCGAGCATGTAAATGAGTCTATCAGAACATATGTGTGGTGTTTACTAGGAGCACAATCACTAACAAAATCAAACATTTTAAACAGTAGTGGAAAATTCGAATCACAAAAACAGTTTTTATCAAACTTGGAAGATTCAATTAACTCATTGGTTGATCTCCCATCAAGCATACAACACTACCAAGATGTTCTCAGATATGCCAGATCGAAAATTGACTTTGTAGTTGACATAGGGTTATAAATGTTGCCATCTGACCTTTAACTCCAAATGGGGACAATAAAAAATTATAATAATGAAATCCTTGTTGCAGGTGTTGGTCAAAAATTAGGACTCAACCAATCTGTAAACTTGGGAGCAACAACTACACATTTATAGTCGTTAAAACCATTACAGTCAGTATCAACCCCAGCCCTGACACCTGCACCCATACAGTCAGTAACACCAACACTGACACCGACACTAACCCCGACACCTATCCCTGGCACACAGGAGTCAGAGAGAACTGCATTGGTAATAGGACTTACTGGATTAAGGGTTTGACTTCTTTACCTGTTTCATTAAATAACCCATCATTAATCCATCTACTGTAACCAAAAAGACCCAAACATTCTCTGCCATAAACCCGACTACCTTTGCTGCAGTACTGATCATCCAACTGACAACTGTCACTATTATGCCAGGTAAAGCATCCATTGCTTTTACAGCCAATTTCTTAAGCAAGTCTGAAACGTGAGACAACTGGGGTTTTTTTTTTTACCCACTACTGTAAATTTTTTGGGTCAGTGGGGGCTGGTAGACTTGGTGCCAGACCACCCCCACCACCACCACCACCACCAGAGACAGCTAACACAACAGTACTGATAATAAACCCCAGAGCAGTAATTAAACTTGCAATAGTGATACCCTGTTCTCTGAAAAGTGTTTTCAATCTCTCAGCCAAAGTTGTGTCTTTGAGAAGTATTTTTTGGATAGTTTCACTAATCCTGTTGACCTGTGTTTTCAGTTTTTCTCTTCCAATACTAATCGTTTCTAATCACCCTGATCTTTCTATATACAAATCATTTAATCTGTGTTGTATTCTTTCTTTCATTTCTGTGTCAAGATTCCCATTATCTGCTGTAGCCAGTTTCTTTTTTCTCATTCTATGTGTTTATCAAGCTCACCTAGTTTGGCTACATTGTTTACCATCTCACCTCTGATTGACTGCAATGATTTATCCAACCCTATAATCTCCCGCATTGACAAAGGTGGGTCATCTATTGTTTTCATAACGTCATTTATTTGACCTTCAGTAAATGAGGTTTCTTGTATTACCATGTTTGCTATTTCTGGCAGGCTTGTTACTGCTGCCATTTCAATTTCTTGTCCCGTTGGCAATCTTGTTTGCATGTCGTGAAGGGCAGTAACAAGTCTTGGTGTTAACTTCTTACAAGTACCAACACCAAGGTAACGTTGCAGTGCTGCCTTACCATCTACATCAGTTTTGATTGTACTTAAAGCTCTAAACTTAGCAGGACTATTTTTATGGGTTAGATACACTTTCCCTGTCAACAGTCTTTACAAATAAGTGACCTTTATCATATTCAAACTGATTAGGATCTATTACATCTGGGCAAGCACCAACACTGTCATGAAATGAGTTTACTTTGTCTTTTAACAGTTCGTGATACATCGGAGAAGTATTTACCATTCCAGTCATATCTGTCATATCTGTGATACTAGTGTCTGAGGCATTCATGTCATCCATTTCAAAATCTTCATGATTAAATCCTCCTGCTGCCATTGTTTTTAATAATTAATTTTATTTGATTTTTGCATAATAAAATGACATCATCTTACGGATCAAAGTTAGACCCATATAGAAAACTACCTGAACCTCTTGGTGTTAAGGGCATTAGAAAATAAATTGTCATCACAAACAATCCAAGTACCATAGACAAGAACAAAACACTTACAGTCAAGTTTCCAAACCTAGGTCCCAGTGACATTATTGTTCCTGGCACTGCACGCCTTGCATTTAATATTGAACTATCATCAGATGCAGATGTGAACAAATCACTAGTTAACAATCTTGGCAGAGCAATTATTAAAACCATCAAAGTAAAACTTAAAGGACAGGAAGTGTTTAGTCTTGATGATGCTGATGTGTTCTACTGCTACAAAGATAGAGGATCGTATTTATCAAAGCATACAATCAGATAATATTACTAAACTTCGAATCGACACTCTAGATAAAGTAACTACATTAGCCAAAGACGTTATAATGGCTGAAACATATGGAACCAGGTTTTACATTCCACTTGAGTTTGAAATCCTAACAGCACATTTACCTTATTACCAAGGAGCATTGAATGACCGTGTAAGTTTTGAACGAACCTTCAATGACTACTCTAAATCATCTGATCTCAATGCAACATACAAGATCTGTAACATTTCTTTGGAATATGAAATTGTCACACACATTGAAGTAGCTAGACTCATACAAAATCAGTACCAGTCAAGACTTCCAATTTATTATGACCGGGTGATTAGACATAGTTTAATACATAAAAACAAGAGCAAACCTATGTGGATTATAAACTTGAACAGACCTGCTAGGTCACTAAAAGGCATTCTTATGTTGTTTGTTGAACCGGCGAGTCCATACAAATGGGATTCAGAAAAATTATACAATCCAAAGATTACACATTTTTCCTGTACAATCAAAGGTTGCCCTAATCAAGTTTATGCATCAGGAATGTTACCATACCAGCACTACGATTAGATCACAAAGTATTTTGCGGGTGGAAGGGTTAGAGATAAACCGGCAAACATGGCGTGTAAAGATCTACATCTGTATGACGTAAAGATCGGACAATACCTGACAAATAAGTATGCTCTTTGGCTAGACCTTCATAGTACAGATGATGACTACCTACACAGGTCAGGTCGAACTGTCGAAAATGGTAGTGACGAAATCACAATCCAAATCCCAAAAAAAGTTGAAAAAGCCGAAGCAATATTATTTGTATCTGATTTATGATGCACAACTCAATATTGCTGAAAGCAGACTAAGTGGACACACATATTAAAATTATATTCTGTATTGAAATAAACTTGATGACCCTTGACCCACACTGTGGTTTATTTTGTGGCACGACAGGGTGTTGTAAAACTAAATTTGTACTTAATCTATTACAAACAAGACACATCCATCATTTAGAAAACATTGTAATATTTTGTCCTACGATCAAACACAACAAAGCTTATCATAACCGTTTATTCATTTGGACTGACAACAACATTTACTTAGTCGACCCTGAGGAAAAAAAATAAACGACTACCTGCAGTATTTTACAAGCAATTTGAAGGACAGCCAACTTTGTTTATTGTTGATGACTGCTCAGCAGAGAAAGACATTGTCAAAAAGAGAAATACTCTAGCAGAACTTGCCTTCAGTGGCAGACATGCAAACATCAGTGTTTGGATTCTCACTCAAAAATATAATGCTGTACTAAAAGATTTTCATGAGCAGTTATAGTTTATCTATTTGTTTTACTGTAAGGACCATGACAGCTTTGAAGACTGCCTCAGAGAGACCGATGTCATCTCACATAAACATGAACGAGACATTTTAAAAAAACAAACTGATATCAACTAAGCATCTAAAGCTTATCTTAAAGACAGATCAGCCCACAGGGTATGGGTTAGTGAATTAATTTATACATTTGTTTTGTCCAATAAAAATGACAGATGGACAAATCATGCAAGTGATTGATCTTAAAGAGAGCTTCAGATATATCCAACACTTCGATGAGTTAGGAACACATCATAAAAAAACAATCACGCTTGATATAACAGTACCATTGGTGATATATGTGACATATAGTGTGACTTTGGATTATGTTGATGAGCATCCAAATGTGGAGTGCATGACAGTTGATTTAAAGACACCTACCATTAAAGTTAATGATACCAACTATGACTGGTTAGAGGAACTTTGTTATAGCATATTTAAACTATTATGCAAACTAAATGTTTATATTAATAGTATTACAGTTAATAAAGTGGTATTACACATGCAGCGCTAGCATAGTCAAAGTTAATATATTTTATTTTATTATTTTGACGGACAATGCTCAAAGCACATTAAGCTCGACAATACAATCAGGCTTAAGAAATGTGTTTCACACAACAGACTTGCCTATATCTAATAGTAGCAATGTCTATGAATCAATTGAAAACTCTTTTTCTGTCATACAAGATAATCTTCTTACATGCAGTGTAAAGATTCAGATTGTTGCAAAAATAGAATTTACTAGAGTAGACAGTGAAGTGATTGTATCGTATATATCGACAAGACAACACACAGTTAAATTCAAGAAGGGAATTAGAGAACGTGTTTAGACAAAGATTGTTGCTTGACTTCCTCCAAGCAATTGACAGTGCTAGAATGAAGGGCTCTGGTTGGCACGAAGGTCATGTACATGAACTACAATTAAAACAGTCAAGGTATCAGCCTATATTGGGCAAATCATGGATACCACTGCCAACAGAGGTTGCAAACAAAAAGGCTGTTGTCAATATACAGAACAAAGACCACCATTGTTTCATGTGGTGTGTCGTTGCTAAACTAAACTTTGTAAAAACAAGACCTGATCGCGTATCTAACCACTTTAAATTTGTAAACGAACTCAACTTCAGTGGTATAGATTTCCCACTTAAAATAGAGGACATAGACTTGTTTGAAAAACTAAATCCGGGCATATCCATAAATGTGTATGTGTGGGATAATGAGTCTGTCGACAAGTTACAACCCATTAGAGTATCACCACTTGCCCCAACCTATAGACAATCAGAAGATACACATGTTGACATGTTATTAATTGGTGATGGGGATAACTTTCATTACACAATTATCAGGAGTATGTCACGACTAATTTATGGACATACCACAAAACACAATGGCAAACAGGAAGTGTGTAAAAGATGTTTACAAAGATTTTCTTCTATTGCAGTGGCACATAAACATGTTTTGCGCTGTAGGTCAGCTGATGACATACAAACTGTACTTAATTATCCAGAGTCTGGTAGTCAAGTATATTTTAAGAACTATGGGAATCAGCAAAAGCTACCATTTGTAGTTCATGCTGATTTTGAATCACTGGTTGTTCCATATGAAGGTCCTGTTCCAGAATCATTATCAAAGACTATAAAGTTAAGGTTGTATACTATACCTACATTTTTTAATTGAAAACTGCCGCTTATAGGGTTTTTTGAGAGCCTTATTGAGTCTGGAGGCTATTGCCACCCTGAAAGACCCATGGTCCCGGGCATATTTGTAAGTTTCAGCCTTTTGCGTGACCTACCCCATGTGCGAAAACACGCAAAATAGCTGATTTCAGAACAGAATAAAAATTTATCGAATAGTGTGTTAAAATGATAAAGAAACATTTCGGTCACTTCATAAAGTATGTTAGTATTTTCTCGTAAAAAAAGTGTGTTCTGATAATTGGAATTCTAACTGTAATCGATAAAAGTTTATGTTGTAAATTCGCAAATTGCCCGGATGTTATCAATAACATTACAAGTGTTTGCAATGTTGGGCAATTGCTCAGGCCCTTTTTATTCGATAAAATCGTACTTTAGATCATATCACACACATTATTTATGAAAAAATGAGGGGGTCCCGCGCAAAAATTGGCACTTTGGGTCGTTTGCGAGTGCGTTTTCAAAAAGGGATACAAGCGATGTCTGACTTCCGGCAGATCATATCTCCGCCGTAGCCGTCCCAAGCCCGCATGAGAAAGGAGGAAATCAACTACCAAACCAACAAGTATAACCTACGCCCAAACTGTTGCAAACTACTAGTCTTCGATCACTATTAGTGACAGTGGGAAAGTAAACTGGAACAAACAACAACGGGAGATACGGGATGAGAAGGTTTATCTATAAGTAATTAAATGCACCAGACATCACTTAGTAGTTGAGTTAGTACAGTGGTAAAATACTCTTTTTGCCACGCAGGTAACCAGGGTTCAATCCCCGTAGATGGATATTTTTTCCCTGCTCAAAAATTAGAAACCCATACAGTTTCTACTTCGCTAAATGAAACAAACGCACACACACACAAAATATATATATATATATATATATATATATATATATATATATATATATATATATATATATATATATATATATATATATATATATATATATATATATATATATTCTTTTTTATGTAAAATATGCGATTAACATCACCGTTGTAATGTGGATGTTAATCCATGAACCAACCAACAAACCATTTTCAGTCTTGGATAAAAATGCATACTGGTTACCTCGGTACATTTGTTCATTTAATTTTTTTCAGCCAGGCATTGTGAGCATGTTTACATTCATTCAATCATTCACAGATTCACTGATGAAAAAGAACACCAAAGAGTGTTGTCACAGGGTGTTTTTTTTAATTTTTCTGGCATCATCTACAAACATTAATTAATGAATAATGTGAATTTGTTTTAATATACCTGCTGCAAGCAATGCTACATGCTCCTTTGGTGTATCCGTGAAAGCAGGTCGGTGAACATCTCTGGTTGAAAGATGTTTGTGAACAGATTGGTAGTGGATGTACCTATGTCTCCAGCTGAATCTCAGTTTCCCAGCAGTTTTTGGTTACAAATTATAAGGAAACAAAACAAATGTCACATGTTTCAATATGCCCCGTTATGTTTGCACATGATCATTGTGAGTAAAGAATAATATCTTTGTTTATTTTCAAAAGAAACGCTGTATTTGCAGACATTCATTTAAAGTATATATGTACAGTCAAGTATGTTGAAAGCATTATTAGGCTACAATGCACATAGGCACCCATACAAAAGTAACTACCTCAAATACAAAATGTTAAATGTTTAGGGCTTAACATCTTTTGTCCATAAGGTGATTTCAAAGATGGGTCACAGAAATAGGGTCTGAACAAATTTTGACCCAAGCTGTATTCGAACCCAGGACCTTTGGGATGAGAGTCAAACACACTACCACCGAGCCACCCAGCTCCCCCTCAAAATACAGCTTTACTGTGGAACAACATATTTTAACTACATTATTCACATTTACATTGACAAAGTGCTGACTTTATACAAGCTAGTGGGTGGAGAACAGTGGAGCTGAAGTTATTTTCAGTTGTGTGCATGCCAACCGAGACTGACACCGGCAACCACTTGCTCATGAGGTATTTATTTGGGAGCCAACTACACAGTATATAAAAGAAGGGGGATAGGAGAGAAGGAATGACAGACTTATCATTTAGAGCCTTCTACTACATATATTATTTCCCTCATATATATATATAACACGAAGAGTTTTTGCGTTCCCGGCTGACGGCCATCTTATTCTGTATTAAAATTTCACTGATGACACGGAATGCTTAACACAATATATATATATATATATACATACATATATATATATATATATATATATATATATATATATATATATATATATATATATATATATATATATATATATATATATATATATACATATATATATATATATATATATATATATATATATATATATATATATATATATATATATATATATATATACATACATATATATATATATATATATATATAGAGAGAGAGAGAGAGAGAGAGAGAGAGAGAGAGAGAGAGAGAGAGAGCATCACTGAAGTCCTGATATAACTCAACATTGCACATCCCACTACGTTATAACAGTGAAATTCAGTGTCCAGCCACCACTACACTACACACATAACACATACTGTGCACAATGTTGGTATGAAAATCAAACAATACTGTTACCAGTACCACACTCTGTCCCATTGCAGCAGAACTAAGTGAAATGCAGTCTCACGCCCCATAACATATACTGCACAATGCTGATGTCAACATAAAATACCGTAACAACTGCATAACAAGGGTAAAATGCACTGTGTCACCTAGTCTGCATAATATAGGCATACACACCAAACAATACTTTTACTGCTCTTGATACAAAGTCTGTGCAGTCCACCATATCACAACACTGCAAAATACATCAGTGCTACGCTGGCAGAGTGCCTACAATACAACCCGAAACGCTGAAGGTAAATTCTTTGTAAGGCACTGCAACACTAACCTGCGAAAGTTTTGTTTTTCTAACAGAGTTGCCATTGTTTGGAATGAGTTACCAGTTTCATTAAAAAAAGCACTTAACATAAATTCTTTACAAACCAGATGGACGAATTACCAAAATTTAAAGAGTTTTTCTATTCATATGATGAATCATTTATAGGAAAATTTCATGAATAGCAGACTCATAAAGTAACTTAAGAAAGAAAGGACATTTGCAAAGGCCTCACGGCCTATTTTGTCCTCACACTACTACAGTCTGCACCATGCCGGCTATTAATATAAGCAATACTCTTCAAAAACTCAACATGGTGCAGGCTATCGTGTCACAACTGATTGCACATTGCATAGCAGCCACCACACACAACCTGGTACTGCTGTGCACAATGTTGGCTTCAGTTTTACTTTGTTTATTTAATTTTGGACCTGCTGGGGGCATGAGGAAAATCACAAAAGAACTTACATGATTGCGCTCAAAAATTAACTACACATGAACACATGTTCCTTAGACAGCACAAATGACTTGTATGGACACAGATCATAGTTAGGTCATTCTGTTTGCTGGTATGTGTCATGTACAGTACGTCTGGAAAACATGTGAAATGAACCATGTGATTAGCAATTCTGATACGATAAGTAAAGCTACACAGCTGAAAGTCAACGATTGACAGAGGAAGAATAAATAATAAAACAAACAAAGTACAGTACATATCATATGCCTATGATCAGTTATCAACCAACCACTGAAAACTGCTGTGACAGATGGAGGGTAATGCAAGAACTACATGGTCAACTCACTCTTTAGAAGTATTGCGATTTTCATTGAGCAAGTCCACATTTGGTATATTTTGAGCAGAGGGTTTAATGACATATATGTATATATATACTACATACCTACCCCCCCCCCCCCTCTCCCCCGGCTGCATTTCTATATTTTGGCACACCCTCTCTTCAGAAAGGACCCATGGGTGTTATACTCTGAGGCCAATGACCATTTTCAGAATGTATATCATTTATAATCATGCAAAGCGGAGCAGTGATAAGTTTTTCTCCTTGTTTCACACCGACGCTGCAAAAAAATCTATCTGTACCACTGTTTCCTAACTCATAAGAGTCAGCTGTGGAGTACATATTTTGAATGACTGATGTATGCCAGTATTTCGGAACTTGTCACAAAAAAGACCTGTTTATATGAGTGAAATGTCTTCGAAAAATGAACACATTGGCAGTAAAGGGGTTTTCCCCTGGATAATCAAAAACTAATACAAATTAAGCTGCGTTTCCAAATCGTGACATGACAGGAGAGTGCAGTAAGGCAAAGGCGTTTGCTGCATTGCGAAGGATGTGACTGTCCAAAACCTTGGCATTGTGGCTGGACAGCAAAATAACAGGACGTTTGCCCACAGGACAATCAGTTCACTTCCTTTGCCTTCCTGTCAGTTGGCCATCCCGGAGAGACGTACCCGCTGAACTCTTCTTCAATGTGGCTATTGCAACCTGCAAAAGATAATTAAGAATCAAAAAAAGGTTTTGAAATGCACATTATGCGTGCATATATATGTGTTTGCAAGTATTTTTACAAAGTACATACATGCATAATAATTATGACAGTATTCAGAGCAAGAACAAGAAAGACAATGAATGTCCTTATGGTTTATGTGTATGACCAATCCACATAATACGTCCAACCTGTGTGACCTTGTGTGAGGAGAAACAATTTGTGTCAAAATCTGACCATTTTTTACCCCTTTCTGGACCCCCCCCCTCCCCCCGTGACCCTGACCTTTGAAAGGTCACAGCAGTTGGTATGTTTAGAAAGATTGTACCACAAAGTACCCTGGTGCCAAGTTGGACGTCTGAGGCTTAAATAGTCTCTGAGGAAATACCAATGTTAAAGTTGCCTACAGATAACAGACAGTCGACGGATGACCCATTACAAACACTTAGTTTTGCTATCACACGTGAGCCACATATGAGACACAACTGAGCTTTAAATGACCACAATGGGTGTATAAATATATCTAGAATCAGCATCACAGTGTAACTTGCAGAAAATGTTTCATACAGGACACGTTTAACATATTGCTGTTTAGCAACAGTACACACTGGACCAAAAACCCACCCCACCACCCCCACACTTTGGTACCGGTCTCAGGCCACTTTACAAATTTCAAATACAAGCGATCAAAAATCTCAGTAACTTCAGTAGCTGAACTGGCCCTTTGTCTGTCTTGTACTGTGTTTGTACTGTGTTTGTCTTAAATGGCGTAAATCCGTGTCTGTTTCGTGAGTGTGTGTGTTGGGTTTCAGGCGTGGCGCTTTGAGTCGATTTCCCCAAAATTGAGAAAAAGCGCCTATATAATAACGGTATTATTATTATTTATTATTAAAAGCTGGTATTCAGTGTTTTCTTGTCATTCTTGCACTAAGTGCTTATTAAAGAAAATGACAGTATTTGCAGACTTGCACAAGCCTCTAGTTTCCAAATCAAATGCAATATGGTGCCACTTGTTGACAGCAAGTGATTTTAGCATTCGGTCTTGTAGAGAATGCTGGTACTGTACTACACCATCTTCAAAATGAAAAAAAGCATTACAGTATGATGTGTTTATTCACACCAGTTGTGTTTTGTTATGAACCTGATTCTATTCACAAATCAACCGGTATGATTTACCTCGAGTCCAGGAGAATAGTTGATCTACTGGAACTGGCATTGCCTGCTTTCAGCTGTGACCTTCTCCTTTTGAGCAAACATGACCTGACTAGCTCCTGCCTCTTCTTGGTGTAGGCGTCATACTTCTGTGTTCTGTGCTTGTTTTGAAAGTATACCCTCCGAGCATTGACCTGAAATGAAATACATGTTTATTAACGTGTTGTTTAGCAGCATGCCAATTTTACATCTGATCTTATTTCAGGGTGGGTTGGTTCCAAACTCCCCAAAAAGGGACTTTGTTATAGCATTATAAACAATTCGGGGTCAGGGCGGGAGGGCTCCCCCCCCCCCCCTGCCCAATATGCCCCTACATTTAGTTTACGCATTACTACCTTCAAACTAATGTGAAATAAACTGTAAACACCACAAACAACAATGGTGAAGCCTGGATCGCTCATGTGCATTTAAAACTGATCATTTACATAATCTGCACTGTGTGACCTTTCCAAAAGGTGACTGAAATTTAAGTGCCATGAGTCTCCACATCAGAAAAGGGCTGGCTTTTGTACTTGTGCATAATTTTATTACGATTTAAACTACTGAAAATCCAATGAACAGCAACAGCACAACATTATTTGAGAAAAAATATCTATTGTCAAAATATGGCTATTTTTTTTTACCTATTGCTTGATTTCTCATGACCTTTGGTCTTAACTCAAACTGGTATGCTAAGACAGGTCTTGCCACAAAGTATCCTTGGACCACGTTGAAGACTGTGGTTTGAATAGTCTCCAAGAAAATGCCAACATTACCGTTTACCATGGACGACGAATGGCCCAGAACATAGCCTCACACTTGCTGCACACATGAGCCAATGACAGAAAGCATTACAGTATGATGTGTTCATTCACAATCACACCATAGTTGTGTTTTGTTCTGCACCTGATTCTAGTCACAGATCTACCGGTATGATCTACCTTGAGTCCAGGAGAATACGTGTCGCCTTCCTTCACTTCACTTGAGCTGTGGCCTTGGTGTAGGCGTCATACTTATGCGCTTGTTTGCAAGTAAGTCCTCTGGGTGAGAGTACTGAGACTCCACAGTGAGAGGTCAACAGCAGTATTGGCCTGAAATGAAATACACGATTATTAGTATTACTGTGTTGTTCGGCAGCATGATAATTTCACTTTGTGTGAACTAAATGCAGGAGCAGATTATTACTTTCAAAATAAATGTGACATAAACTGTGTACACCACAAAGAACAAACAAGAATTGCAGTCTGTACGCCTCATGTGCATAACTAATTCACATATAAGTATAAACTGTGTGACCTTTTCAAAACTGAGGTAGCTGACATAAGTGTCACAAGTCTCAACATAAAGGCTTGCTTTTGTACTAGTGACATTTGTATTTTCTCTACAAATTACAATTATGCATTTTTCTAAAGTTTGTCAACCTTCTGTGACTCTTGACCTGTGTAAGGAGTCGACCAATTTAGTATCTATAAGATGAGGAAGATTTCATCATCAGCTACCCTTGTGCCAAATTTGATAGGGAAATTGCAAAAACTTTGATACAAACCGCAATCATACAATGAAAAAATAAATAAGCATATATCACACATTCCAAGGTCATCCAAAATGGTAGTCAACAAATATTAGGGTTTCAGTCAAAGTAGCGTAGGTTTAATTTAACATACATACATACCTATAAAGTACTAGG
Source organism: Semisulcospira habei (assembly GCA_036245525.1). Classification (NCBI taxonomy): domain Eukaryota; kingdom Metazoa; phylum Mollusca; class Gastropoda; family Semisulcospiridae; genus Semisulcospira; species Semisulcospira habei. Next base: position 109,575,205 of record BTPG01000001.1, on the reverse strand, counting down.
TAACCCTTTTACTCCTGATACACCCACTGCTTGACATAAATGTGACTATGATAGTTCAAGGGTGGTGCCAAAATCGATCGGCGTCTCATCCGCCAAGCTATTCTGGCACCATCCTTGAACAAAACAAAAAAAAAATGCTGGACTTATATCCTAATCTGTAATATAGCCTTTATAAGACAGCAAGGGAATGGATGAGCAAATTAAGTTACTAAGTACTGGAAGCAGTTACTGAGTTAGAGGTTTATAATGCCAAATTCTCCCTTAGCAGGACTTTTTTCTACACACAGTACGTTTTCCTAGATAATAAGCACTGGCACTGGTTTAATATAACTACAATGTCGACTACATACCCTCCACTTATTAGTAAAGGCTCTCCGAAAATGTATGGAAATGTTCTACTTCTGGACATGGCCGGAATGCCCCCCCCCCCCCCCCCCACTTCTCAACCCACAATAAAATGTAGTCTTCTTCATTGCAGGTAGGCAGTGACGACGGCACTAGTACCGTGGGGACTTAAATTTCCATGCATACACGGACAGTTAGCTGTGGGGGTTTTACGCCGTGCAGGTGATATCTCACGGCGGTGCATAAAAGGGTTGGACGCTGAACCAGTGAGATATGCCACTTATATTACGACAGTTTACTTCTGCTAGTACCTCGTGTTCTAATCGCTTAGCAAACACCACCACAATTTAGTTGCTGAGATTTTGTTGTTTTCCTGGCTGCCACGTAGACTGCTTCCCGTCTTTGCTTGGCCCGTTCTTTTTTTAAAACTTCAGATTCCGAAACTGCGTGTTGCTTGGCGCTATTACGCAGGTTATGCCTTACGCTCGATGACTTGTCGCAACTTATGCAAAAGTATCTTATTTCTGAGGAAACAAAACATTTTACGCATAGAAACAGTCAGCGTACACACCTATTTCAGACAGTATATCTCTTTTATCAATTATCGATAAATTGAGCTTGTTTGCAATACGACCTGACGTACGGCGTTTTTTTTTCCTGTGAACTCCAGTCTCAGGTCACGGCAGACGCAAGATAGCGGTATCTAAATGCGCAGAAAAGATGCGCAAAAGAGGTGTGTCCTACAACCTTAAGTGACCAAGTGGTGTGTTCTTTTGGATACATTATTGTTAGGTCAGACGGTCAGTATTCAGAACCTGTTATCTACAGAGGGGAAAATGCAACATGTCTGTTTTTAACAGAAATGAGACATCTGTATAGTCAGGTAGTACAATATCTCACAACATGTCAGATGCCTTTGGTGATGACAGAAGAAGAAAAACTGAATTTTGATACAGCTGTGTCGTGTTGGATTTGTGAACAATCCCTACGAGATGATACAGTTTGTGACCATGATCACATAACTGGGCGTTACAGCAGTGCTGCACATAACAATTGTAACTTGTTATTAAAAATAGATCCTAAAACATACAAGTTACCAATCTTTTTTCACAATCTCAAAGGATATGATTCACACATCATCATGCAGGCTGTGAATGAGTCTTACAAAGAAATTAGTTGTATTGCACAGACAACTGAGAAACACTTGACATTTAGGTTAGATAATTTAGCATTTTATGACTCCATGCAACATTTGTCTTTAGGGCTTGCTAGTCTGGCAGAAGGACTGACTGAATATCCGATAACAAGTAAATATTTTGAGCCACACTTGATTAAGAAAGATGTGTATCCGTATGAGTACATTGATCACTGGGTTGTGTTTGAGAAAAGGAGACTACCACCAAAAGAGAAATTTTATTCTACACTAAATGGTAAAGGTATTTCTGACTCTGATTACCAGCATTCACTTGAAGCAAGGGATAAATTAGGGTGTCAGACGATTGGTGACTATCAAGATCAGTAATTGAAAGCTGACGTTTGCTTGCTAGCAGATGTATTTGAAAGTTACCGTGAAAAGGGTTTGTTACACTACAGTCTTGACCCAGCCTGTCACATAACTAGTCCTGCATGATATGGAATGCATTTTTAAAATCCAGTAAGATATTCATAGATCTGTTGTCTGATCGTACGATGGGTGAAATGGTGGAACGTGGATTGAGGGGAGGCATAAGTATAGCAGCGAACAATTATGCCAAAGCCAACAACAAATATCTGGACGACCTTGGGCTTGACCCCACAAGGTCAAGGTCATTCATTACGTACGTAGACGCAAACAATTTATATGGATATGCGATGTGTGAGTTATTGCCCTTGACAAACTTTCAGCTGCATGATTTTTCACAGTTTGACATAACAGAGTTAACAAACAATATTATGAATCATGACCGAAATGATCCAAAGGGTTGGATCTTTGAAGTAGACCTGGAATACCCACACCATCTACACGATTACCACATGATTATCCATTAGCAGTTGAGAAAATGAATATGACAGGGAAAAAAGAAGACACTAAACTTGTACCAGATCTGAATGACAAATTCAATTATGTTTGCCACTATCGTGTGCTGCAGTTTTACATCAGACATGGGTTAGTACTAAAGAAAGTTCACAGAGGTATTTAATTTGATCAGAGTGCTTTCATGAAAGATTACATGATGAAGAACACAACATTGCATGCGATAGACGGCAACACTGCATTTGACAAAGACTTCTTTAAGCTTATGAACAATGCCTGTTTTGGGAAGACGATGGAAAATCCTCATCACCGCAAAGATGTGAGATTAGTCACAACTGAATTGGGTGCAATTAAACTTACAGGTAAGCCACAGTACACAGGATATAAAGAGTTTCATTCGTCATTGTATGCAGTGTCACTCAAAAAAAAAGATAGTTATACTGGACAAGCCAGTATTCATTGGTATGGCAATTCTTGAGTTATCAAAACTGTTGATGCTTGAATTTTATTATGATTACTTCAAACCAAAATATCCTGAGTGTCGTCTGCTATACACTGACACTGACTCTATGATCATTGATGTGCCTACTGAAGACTTTTACAAAGACATGAAAACATGTATGACACGTCTGACTATCCAAAAGATCACCCATTGTACAGCACACAGAACAAGAAAGTGCTTGGAAAGTTTAAAGACAAACAAAATGGTGTGCCTATTGTTGAGTACGTTGGTCTGAGGTAAAAAATGTATTCTATACTACATCAAAAAGGTAGTCAGTTGAAAGCCAAAGGAATAAACAAAAACAGCGATAAAAAATAAAGACATACATCATGAACATTACAAGCAAGTGTTAGATGAAGCATTAATGCCTGATTATCCAAACAAGTCACTGAGATCAAACAAACACAATCTTGAAATGAACAAAACACATAAGAAGTCACTGGCAGTTGGGGACACAAAACATGTGTTTCATAGTAAGGAAAAGGCTTATGCACCTGGGCATTACAGGCTCAAGTTATCTGAGGATATTTGTGATGAGCTCATTGACGAACTGATTGATGAAATTGTCAAAAGTGAGTAACAGTGTCTGGGGGAATAATCTGTAATTCTTCTCTAACAAATGCCCTCTGTGGGGCAGGCTCAAAAAGATAATATATTGTTGTGTCAGTGTCTGGGATAATTTTTTATATATTATGTACGGACGTGGACCAAATGGGGTCTGTTGCTCTGCGCTTCACGTCGTTCTTGGCCTCAACTGGTTGATATAAATATCTTACCTGTTTTGTAAACAAACTTGTGCCTGGTGCTTTTGTTTTTATTTCTGACCCTGACACTGGCGGCATTGTTTTCAATTAAAAAGCATCAACAGGCTTAGAGCGCAAGCCTTGTTCTTCGTTATTCATTGCTTTTATCACATGTGGTAATCTCTTTACCCATTCAGTGTTACGTGCGTCATGCATGAGTTCCTTAGAATAATGGTAACTGAAAAGCCTATCCGATAACTGTTTGTTGAAGTTCTCTACGATTGCTTGCGATCTGTGTATGCCTGGAATGCCGCGTCAAACCATTACTGCATGCTTTACAAAGAACTGATTAACGGCACCTTTGAATTCAGATCCGTCATCGACTTGTACAAGTCTGGGGTATTTCAGTGGACCTCGACTATATATTTTTGTTAACGCTGTCGCAACAATGATAGCATTCTTGTCAGTTATAGGATCTGCGTCTTTATACCTTGAATCAATGTCAACGACAGTCAATGCATATTTGTATCATTTTTTTCTTATTATGTCATGAGGTAGGAACAATAAATCCATTTGATGTGTGTCATTTGGCGTAGTGTTTTCAAAATGAGGTCTTGATATTTTTCTTGGCACAGGAAAATAAACCTGCCAAATTGCCTGTTTTGTAACCATACTTTTATCTGATTGAAGGATACATTTCCGCCCACGGCCACGTGTAATTTCTGAATCGCGGTTGCTCCTTTCCAATAACCATTTGGGGAGTAATATATTTTCGATAGTTTATTTTCAATGTCTGTCATTTCTTCTAGCAATATAAACTCCTGTGAAATATACAAATGTCATTCCCACTAGAACAAAGATTATTTCTCTGTTTCTTTGTTGTGTCATCATCATGGCTTGGCTTCGCGAACGAAGATTCTATAGGGCTTGCCCACATCGTCTGCAGGCATTTTCGTGACTGCGGAGGCCAATCCGGGACAGGCAGGTTCGACCGCAGTGGCTGCAGGGGAAGGTCTGGTCAGGGTTCTGAGTTACGACAACTCTGATTTTTTTTTCTCCTGAGCCGCTTGTCCTTGAGGTTAGCTCTGCGAGAGTCCTCAAAGGAGACGGCTGCCTTGTGAATGGTGGAGCGCCAGGTGTCACGGTCCGCAGCAAGCGAAGACCACTGGCGGTGGTCGATTTGGCAGGCACTAAGGGACTTCTTGAGGCCGTCTTTGTATCTCTTCTTTGGTGCCCCTCTGTCTCGGTTTCCAGTGGCGAGCTCGCCGAACAGAGTGATCTTGGGTAGGCGATGATCCTCCATCCTTGAGACGTGCCCCGCCCAGCGAAGCTGTGTCCGCAGCAGCAAAGCCTCGATGCTCAAAGTTTCTACCTGTTCAAGGACCTCGACGTTGGTGACATAGTCACTCCAGTGAATGCTGAGGATGGTACGCAGGCAGCGCTGGTGAAAGCGTTCGAGGAGTCGTAGTTGGCTGCAGTAGAGGGAACCGTACAGCAGGGTGGTAAGGACGACAGCTCTGTACACGCTGATCTTGGTGCCTTTTTTCAGCTGTTGATTGTGCCATACCCGCTTGAATAGTCGCCCGAAAGCACTGTTCGCTTTTGCCAGCCTGTTGTCCAGCTCCTTGTCCAGCTTGGCCTCTGACGTGATGATGCAGCCGAGGTATGTAAACTGGTGTACAGACTTCAGTTCGGACTCGCCGATGGTGATGTGGGGAGGGCGATGCTCTTCCTTGGGTGCTGGCTGATGAAGGACCTCTGTCTTTTTCAGACTGACCTCAAGTCCAAAGAGCTGGGCGGCATCTGCGAAGCAGGACGTAATGCGCTGCAAGGCTCTCTCTGTGTGTGCAACGAGGGCAGCGTCATCAGCAAAGAGCAGCTCACGAATCAGTTGGTCTAGGGTTTTCGTGTGGGCCTGCAGTCGTCTGAGGTTGAACAGGCTGCCATCAAGACGATACCTGATGTACACTGCGTCGTCATCGTCGAGGTCCACTGTGGCCTGCTTCAACATCATGCTGAAGAAGATGGTGAAGAGGGTCGGTGCCAACACGCAGCCTTGCTTCACGCCGTTGCGAATGTTGAATGGTTCTGAGAGGTCACTGTTTAGTCTGACCTGGCCTTGCTGGTCCTCGTGGAGCTGGACGATCATGTTGAGGAACTTTGGGGGACAGCCTAGTCGCTCCAGGATCTGCCACATACCTTGCCTGCTCACAGTGTCAAACGCTTTTGTTAGGTCGACAAACGTTACGTACAGCCCTTTGTTCTGCTCGCGGCACTTCTCCTGAAGCTGTCTTAGCACAAAGACCATGTCGGTGGTACTCCTGTTGGCTCTGAAGCCACACTGGCCCTCTGGGAGGTGGTCTTCAGCGATGAAAGGTACCAGCCGATTCAGGAGCAACCTTGCGAGAATTTTCCCGGCAATGGACAGCAGGGTAATTCCACGATAATTAGAGCAGGCAGACTTCTCTCCTTTGTTCTTGTTCAGGGTGATGATGACTGCATCACGGAGATCCTTTGGTAGTGTTCCTTTTTCCCAGCAGCAGAGAAGAGGTCGTGGAGCTTGTTGTGCAGTGCTGGGCCTCCATGTTTCCATATCTCCGGCGGGATTCCGTCAATGCCTGCTGCTTTGCCACTCTTGAGCTGGTGGATGGCTGTGAGGGTCTCTTCGGCGGTGGGCGGTTTGTCCAATTCAACCTTTAGTGGAAGGTGTGGGATTTGGAGGATGACTGTTTCTTGAACAGTGCGCTCAGCGCCGAAGAGGTCCTGAAAGTACTCCGACCAGCGGTTCAAGATGGAGGTATTATCTTCGCAGGGGACTTTGTACCAGGTGCCTAGGGCCATACACTGCTTTCAGTGCTTCGTAGAAGCCCCTGTAGTCACCGTTGTCAGCGCAGAGCTGGGTCCTCTGTGCGAGTCTGGACCACCACTCGTTCTGGAGTTCTCTAATCTTGAGCTGGAGACTGCTGCAGATGAGGCGGAAGGCAGACTTCTTCACAGGGCAGGAAGGCTGGGCTAAGTGGGCCTGGTGGGCGGCTCTTTTTTTTGCTAGAAGTTCCTGGATCTCTACGTCGTTTTCGTCAAGCCAGTCTTTCTTCCTCTTTCTAGCAAAGCCCAAGACTTCCACATAGGATTTTACAATAGCAGTTTTCAGTTGTTCCCAGAGTGTTTCAGGGGAGGAGTCTGCTGGATCACCTGTGTCTTTGAGCATGCGCTGTAAATCGGCCTGAAGGGCAGCTTTCTTGTCGCCACGCTGAAGGCTGGCAACATCAAGCTTTTTCTTTGGGGGGGGGGGGGGGGGCCCTTTCTTGGGTTTCAGCTTGAGGCGGAGCCTGAGTTTGCAGCGAACAAGGCGGTGGTCAGTGTGGCACTCTGCGCTGGGGATCACTCTGGTTAGGAGGACGTCACTGCGGTCCCTCTGAAGCACTAGGACATAGTCGATAAGGTGCCAGTGCTTGGAGCGAGGATGCATCCAGGTGGTCTTTCGACTGTCCTTTTGCTGGAAAGTGGTGTTGGTGATAACAAGTTGCTGCTCTGCACAGAGCTCCAACAGTAGGCGACCATTGTCATTGCAGTTCCCAACGCCATGCTTGCCGAGGACTCCTTTCCAGGCTTCAGAGTCTTGGCCCACTCTGGCGTTGAAGTCGCCAAGGATGATCACTTTGTCGTCTGCAGTGGTGCTCTGCAGGAGGCTGCGCAGGTCAGAGTAGAACTTGTCTTTTTCTGCAGGCTCTGCCAGGAGGGTTGGGGAGTACACACTGAGAAGGGTGACGTATTGCTGGTGTCTCAGTGGGAGGCGCATGGACATGATGCGGTCGGAGTGACCCGTTGGTAGGTTTTCCAACTTAGTCGCAATGGGGGTCTTCACCATGAAGCCCACGCCTGAGAGCCGTCTTTCTGATGCAGGCCTGCCTGACCAGTAGAGGGTGTAGCCAGCGCCAAGTTCTTGGAGGCTGCCTTCCTCTGGGAGGCGTACTTCGCTGAGCGCGGTGATGTCGATGTTTAACCTTCGCAATTCATGGGCAATGAGGGCGGAGCGACGTTCAGGGCATCCGCTGTCTGCTGTGTCGAGCATGGTTCGGATGTTCCAGCATGCTACGTTGAGTCCGATCGTGGTCGTCATGAGAGTGGATCCGTTGTTTTTTCTTGTTTTCTGACCGCATGAGAAGATGCCCGTTGACCGCGGCTAGCCAACTGGGGTTACGAGGGGATGAGCTTTGGTTAGGCCACCTTTTCTAGGCCCCTCTCCATGTGGAGCAAGCAGTGCTGTCCCTAGAGAAGGCTGCTTGGTCGTTTAGGGTGTGCCGAGTGACGTTGTCATCCCCAGGTCAACATCAGGCGACCAATATCCTGAACCGCCTGCATGCAGATTTTGAGACTGCGGCTTCCAGTGACATCTTTCACCTGCCGTTTTGCCCCTTGCCCATCGCTACAGGACTTGGAAAGTTCAGTGTCATAGTCCGTGGGCGTTTCCTAAGCCTGCGCGGTGGAGCTTTTTGGTGGAGTGCAGTGTGCGCAGTACTGGCTCCACCCTTTAAACCCTTGGTTCGTTTGCCATGGCCTAGCAAGCTGGGACGGTGGCATCGAGGTCCTCAGGTCGTAGGTTTTATATCAGACTGTCCTTGTCTTAGTCTCTGGCTCAAAAGTCTTCCCCGGAGACACGGGGGCTTTGATGTCAGGGGTTTCCTCCCTTAGCCTTTCCGCAGCCAAGCGGCCAGGCCTGCAAGGCAGCAGGGGACTCGTGGGGGCCGGGGTCGTCTATGTCCCGTGCAGATGTGAACATCTGCCCACTGCCCAGACGGTGTCACTTACCAGAGGAGAAAAATCCAACGCCGGAACCCGGTATCAAACCTCGCACCTTTGGCATTGGAGGCAGACGCCTTAACCACTGCGCCACTTCCCCGTCTATGCTTTGTTGTGTGCTCGGTTGGTAATAGTCACTAAGTTTCGGCTTTGGGGTAGACACCAGTAACAAGATAGTATTCTCTGATTGCATCATCGACATTAGAAAATGTATGCTGCACATGACCTTCTAGTCTGAGTTTTTTATTGATGAAATCAAGTTTCTCAATTCGTTGCTTTTCGTATTCTTTTTCATTTCTCTGACACTTCATTGTGACGCTTCTTTTCTTCTGCTGATTCCTCTCTACCCATTTTTGTAAAAAGATAGTTTGATCCACTGAAAGCCAATGTGTTAACAACTGCACCACCAATCATATTAGCTATAGTCACCATATTTTTATTTACATAGATATATTTTCTGGAATAATTCCTTGCTTGACGAGAAAGTCTTTTGTAGCAATCGACGCAGTAACAACTGTAACTAATTTAGCGCTGTCTTCAAAGTCTAGTCTACTCAGATCAGCAGATTTCATTTTGAGTAGACTTTTTCCAAGCATAGAGTAAGCAACTGCTAGTCCACTTATTACGGCAGAGTGATAGACAAGGTTCATCAAGTTTTTTGTGTCGCTCATTTTCTAATACAATAAAAATTAAAATAATATTTAATTCACTGCATATGAAATGGGTCAACGGCTTTGGGTATTGCTGGTAATGTGGCAACTTCTAGTTTTGTTTTTGGAGTGTCTGATTTTTTGGACACTGTACGTGTCTGTGGTTTGTATTTTTTTGTATAATTAATAACCTACGTAACCAAATCCGACAACAAATCCAGCAACTATATATTTTGTTGTTTCGGGTTCAGGCTTAAACTCTCTCTTTGATATTGGTGTGATGGTCCTGGCGGTGTTGGTTCTGATGGTAGTGACACTGGTGCTGTTGGTGATGGGTCAGATATATGACCCTTTTCTATTGATGTTTGAAGCTACCATAGGTGCAAGGTAATTTCCAAACTTGTAAAACATGATGCATGCTAATTTACCAATTGAACTTAAAACAATTTGGTTGCTTTCAAGGCTGTGTGATAGACTGTCAGTGTCTACAGGTAGAAAGTGACTTACTGCTTTTGTGTATATACAGACAAGAGATCGACTTAAATCACGAGTCATTAGTGAAGCAATATGATTTTCATATTTGGAGTGTAGCTTAATTAACTCATCCACTGAGATTGATTCTATATCTTCTGTCATGTATTGTTTTCCAAGATAAGCTTTGGATTTGCCTGAAACAACTACAGAGAGAATACGCTTTTTTTAGAGTCTAAATATTTGTTTTCTACAGCGCTGATATCGTTTAGAAGAAGTAATTCGTCTTGGTTCATTTTATAATAAAAAATATTAATTTTTGAAACTATAATTAAACATATTAAATACACATTTTAGTGTGTACGCACTAACATAATCGATATATTAATTAACTCAGGTATTAACCCCCTGTTGATATTACTCTGCTGAGAGGTACATAAAATGGTTCTTGTTAAAAAGCAACGTTTAAGGGGTAAATTCCGTCGGTATTTACTCTGTGTGGGGAACATGAATAATGCGGGTTCAAAAAGTTATAATTAATGAAGTTTCAGTACTCTCTTTCTTTCTCTTAATTTTGCTTTCGTTGACAATGGCACTGATTTTGGAAATCTTTATTTTACCGAAGAAAATAAAGGTGAATACGCGAAAAATGAGCGGTGCGGTCATATGAGTGTTTTGTTAGCAAAAATCGTGAAAAAATGAAGTCCCAAAAAAATTCTCTTATTCTCTCATATTCTCTCTCTCTCTCTCTCAGTTTGACTTTTGGAAAGCGCTTTACGAGCCGCACTGTCTGCATGTTGTCAGAGTAATGCGATTTGACAATGAGTACATGATTAGTGTTCCCTACAAATATAGATCAGAATTTAATATTCGGCATTGAAGCGACGATCGTATGACACTGGCCTTGGTGCGCCATTTGGTATAAGTGGAAGGCCTGTTTTATTTTTAGTCTCGCGCATATCGACGGAAAAAAATTGTTTAAAATTGGATGCTGTCGTCGTCAAAATAACTCTAAAATGCATAAGAAGCTTTGTTGTCTGGTGTGTGTTATTATTTATTTATTTATTTATTTCATTTTTGGTCACACAAATTTGGTATTAGAGTGTCGAAATGAAGTCACGAAGTGACCCTTCATCACTATAAAAAAGTCCGCCATTAGTCGCTACAAGGGTTTTTCTGAAGCGTGTTTGCTATAAATATTGTAATGCTTGTATCAGACACAGACACTGCATGCACAAAGGAATCAACAGCATACACTCCTAGCTGCAGTCAAACTCACTGGTATAACATAGAAGTGCAGTGTTCGTATACTATCATGTCCAGACAGACCAAGGGCAGCGACGGATCAATCATTTTTTTAAGGGGGGGGGGATGCTAAACGACCATAAATAAAAACTGTACACTGTTTAGGAGCGAAAGACCAGTGCTTCCAGGGGCTTCCAGTGTCTAAAGAAATCGAAAAGCGGGGAGGGGGGGGGGGATGGGAGGTTGGATCGCGTTACTTTTTGTCGGCAGTGAAGGGGTTACAGGACCAGGTGTACCACGTGACATAAATCATACCGAATACAGTTGAGACCATACATTTGAATTTGTCTCGTCGAGATCTTTCGAATGAGATCCTACATGACATGTTTATCTTGAAAACTGTAGATTTTACATGCGGCTGTAAAGCGTGACGTCACGTTTACACTACAACGGTAACTTTCCTACATAGTTTCTACTGCTGTAAATATTTCTCTTCATTTTCTATCTTTACTCTTCTAAAATGTTTCATGTGGTTTTTGTTGAGAAGGAAATGTTCTGGCCCCAAACTAAGATGTTGCTGATAATGCGTGAACCAGTATGAATCCTGTATGAACTGCCGACCGATCTAAAATGTCTGATTGCGGACTGTGTTTCAGAATCGTGGGGCACGCCACCACCATCGCTGTCCACTGTGTCACTCCGCCACGCGTGGAGGTGCGCACTCTCGGGGAGGCGGTGTCGGAGCTGGGGGAGAGGCTGAGTAGGGTGGTTTTAACCCCCGACCAGCTCAGCCTCATCACCCAGGCCCGCAACCTACCCAGGGTGTGTGTGGTGGGGCCGCCCGGCACGGGCAAGACGTTAATGCTGGTGCTGGTCGGTCTGCACTGGCTGCGGTCGGGTCACGATGTCCTCGTGCTCAGTACGTCTAACGCAAGTCGCACCGTGTCACACGTCATCCGCCACCAGCTGGAGATGACCCTCCGTGAGGACCCCACACCATCAGCCGGCACTGTGCGCGTCCTTTGCTGTGACCCTGAGCCGACTAATGAGAGAGAGGTGGAGGCAGCAGTCCAATTAGTGACGGCCACAGCGACTCTACACATCCTGATGGACGAGGCCCACTTTGTTTACCTGTATGTAACACACAGTGTCCGTGTATAGCTTTCTAGGATAAATAAGATGGCGGTCCTCACGTGCACTGTTTACATTTTGAAATGTGTGTTTAACCCCTTCACTGCCGGAAAAAGGCAAACACCACCCACCTTCAAGAGACACAGAACCTCATGTGCAGATGCAGGGGGTCATGAGGTTCTTGGCCTCTTGCTGTCCCTATTTATATCCGTGTTCCTCGGATTGAAGGGGTTATTCGGTGTTCAGTGTGCACAGCTTTCAATGACGTCATGTTGCGTCCACTGTCAGTTAAGGGGTTAGGCTTGTAAAATGAATACATTATGTAGCGTTTGTTATTTAGTATGGACATGCGCACTCACCGGGGTATTTTAGCAAGATAATGGCGGGTTGTTTCACAAAGATGTTTCCGTTTTATTACTATCCTAATTTTTACTCTGCTGATTATTTTCCAGTTGTATATCTGTTGCTGGTGCAAACTGTGCCAAGTTGTTTATGTTTGATAAGCTCCACATCGAGGCCAAAGCAAACAGTTGTATATTTGTTGCCGGTGCAAACTGTGGCAAGTTGTTTATGTTTGCTATGCTCCACAACGAGGCCAAAGTAAACAGGTGTATATCTGTTGCCGGTGCAAACTGTGGCAAGTTGTTTATGTTTGCTAAGCTCCACAACGAGGCCAACGTAAACAGGTGTATATCTGTTGCCGGTGCAAACTGTGGCAAGTTGTTTATGTTTGCTAAGCTCCACAACGAGGCCAAAGTAAACAGGTGTATATCTGTTGCCGGTGCAAACTGTGGCAAGTTGTTTATGTTTGCTAAGCTCCACAACGAGGCCAAAGTAAACAGGTGTATATCTGTTGCCGGTGCAAACTGTGGCAAGTTGTTTATGTTTGCTAAGCTCCACAACGAGGCCAAAGTAAAACAGGTGTATATCTGTTGCCGGTGCAAACTGTGGCAAGTTGTTTATGTTTGCTAAGCTCCACAACGAGGCCAAAGTAAACAGGTGTATATCTGTTGCCGGTGCAAACTGTGGCAAGTTGTTTATGTTTGATAAGCTCCACAATGAGGCCAAAGCAAACAGTTGTATGAAGTTCTCTAGCAGCAGACAGAACACAGCGCGTATGCAGAAGGAGACAACGCAAGACGGATACCGCGTTTTTAGTTCACTTATTTTGACACTGAAAAACACCAATCAGTATTTCATTAATGTTGTATCTACTTCACCCATTCAGCCCTGACGCACTACAGCACAACATGGGTCGACCATGATAATTCAAGGATAGTGCCTGTCGGCGCCCAGATAATCTGGCACTGCCCTTGAATTATCATGGTCGATCCATCTCCTGCAACTGGTGTATAGTCATTAAATGACGCCTCCAATATCTGGGAAATACGGCCGTCGGGCTGAATGAGTTAACCCCATCCCTGCCGCAACACAACCAGCAACACTGCAGGATATGTCTGTGTGTGTGTGTGTGTGTGTGTGTGTGTGTGTGTGTGTGTGTGTGTGTGTGTGTGTGTGTGTGTGCGTGCGTGCGCGATCGCACCTGCTTGAGTGCGTTAGTATATTTTGGTATGTCTGGTATTTTGGTTTATTATAAGGCATAGAATTAAGTTAGAATATGCCCTCTGTAATAATAATAATATAATAATAATGTTAGTAATAATAATAATAATAATAATAATAATAATAATAATAATAATAATAATAATAATGGAATAAATAGTGAAAGAAGCAAAGATCCTCATGAACCCCCTTAGTCGGCGCGGCTGCACGTGAGGATCTATGCCTCCAGCGGGTCCCATTGATATCTGTGTGTGTCTGCGATGGTTTCAGAGCCTAGTCTCTGGCCATCTGGAGTGAAGGGGTTAATATCTGTTTTCCCCATTAAATTGTTTGTTATGACCGTTTATACCACAGTCGGTGATGTTTGTGTTGATGGTGGCCGGTTTGTAGCTTCCATTATCCACCTGATGCCATGTCTTCACTTTCCCTTCTCTGTTACAGGAACTACGGTACTCGCTTGCGCGAGATGATAGATAAGCTTTTCCGCCGTGTCCCCGGTCTGTCTCTTTGGGCCGCCGCAATGGAGTATTCTTTGACACCGCCAGACCTGAAGGTGGTTGAGCTGACAGTGCCACTAAGATCGGCCGCAGCCATTATTAGAAAAGTGGAGAAGGGACGCCGCATGTGGTCAGACATAATCCACGGCTACACGGCCAGCGCCATCCCCTGCCCTAGTGACGGCCCCGCAGTCATCAAGCTACGTCACCAGGGGGGACAACACGCAGGCCGCTGGCCGATACAGTGTCGTCAGTGTGGACGGGATGTGGCCCACGTGTTGAAGGATCAGCTCCGTGTCGGCGTCACCGGTAGGTGTTGAAGGGGGACAAGCTTTAGCTACAGGTACACGCGGAAACCAGCCAATGGCGTCGTTTTTAGAACATGTTTATAACCCCTTCACTAGAGATAGAAGATGTGGGGTTACAACCCCACCCATTTCGTAATCAATTATTTATTCTAATTAACTAGCCATTCAGAGGAACCCACTCCAGCACTTACCCCAACAGCTTTATCTATCTAGCCATTTTATTTCCATTCCAGAATCATTCAAAGCAACGATTTTGATCAGCTGCCAACCCGTGATTATTTAGGCAGATTCCCCACCCCACCTAAATAATTAATGCTGTCATTGACTTCTTTAAAAATGAATTATTATATTACATTATAAAATGAACCAAGATGAATTACTCCTTCTAAACGATAATTATCGCGCTGTAGAGAACAAAGACTTAGAGTCTAAAAAACAGCGTCTTCTCTCTGTAGTTGTTTCTGGAAAATCAAAAGATTTTCTTGGTAAAGAATACATGACAGAAGACATAGAATCCCTCACTGCTGACGAGCTAATCAAACTTCATGCTAAATATGAAAATCACATTGCTTCACTAATGACCCATGATTTGAGTCGATCTCTTGTCTGCCTATACACAAAAGCTGTGAGTCACTTCCTACCCGTTGATACTGACAGCTTATCACACAGTCTGGAAAGCAACCCCATAGTTTCAAGTTCAATAGGCAAATTAGCAAGCCTTATGTTTTACAAGTTTGGGAATTACCTTGCACCTGTGGTAATCTTACTTATTACTAGTAGTCATATTGAATTTTCTAAAATAAATTTTAAATGAGAAGAAAATGGACGAGACACAGATGACTCCACATCAGAGTCCTGTCTTGACACAAGTTCAAACGGTGACTAAGGTTAAAAGTCCAGGTCAAATAGAGGCTGGGAAAAGATTAGCTGAATAATACAGACAAAAACAATTACAGCTTCAAGCATTAACAGAAAAGACTCAAGTAACTGACACCATCAACAGCTCCAACCCCAGCACATATGTCACTACCCTCAGGGCCAAAACCCTCACACCCCCAAAAAAGTGAGACACAAACAACTTCATCTAAATCTGAAACAACAAAATATATAGTTGCTGGATTTGTTGTCAGATTTGGTTACGTAGGTTACCAATTATACAAAAAATACAAATCGCAAGCTCGAAAAATGTCCAAAAAATCAAACACTCCAAAAACAAAAGATAAAGTCTCCACATTAATTACCAGCAACATTAAAATCTTTAGACCCAGTTTACATGCAGTAAATAAATTTACTATTTTAATTTTTGTGGCATAAGAAAATGAGCGACACAAAGAACATAAAGAACCTTGTCTATCACTCTGCTGTAATAAGCAGACTAACAGTTGCTTATTCTATGCTGGGAAAAAGCCTTCTCAAACTGAAATTGGCAGACCTGAGTAGATTAGACTTCAAAGACAGTGCTAAATTAGTAGCAGTTGTAACAGCGTCAATTGCCACAAAAGATTTTCTTGTCAAGCAAGGAATTATTCCAGAAAATGTTTCTATGTAAATAAAAAATCTGGCAACTATAGCTATTATGATTGGTGGGGGCCGTTGTTAAGAGATAGAACAATAGAGATCCATAAGACAATGAATTCAATAATGATGCATTGGTCATTAAATTATGTCATTTTTAATAATAAAAATTACTGACCCCATTATGCCCCCGTTATTACCCAATCAACCCTTTGATTTTTAAAAAGCAACAACCATGACCGATGCGCCATTATTGATCTAATTATCTTTCGTATCTCTATTGTTCTATCTCTATAACTATTGTCTCTGTGAACATCTAATCATTTACCTGACCAAGTAATGACAAGTGCAACTTTATACTTACTAACAAGTTACAACTAACTTTTAGGAACCTGCAGAGGTAACCTTTAAGTGTGTTGTCATAAGAACTTATTAATTACTTATCATAAGAACTTATTAATTACTTACCCTAAGTTCTTACAAGTGCTTACAAGAACTTGACTCCAGTCGCAAGATAGAGAGACAGATTTGTCAAGATACAAGGACAATAAAAAAAACTTTTTTTACTCAGTAGTACTCTGGGGATAGTGCAGATGGGGCTAAATAATCAGGCACAAGTGGTGTAAATGATGTGTCATCTCTCTGCGAAGCATATGACAAAAATATTGATTGATTACAAAATCTGATTTTTATTTGTTTAAAAGATTGTGTAGTTTTTCTGTGGTTTCCTGAACACCAATCTGTTTTCCCATCTCTAAAAATCTAGCCTTTAGTTCTTCAACATTCAAGGGAGATTGACTATGCATTTTATTCTGAATTTCAGACTTCTGTTTCTTATAATTGTTCAAATCATCCTGCACTCTCTTAAATTCATCATCATCAATAAAATTATCATTTAATGCCTTACTGATAATAAGTTTCATACTGCTCAGTTTTGCACCAGCCAGCATACTCAATGCTTCATGTTTTTGTAATTTTGTGTGAAACCTCTTGTTTAAGGCTTCCAAACCAAAACAAGCCAGGCATGTAGCAACGCTAACACCCTCAAATGCAATTCCAATTAAACTTCCAATTCCTGTGGCAAACAGAACAATACCCCCCTACAGAACATCCAGCTGAAACTGCACCAACAGCCATTGAAGTATTTTGTACATAATTAAATACTGACTTATACCTCCTTTTACATCTGGAGTACCTCGCCTCTTTACTTTCCAAATATTTAATTGCTTCTGTAATATTATTTAATCTGAATGCGTCTACCTGTAATGTTTTATCGGGTGCAATTGGCACATGCGGATCAGGTGCAAGTGTTGTTTTAGTCGTCACAATTGATTCAGTCAGCTCAAGCATCGATAGTTGCGGATACAATATTGTCATTTTTTTTTATTCACAAATATTTTTTTTATTTAATCAGCGATTACATTTTGCAACTCGTCAAAAGTATACAATTTGTTGGCATAATAAAATGAAACAAGATCAATGTGTTCAAGGTTTATGTAACTTAGATGAACAAAAGTTGTTTTGTCAACCACCACCTTGACAGTGGGAATACTGCTCGAAACATTAATAACATGAGCACTTTTTGTAATAGCAATAAAGACCTTTGTTGACTCAGTGACAGAGTCATTCCACGTAAGTTTAATTCCCTGTGCAATTTTGGCCTCTTTCACAGAAGCTACAGATCTCAAGATAATTTCAAATACTATTGTCGCTTCTCTAGCCACGACTAAGCTTGCTGGCATAAACACAACAGAAGTATCTGATCTACCCTTTCTAGTTGTAAGAAGATACCATCGTTTCTCATAAACTTGCACCTTCAGTTTTTCTCGGCTATTGTTGTCTGGGGCAAAACTTGGAACAAGACTTGCAATCAGCGGCCCAGAGTTAACAACCTTCCTAAACACTAAGGCACCTTCATCATCAGTATATACATAAGGACTAATAAATTCAAACTTTATGTTCCAGTCAATTGTTGGTGGCAGTGCAGGCACAAGCGAAACTACCCACTTATTACCTACATGTATTAAATTGTAGGGTACATTATTTACAAGTGTAGGCGCAACTGGTACAGTAACATCACGCAGCTGACCAAGTTTAGGAATCTGTCTTTCACCATCTTTCATGTCAACGATTACTTTCCGCTTGTACATACCAGTTGAATCAAGTTCAAAACCATATACTTCCCCAATTTCTTTCTCCTTTTCAAAATCCTGTACGTCAGCCAAATCTTTCAACTCTGTTACCAGACACGCAACTGGTATTATTCTCGGCTTTGGACCACCACTCATTTTTATAAACAAAAATAAAATTATTTAACTTCTAACACAACACTAAAATCATGCATTACAACTGGTTTGTCATCCTGATTAGTTACAGATAAACATAGTGATTCAAAGAAACTGGAACCCAATTTTTTAAACTGCAAATTCGGAAATCTAACAGCCACACTTTCACAATACGGAGCAGTTCCAGTCGGTAAGCATATCAACGAAGTTGAAGGCTTTCCATTGTGAACATTCTCAGTTGTGTTCAGTTCATTCAAATGAATATTAAATATTTATGTACTGCTAAATTGACAGGATATCTTCCAGTTATTTTAAGATTATTTGTCTTCAATGTTATTATATTAGAAAAAATATCGTCATCTTGAGATTTATACCAATCTTCATCCAAATAAAAACCAAGTAAAAAAGCAAATGTAACTGACATTTTTAACCAATCTTGTTTCGAAGATTCTAATGTAACAAGTAGGTTAGCTGGATTTAAAGATGCTTTAATTTTAAAAATTACTTTGAAACCATTCAGCTATAGTACAAAAATCATAATACCTGGGTGGTAAAGCTTCAGACACACCACCAAAAATTACTTTATAATTTATATCATTATCTACATTAAACCATTTTACAGTGTAAAACATTTCATGGATAGCTACAACCTTACTACCATCACGATTATCAATCCCATTAGTTAACCACACGGGTTTGCTTGTGTCAAGATTTGTTAAGGTAATAAACATTTTTATTATCTCATAATAAAGAAGGATGGAATTTAAATCACAAATCATTACCACTACAAATGCATTTCAATTTAATGTGGATGCCAAATACAATGTCGCACCTACTTATGAACAGAAAATAATTCAGTTAAATCAGCTCGACATAGCTGTGTCAGAATAAGATTTATTCCAGGTGAAAGCACCGAATCCCTTTGACCATTACCTAAACCCTCCGATTACAGATGATGCTATGGCAAGAAAGTGGTCTTCAAGTCCATTACAGATGTTTCAAAACCAACTCAACTTTGCCATACTGTGTTCAACTACAGGCTGTGGTGTTTCATTCACAGACCATTTGAATCACTCAACCAAACTGATTAGGTCTGTGTATCGTTTCCACACGTATTACCAGTTTAGATGTATTCTGTCAGAACTCCATACCCCTCTACCCACTGAATCTAGTTTCAACAGGTTTAACAACCCCCATGGATATGAAAGCGTTTGAACGGATTTGTAATGAATTTAACATCAGCCCTAAGTATGACTTTACACAAAAACTTGATGATCACAACGGCATGGGTACATTGTATTACGCTATGAGTCACAGACAATACCCTCAAGATTACTACCCTGGTTACACTTCATTCTCATCAAAATCACAAGTCTGGTTAGGCTCAATAGAACAGAAACAGTCTAACGCCTGGACTACATTTATTTTAGACACAAGTCACGGGTTTACTCAAGCGGGAGTTGAGCGCGTAAATGAGTCTATCAGAACATATGTGTGGTGTTTATTAGGAGTACAATCATTAACAAAATCAAGCATTTTGAATGGAAGTGGAAAGTTTGAATTTTAAAAACAGTTTCTTGCTATTCTAGAAGATTCAATTAACTCAACAATAGATCTCCCATCTACACATACAATGCTACCAAGACGTTCTCAGATATGCCAGATCGAAAGTTGACTTTGTAGTTGGCATCGGGTTATACATGTTACCATCTGACTTTCAACTCCAAATGGGTACAATAACAAATTATAATAACAAAATAATTGTTGCAGGTTTTGGTCAAAACTCAGACTCAATCAATCTGTAAACTTGGGGGCAACAACCACACACCAACAGTTATTAAAACCATTAATAACGCCAACCCTGGCACCAGTAGCGACATCACCCATACAGTAACAGTCCCGGCCCCTACACCTGACTCACCATCAACAACCCCTGACACACATGAGTCAGAGAGAACTGCATTGGTAATTGGTCTCACTGGATTAGGGGTTTTACTTCTTTACCTGTTTCATTAAATACCCTGTGATTAACCCTCCTACTGTCACCAAAAAGACCCACACATGTTCTGCCATAAACCCAACTACCTTTGCCACTGTACTGATCAGCCAACTGACAACTGTGCCTATTATACCAGGCAAAGCATCCATTGCTTTCAGAGCCAATTTCTTAAGCAAGTCTGATATGTGAGACAGTTGTTTCTTTACCCATGACTGTAAATCTTTTGGGTCAGTGGGGGCCTGTGGACTTGGTGGTGCCGGACCACCACCACCACCAGGTCCCCCAGAGACAGCCAACACAACAGTACTGATAATAACCCAAGAGCAGTAATTAAACTTGCAATTGTAACACCCTGTTCTCTGAAAAGTGTTTTCAATCTCTCAGCCAAATTGTGTCTTCATGAAGTATTTTCTGAATAGTTTCCCTAATCCTGTTGACCTGTGTTTTCAGTTTTTTGTCTTCCAATACTAATCGTTTCTAACAGTCCAGATCTTTCTATTTGCAAATCATTTAATCTGTGTTGTATTCTTTCTTTCATTTCTGTGTCAAGATTCCCATTGTCAGCTGTAGCCAATTTCTCTTTTTCACGTTCTATGTGTTTATCAAGCTCACCTAGTTTGGCTACATTATTTACCATCTCACCTCTTATTGTCTGCAAAGATTTATCCAATCCCATAATCTCCCATCCTCGCGCTGGGACCATATGGCGTTGAGGCGCGTCCCCTGGGTGGTGCATAGGGGGTCCCTCGTGAGAGGGGTGCACCGAATGAAATAAGGTGCCGTGAACCAACATGGTCTAAGGGAAGGTGACCCCGACAGAAAACCCCTGGTCCTCCTAGTAAGGGGGTTGGGCGTGGGGGTAGCTTCCCCACCCTGCAAAAAAGGAAATAGCTACAAAAACGCCGACGAAAAGACTAACAGTAATTCCTTTCCTGGAGGAGGAAGGTTCTTCTACCAGAAGACTTATGACGTCCTGTGGTGAAAGCCGGAAATCTTCGGAAGCCACAGGACCGAGCCGCCTCTCTCTATCCAGGGATACAACCATGGGGACATGGAACGTCAAGACCATGTACCAGAGCGGCAAGGCCGCCCAGATAGCAGCAGAAATGCAAAAGTACAACCTTTCCCTGCTAGGTATCACTAGGCAGGCATTGTCATGGAACCCCCAGGGAAAGAGGAAAAGAGGTAGGCCGAGAAACTCCTGGCGTCGAGACCTCCAAGCAGACATCAAGAGACTGAAAACCACCTGGAGTAGAATCGAAGGTGAAGCACAGGACAGGAGTTGCTGGAGGTCTCTCGTCGACGGCCTATACCCGGGTAGGGGTGACAGGCGTAAGTAAAGTAAGTATAATCTCCCGCATTGACAAAGGTGGGTCGTCTATTGTTTTCATAGCATCATTTATTTGTCCTTCAGTAAATGAAGTTTCTTGTATTACTGTGTTTGCTATTTCTGGCAGGCTTGTTACTTCCATCATTTCAATTTCTTGTGCTGTTGGCAACTTTGTTTGCACATCATGGAGGGCACTAACAAGTCTAGGTGCAAGTGGGGGTACAGGAGACCCACCAATACCAAGGTACCTTGTCAAGCCGGAGTAACCACCCACTTCACCTATTATTGTACTTAAAGCCCTAAACATAGAAGGGTTGTTTTAATGGGTTAGATACACTTTACCTCTGTCTGTATTTACAAATAAGTGTCCTTTTTCATATTCAAACTGATTAGGATCTATTACTTCTGGGTGCACACCAACACTGTCATAAAATGAGTTTTCTTTGCTTTGTAAAAGTTCTTGTTGGAAACTAAAAGTATTTCCCATTCCAGTCATTCCAGTCATATCTGTGATACTAGTATCAGATGCATTTATGTCATCCATTTCAAAATCTTCATGATTAAATCCTCCCGCTGCCATTGTTTTATTAATTTAATATTTTTTTTATTGTGCATAATAAAAATGACACAGTCTTACAGATCAAAGTTAGACCCATATAGAAAACTATGTGAGCCTCTTGTGTTAAGGGCATTAGGCAATCAATTGTCATCACAAACAATCCAAGTACCATAGACCAGAACCAAACACTTACAGTCAAGTTTCCAAACTTAGGTCCCAGTGACGTTATTGTTCCTGGTACTGCATGCCTTGTTTTTACTATTGAACTTTCATCAGACGCAGATGTGAACAGAACACTAGTTAACAATCTTGGCAGAGCAATTGTTAGAACTATTAAAGTAAAACTTGAAGGACAGGAAGTGTTTAGTCTTGATGATGCTGATGTGTTCTACTGTTACAAAGATCTTTGGCTCACAAGAGAAGAACGAGAGGATCGTATTTTCCAATGCATACAGTCTGATAATGTTGGTAAACTTCGAATTGATGCCAGAGATAAAGTAACTACTGGGGTGGCCAAGGAAGTTATTATGGCAGAAACATATGGAACCAGGTTTTACATTCCACTTGAATTCGAAATCATAACAGCTCATTTACCTTATTATCAAGGAGCACTGAATGACCGTCTGAGCTTTGAACTAACCTTTAATGACTACTCCAAAGTTATAAAATCATCTGATCTCAATGCAACGTATAAGATTTCTAACATTTCCTTGGAATACGAAATTGTCACACATACTGAACTAGCCAGACTCATTCAAAATCAGTACCAGTCAAGACTTCCAATTTATTATGACAGGGTGATTAGGCATAGTTTAATGCATAAAGACAAGAGCGACCCGATGTGGAACATAAACTTGAACACACCTGCTAGGTCACTGAAAGGTATACTCATGTTGTTTGTTGAACCAGCGAGTCCATACAAAAGAGATTCAGAAAAATTCTACAACCCGAAAATTACACATTTATCTTGTTTAATCAAAGGTCGTCCTAATCAAGTGTATGCTTCTGAAATGTTACCATACCAACACTACAATGAGATCACAAAGTATTTTGCGGGTGGAAGGATTAGAGATAAACCAGCAAACATTGCGTGTAAAGATTTACATCTGTATGACGTAAGGATCGGACAATACCTTACAAATAAGTATGCACTGTGGTTTGACCTTCGTAGTACAGATGATGACTACCTACATGGGTCAGGTCGAACTGTTGAAAACGGCAGTGATGGAATAACAATTCAGATACAAAAAAGGTTAAAACTGCTGCAGCAATAAATATATATTTGTACCTGATATATGACGCACAACTGAACATACAAGAGTGCAGACTAAGTGGACACATATATTAAAATTATATTGTTTATTAAAATGAACTTGATGACCCTTGACCCACACTGTGGTTTATTTTGTGGGGCCACAGGGTGTGGTAAAACTGAATTTATACTTAACCTTTCACAAACAAGATACATCCATCATTTCGAAAACATTGTAATATTTTGTCTTACTATCAAACACAACAAAGCTTATCACAACCGTTTATTCATTTGGACTGACAGCAACATTTACTTAGTTGACCCTAAGAAAAAAACTGAATGACTACCTGCAGTATTTTTACAAACAATTTGAAGGAAAATCAACTTTGTTTATTGTTGATGACTGTTCTGCAGAGAAAGACATTGTTAAGAAGAGAAACACTTGAGCAGAACTTGCCTTCAGTGGCAGACATGCAAATGTAAGTGTATGGATTCTCACTCAAAAATATATGCTGTACTGAAAGATTTTCGAGAACAGTTGAAGTTTATCTGTTTGTTTTACTGTAAGGATCATGACAGCTTTGAAGACTGTTTTAGAGAGAACGATGTCATCCCAAATAACATGAACGGGATGATGTGAAAAATAAACTGAAATCAACTAAGGATCTAAAGCTTATTTTAAAGACAGATAAGCCCACAGGGTATGGGTTAGTAAATTAATTTATACATTTGTTTGTCCAATAAAAATGACAGACGGACAAACCAAAGTGTTTGATGTTACAGACTGCTTCAAAGATGTTAAGTGTTTTTATGACTTAAAAACACGTGTGTTTGAACCCAGCTTTAAACTCACAACACCGACAATAAAGATATACATGACATATAATGTTACTTTGGAATATTTTGATGGATCACCACGTTATGATTATGAGACTGTTGATCTTACGACAAATGCTTTTAAAGTTTGTAATGCTAACAGTGGCCACTTGCATTGGTTTGAGGTACTGTGTAAAGACATATTTGATCAATTAAAAAAAATACATTGTTACATTGAAAGTGTTACATTCAATAAAGTGATATTACACCTGCAGGACAAGACTTCAAGACAAACACCAGGGAAGTGGTTAACTTGTTTATCATAGCTACAGTTAATACAGTATTACATATGGTGTGTCAGTGGTAATTTTTTTTTCCCATTTATTATTTTGTCGGTCAAATAAAAATGACAGACAATGCTCAAAGCGCATCAGGCTCATCAGGTTTAGGAAATGTGTTTTACACAACAGACTTGTTTATATCCAATACTAATAATGTCTATGAATCAATAGAAAACTCTTTTTCTGTCATACAAGATAATCTTCTTACAGGCAGTGTGAAGATTCAGATTGTTGCTAAAATAGAATTTACTAGAGTAAACGGTGAAGTGGTTGTATTGTATATCTCTACAAGACAACACACAGTTAACAAAAGAAGGGAATTGGAGAACGTGTTTAGAGACAGACTTTTACCTGACTTTCTCCAAGCAATTGACAGTGCAAAAATGAAGGGGTCTGGTTGGCACGAAGGTCATGTATATGAACTACAATTAAAGCAGTCAAGGTATCATCCTATATTAGGTAAATCATGGATAGCACTGCCAACAGAGGTTGCAAACAAAAAGGTTGTAGTTAATATACAGAACAATGACCACTATTGTTTCATGTGGTGTGTGCTTGCTAAACTACACTTTGTAAAATCAAAACCTGAACGTGTATCAAACTACATCAAATTTGTAAACAAACTCAACTTTAGTGGTATAGATTTCCCTGTTAAAATAGAAGACATAGACTTGTTTGAAAAACTAAATCCTGGTATATCTGTAAATGTGTATGTGTGGGATAATGAATCTGTTAACAAGTTACAACCCATTAGAGTATCACCACTTGCTCCAACCTATGGACAGCCGGAAGATAAGCATGTTGACATGTTGTTAATAAGCTCCGGTGATAACTTTCACTACACAATTATCAGAAATATGTCATGACTAATTCATGGGCATACAACAAAACACAATGGCAAACAGGAAGTGTGTAAGAAATGTTTACAAAGATTCTCCTCTATAAACGTAGCACACAAACATGTTTTACACTGTAAGTCGGCTGATGACATACAAACAGTACTTAAGTATCCAGATCCTGGTAGTCAAGTGTGTTTCAAGAACTATGGGAATCAGCAAAAGCTGCCATTTGTAGTGTATGCTGATTTTTGAATCACTGGTTGTTCCATATGAAAGTCCTGTTCCAGAATCATTCCCAAAGACTATAAAACTAAGTGACCAAGTGGTGTGTTCTTTCGGATACATTATTTTTAGGTCAGACGGTCTATATTCAGAGCCTGTTATCTACAGAGGGGAAAATGCAGCTTGTCTGTTTTTAACAGAAATGAGACATCTGTATAGGCAGGTAGTACAATATCTCACAACCTGTCAGATGCCTTTGGTGATGACAGAAGAAGAAAAACTAAAATTTGATACAACTGTGACGTGTTGGATATGTGAACAACCCCTCCAGGGTGATAAAGTTTGTGACCATGATCACATAACTGGATGCTACAGAGGTGCTGCACATAACAATTGTAACTTGCTATTAAAAACAGAACCTAAGACATATAAATTACCAATCTTTTTTCACAATCTCAAAGGATATGATTCACACATCATCATGCAGGCTGTAGATGAGTCTTTCAAAAACATAAATTGTATTGCGCAAACAACTGAAAAGTATTTGACTTTTAGATTAGACAAATTAGCATTTTATGACTCCATGCAACATTTGTCTTTAGGGTTGGCTAGTCAGGCAGAAGGACTGACTGAGTATCCAATAACGAGTAAATATTTTGAACCAGACTTAATCAAGAAAGGTGTGTATCCATATGAGTACATCAGTGAGTGGGTTGTGTTTGAGGAAAGGAGACTACCACCAAAAGAGAAATTTTATTCTACACTAAATGGTAAAGGTATTTCTGACTCTGATTATAAACATGCTCTCGATGCATGGGATAAACTAGGGGGTCAGACGATTGGTGACTATCACGATCAGTACTTGAAATCTGACGTTTGTTTGCTAGCAGACGTATTTGAAAGTTACGGTGAAAAGGGTTTGTTACACTGCAGTCTTGACCCGGCTTGCTACATAACTAGTCCTGGCATGATGTGGGATGCATTTTTGAAATCCAGTAAGATATCTATAGACCTGTTGTCTGATCGTACGATGGTTGAAATGGTGGAACGCAGATTGAGGGGTGGCATTAGTATTGCAGCAAACAATTATGCCAGAGCCAACAACAAATATCTGGACGACCTTGGGTTTGACCCCTCAAGGTCAAGGTCATTCATTACGTACGTAGACGCGAACAATTTATATGGATACGCGATGTGTGAGTTATTGCCCTTGAAAAACTTTTGTCTGTATGATTTGTCACAGTATGATGTAACACAGTTGGGGTTAACAAACAATATTATGAATCTTGACCAAAACGATGCGAAGGGTTGGATCTTTGAAGTAGACCTGGAGTACCCACATCATCTACATGATTACCACAATGATTATCCCTCAGCTATTGAGAAAATGTCTTTGACAGGGAAAAAAGAAGACACCAAACTTGTACCAAATTTGAATGACAAATTCAATTACCTTTGTCACTATTGCTTGTTACAGTTTTACATCAGACATGGGTTAGTACTAAAGAACGTTTACAGAGGTATTCAATTTGATCAGAGTGCTTTCATGAAAGATTACATAATGAAGAACACAACCCTCCGTGCAAGAGATGGCAACACTGCATTTGACAAAGACTTCTTTAAGCTTATGAACAATGCCTGTTTTGGAAAGACTATGGAAAATCCTCATCACAGAAAAGATGTGAGACTTGTCACAACTGAATTGGGTGCAATTAAACTTACAGGTAAGCCACAGTACACAGGGTACAAAGAGTTTCATTCATCATTGTATGCAGTGTCACTCAAAAAAAAAAAAAGATTGTTAAACTGGACAAACCAGTATTCATTGGTATGGCAATTCTTGAGTTGTCAAAACTGTTGATGCTTGAATTTTATTATGATTACTTCAAACCAAAATATCCTAAGTGTCATCTGCTATACACTGACACTGACTCTATGATCATAGACGTGTCAACTGAAGACTTTTATGAAGACATGAAAACAGAGTTACACATGTATGACACATCTGACTATCCTAAGGAACACCTGCTGTACAGCACACAAAACAAAAAAGTGCCTGGTAAGTTTAAAGATGAACTAAATGGTGTGCCAATAGTTGAGTACGTTGGACTGAGGTCAAAAATGTATTCCATACTGCACCAAAAGGGAAATCAGTCGAAAGCCAAAGGAATAAAAAAAAAAAAAAAACAGCGATTAAAAATAAAGACATTCGTCATGAGCATTATAAACAAGTGTTAGATGGTGCATTGATGCCTGATTATCCAAACAAGTCGCTGAGATGAAACAAACACAATATTGAAATGATCCAAACACACAAAAAGTCACTTGCAGTTGGGGACACAAAACGTGTGTTTTATAGTAAGGAGAAAGCTTATATGCCTGGACACTACATGCTCAAGTTATCTGAAGAAATAGTCAATGAACTGGTTGATGAATTAATCGATGAGTTAGTTACTGAAATGACTAACAGTGTCTGGGGGAATAATCTGTAATTCTTCTCTGACAAATGCCGTTTGTGGCGCAGGCTCGTACAGGTAATATATTGTTGCATCAGGTCCGGAGACTATTTTTTTTATATTGTGTACAGACGTAGACCAGATGGGGTCAGTTGCTCTGCGCTTTACGTCATTCTCAGCCTCCCCTGGTTGATGTAGATATCTCACCTGTTTAGTAAATAAACTTGTGTCTGGTGCTGGGGTTTTCATTTCTGTTCCTGACGCCATAGGAATTGTTTTCAATTTAATAGTGTCAGCAGGTTTTACATAGCCTTCATTATTCATTGCTTTTATCATATGTGATAATCTCTTTACCCACTCTGTGTTCCGGGTGTCATGCATGAGTTCCTTAGAATACTGGTAACTAAAACGTTTTTCTGATAACTGTTTGTTGAAATTTTCAACAATTGCCTGTGGTCTGTGCACACCTGGAATACCGCGTCTAACCAGTATGCCATGCTTCACAAATAACTGATTAACTGCACCCTTAAATTCAGATCCATCATCAACTTTCACAAGTCTGGTGTATTTTAAAGGGCCTCGACTATATATCTTTGTTAAAGCAGTAGCAACTGTGATAGCATTCTTGTCAGATATGGGTTCAGCATCTTTGTAAATTAAAGCTATGTCTACAACAGTCAGTGCGCATTTGTAACGCTTTTTTCTTATTGTATCATGTGGTAGGAACAGGAGGTCCATTTGATGTGTCATTTGGGGTAGTGTTTTCGAAATGGGGTCTTGTTATCTTTCTTGGAGCAGGTAAATAAACCTGCCAAATTGCCTGTTTTTTTAACCATTGTTTGACTTGATTGAGTGATACATCTCCACCCACAGCGGCATGTAATTTTTGAATAGCTGTTTGTCCTTTCCAGTATCCAATTGGGGAGTAATATATTTTTGATAGTTTATTTTCAACATTCATTTCTTCTAGCAATATAAAGACCAGTAAAAAATACAAATGTCATTTCCACTAGAACAAAGATTATCTCTTCATTTTTTTGTTCTGTACTTGGTTTATAATAGTCACTTAGTTTCGGTTTTGGGATAGACATGTCATTACCTGTGACTAAAAAATACTCACGAATTGCTTCGTCGGTATTTGAAAACGTATGTTGTGCATGACCTGCAAGCCTCAATCTTTCATTAATGAAATCAAGTTTTTCAATTCTATTCTTTTCATATTCTTGTTACGCTTGAGCGAGTTTTTCTGATGCCTCATTGTATCGCTTCATTTCTTCTGCTGATTCCTCTCTACCTACTTTTGAAAAGAGATAATTTGATCCACAGAAAGCCAATGCATTAACCATGGCCCCTCCAATTATTACTGCTAAAGTCGCCATACTTATTTTATTCACATAGAAACATTTTCGGGAATAATTCCTTGCTTGACGAGAAAGTTTTTCGTAGCAATTGACGCAGTAACAACTGTGATTAGCTTAGCACTGTCTTCAAAATCTAATCTACTGAGGTCTGCTGATTTCATTTTGAGTAGACTTTTTCCCAGCATAGAGTAAGCTACTGCTAGTCCACTTATCATGGCAGAGTGATATACAAGGTTCATTAAGTTCTTTGTGTCGCTCATTTTCTTAGGCAATAAAAATTAAAATAATAAATTATTTACTTCATATAAAATGGGTCGACAACTTTGGATGTTACTGGTAATGTGGTGACTTCTGGTTTTGTTAATGGAGTGTTTGATTTTTTGGACACGGATTGAGTCTGTGGTCTGTATTTTTTGTAATAATTGGTAAGCTACGTAACCAAATCCGACAACAAATCCAGCAACTATATATTTTGTTGTTTGAGGTTCGGGGTCAGGGTTAGACTGGGTTGTTTGTCTCTCACTTTGTTGTGGGTGTGGTGGGGAAGAGGGTCCTGGCGGTCCTAACGGTGTTGGTCCTGACGGTATTGACACTGGTCCTGACGGTCCTGGTTGTGGGTCAGATATATGAGTCTTTTCTGTTTGTGTTTGAAGCTGTATTTTTTTTTTTGTCTGTTATATTCGCCTAATCTTTTTCCTGCCTCAACTCTACCAGGGTATTTTGGTTTAGTAACTATTTGAACCTGCGTCAAAACAGGGTTCTGTTGTGGGGTCGTCTTGTTCTCGTCCATTTGGTCCATCCTTTTCTTTTTCTAAAAAAATTATTTTGGAGAAATCAATATGACTCCTGGTAACAAGCAATGTTACAACAGGTGCAAGGTAATTTCCAAACTTGTAAAACGTGACGCATGCTAATTTACCAATTGAACTTGAAACAATAGGATTGCTTTCAAGGTTGTGTGAAGACTGTCAGTGTCTACAGGTAAAAAGTGGCTCACTGCTTTTGTGTATAGGCATACAAGTGATCGACTCAAATCACAAGCCATTAGTGAAGCGATGTGGTTTTCATATTTAGAATGAAGTTTAAATAGCTCGTCAGCGGTTAGAGATTCAATATCCACAGTCGGCTTACAAATTACATGCATCACAGATTTAAGAGACAACCCCTGTCACTCTAACCTACTGAGAGAAGACTGCCTTAAAACAATAAATGTGTGGTTTCAATAGATTCGCTCAACTATACAAAGGCCACTATGCTGGTTACAGTGTGTGATTAACTGCGTGCCGTGTTGTTTACTGTGTTATTCCTGTATATGTGTCCTCTGCGTGTGTGTGTGTGCATGTGCATGCGTGCGTATGTATGTGTGTATGTATGCGTGTATGTGTCCTCTGTGTGCGTGTGCATATGTGTGTTTGTATATATGTGTGTGTGTGTGTTTGTGTGTGTGTTTATGTGTGTTTGTGTGTGTGTATGTGTGTGTGTATGTGTGTCTGTGTGTGTATGTGTGTGTGTGTGTGTTAGTGCAGTATAGTAGGCAGGTTTGCTGTTCATGTCTGATCACCCGAGTTACGTTGCTGTGGTCGTAAAAGAGTGTATTAGACATGGTCACGATTTTTTTAATTAACAGTGCATCATTAGGTGTTCACAGAGACAATAGTTAAAGAGAGAGATAATAAGAGATCCGTAAGATAATTAGATCAATAATGACGCATCGGTCATGGTCGTCACTTTTTAAAAAATCAAAGAGTTGATTTGGTAATAACGGGGGTGTAATGGGGGTCAAAAATTTTAATATTAAAAATAACGTAATTTAATGACCCATGCATCATTATTGAATTCATTGTCTTACGGATCTCTTATTATCTTTCTCTTTGTTAATGCATTGGCTCTCAGTGGATCAAACTATCTTTTTTCAAAAATGGGTAGAGAGGAATCTGCAGAAGAAATGAAGCATCACAATGAGGCTTCTGAAAAACTAGCTCAAGCCCAGCAGGATTATGAGAAGCAAAGAATTGAGAAACTTGACTTTATTAATGAAAAACTCAGACTTAAAGGTCATGCTCAGCATACATTTTCAAACGTTGATGACTCAATCAAAGAATATTTTCTTGTTACTGGTGAAGATATGACCATCCCGCATCCAAAACTTAGTGACTATTACCAACCAAGCCCAGAACAAAGAAATGGAGAAATAATATTTGTTCTAGTGGGAATGACATTTGTATATTTTACTGGAGTTTTTATTGCTAGAAGAAATGACCGACAACGCAGCCAAACTATCAAAAATATATTACTTTCCTTTTGGTTACTGGAAAGGAAAAACCACAATATAAAAATTACACGCTGCTGTGGGTGGGGATGTCACACTCGAACAAATGAAACAGTGGCTACAAAAACAAGCAATTTGGCAAATTTATTTACCTGCTCCAAGAAAAATAACAAGACCTCATTTTGTGAACACTGTGACAAATGACACCCATCAAATGGATCTATTGTTTCTGCCGCATGATACAATAAGAAATAAAATGATACAAGTATGCATTAACTGTTGTTGACAAAGCTTCAAGGTACAAGGATGCCGAGCCTATTACTGACAAGAATGCTACCACGGTAGCCATTGCATTAACAAAAATATATAGTCGAGGTCCTTTAAAATTTCCCAGGCTTGTGCAAGTCGATGATGGATCTGAATTTAAAAGTGCAGTTAATCAATTATTTGCAAAGCATGGAGTGCTAGTGTGGCGAGGAATACCAAGCGTGCACAGATCACAGGCAATTGTTGAAAACTTTAATAAACAATTATCAGAGAGACTTTTCAGTTACCAGTATTCTAAGGAACTCATGCATGACACATGTAATACTGAGTGGGTTAAGAGATTACCATCTGTGATAAAAGCAATGAATAATGAAGGTCACCCTAAACCTGTTGATGCTATTAAATTGAAAACAATACCGTCAGGGTCAGAAAAAAAACCAAAAGTGCCTGACACAAGCTTGTTTACAAAACAGGTGAGATATTTATATCAACCCATTGAGGCCGAGAATGATGTCAGGCGCAGAGCTACTGATCCAATATGGTCCACATCTGTTCACAATATATATAAAAAATAGTCCCTGGTGCTATCGCATGCATTTATTATCTATATGAGCCTGCTCCACAGAGGGCATTTGTCAGAGAAGAATTACAGATTATTCCTCCAGACGCTGTTATGCATTTCTTCAACTAATTCATCCATTAGTTTATTGACCAGTTTATCCACTATTTCCTCAGGTAACTTAAGCCTGTAATGCCCAGGTGCATAAGCCTTTTCCTTAGTGTGAAACACTCGTTTTGTGTCCCCTACTGCAATATACTTTTTATGTGTTTGGATCATTCAATATTATGTCTGTTTGACCTCAGTGTCTTGTTTGGATGATCAGGCATTAGTTTTCCATCTAATACTTTCTTGTAATGTTCATGGCGAATGCCTTTATTTATTGCTGTGTTGTTTTTTTTATTCCTTTGGCTTTGGATTGACTACCTTTCTGATGCAATATGGAATACATTTTTGATCTTAGTCCAACGTACTCAACTATAGGCACTCCATTCAGTTCGTTTTTAAACTTTCTAGGCACTTGTTTGTTTTGTGTGCTATACAGCGGGTGATCTTTAGGATAGTCAGACGTGTCATACATGTGTAGTTCTGTTTTCATGTCTTCATAAACGTCTTCAGTAGGCACGTCAATAATCATAGAGTCAGTGTCAGTGTATAGCAGACGACATTCAGGATACTTTGGTTTGAAGTAATCATAGTAAAATTCAAGCATTAATAATATTGATAACTCAAGAATTGCCATACCAATGAATCTTGGCTTGTTCAGTTTAACAATCTTTTTTTTTTAAGTGTCACTGCATACAATGATGAATGAAACTCTTTATACCCTGTGTATTGTGGCTTGCATGTAAGTTTAATTGCACCTGATTCAGTTGTGACCAATCTCACATCTTTGGGGTGATAAAAATAAAATGAAACTCTTTGTACCCTGTGTATTGTGGCTTGCCTGTAAGTTTAATTGCACCCGATTCAGTTGTTACTAGTCTCACATCTTTGTGGTGAAGAGGATCTTCCATCATCTTACCAAAACAGGCATTGTTCATAAGCTTAAAAAAGTATTTGTCAAAACAAGTGTTGCCATCTCTTGCACGGAGGATTGTGTTTTTCATTATGTAATCTTTCATGAAAGCACTTTGGTCAAATTTAATACCTCTGTGAACTTTCTTTAGTACTAACGCATATCTGATGTAAAACTGAAGTAAGCAATGATGACAAACGTAATTGAATTTGTCATTCAAATTTGGCACAAGTTTGGTGTCTTCTTTTTTCCCTGTTAAAGACATTTTCTCAACAGCTAATGGATAATCATTGTGGTAATCATGTAGATGGTGTGGGTACTCCAGGTCGACTTCAAAGATCGAACCCTTTTTGTGATTCCGATCATAATTCATTATTTCGTTTGTTAATTTGTTTATACCACACTGTGACAAATCATGTAGACAAAAGTTTTTCAAGGGCAATAACGCACACATCGCATATCCGTAGAGGTTATTGGCATCAAGGTATGTAATGAATGACCTTAACTTTGAGGGGTCAAAGTTTGGGTTGTCAAGATATTTGTTGTTGGCTTTGGCGTAGTTGTTTGCAGCTATACTTATGCCTCCCCTCAATCCCCGTTCCACCATTTCACCCATCGTACTATCAGAATCGTACGATCAGACAACAGGTCTATAGATATCTTGCTGGATTTCAAAAATGCATCCCATGTCTTGCCAGGACTAGTTATGTAGCAAGCTGGGTCAAGACTGTAGTGTAACAAACCCTTTTCATGGTAACTTTCAAATACGTCTGGTAGCAAGCAAACGTCAGCTTTCAAGTACTGGTCATGGTAGACAACAATCGTTTCACACCCTAATTTATCCCATGCATTGAGAGCATGCTGGTAATCAGAGTCAGAAATACCTTTGCCATTTAGTGTAGAATAAAATTTCTCTTTTGGAGGTAGTCTCTTTTTCTCAAACACAACCCAGTGATCAATGTACTCGTAGGGGTAGACACCTTTCTTGATCAATTCTGGCTCAAAATATTTACTTGTTATTAGAAACTCAGTCAGTCCTTCTGCCAGACTAGCAAGCCCTAAAGACAAATGTTGCATGGAGTCATATAATGCTAATTTGTCTAACCTAAAAGTCAAGTATTTTTCAGTTGTCTGGGCAATACAACTAATTTTTTTTTGTAAGACTCATCCACAGACTGCATGATAATATGTGAATCATACCCCTTGAGATTGTGGAAAAAGATAGGCAGTTTGTATGTCTTGGAATCTATTTTTAATAACAAGTTACAATTGTTATGTGCAGCACCTCTGTAACGTCCAGTTATGTGGTCATGGTTGCGAACTTTATCAAACTTCAGAAGTTGTTCACAACTTCCCAGGGGTTGTTCACAAATCCAATACATCTCTGCCGTATCAAAATTTAGTTTATCTTTTTTTGACATCATCAAAGGCATCTGACAGTTTTCCAAATACTGTACTACCTGACTATACAGTTGTCTCATTTCTGTTAAAAACTCAGCTGCTGCATTTTCACCTCTGTAGATAAGTTTTTCATGCTCACCATCTGACCTAACAAGAATGTATCCAAAAGAACACACCACTTGGTCACTCAATTTTACAGTCTTTGGTAATGATTCTGGAACAAGACCCTCATATGGTATAACCAGTGATTCAAAATCAGTGTGATGAAGCTCTATGCTTGTGCATAGTGCTCACACAGTAGGATTAGTATGGTACGGGTTTTGCTAACGAGTAGGATTAGTACGGTACGGTTTTTGTTAACGGTTTGTTGCCAAAAGTCCGTGGGGTGTTAGACGCACGTGAAACCTGTAAGACATGGTTAGCACGGGTCTTTGTAGTGAGTTCTGTTTAGTGAGTTCTAGGCGGAAGCTGTGACTGTTAGAGGTCTGAATTGGTATTGCGGGCTGTCTTGTCGTATGGAACGGTTGGTTCGAGTTAGCCCGCATTCCAAGACTCTGAAGCCTAGATTTCAGGTATGTTTCTGTAAATGTAGTATTGATAGTGTTTAGTTAAAGACAGTATGCGTGGTAAGATTAATGTGGTTGTATAGCGGTGTTCCGGTTTGGTTTAGTTATGTATGTTTAGAATTCGGTGAAGTAACCGGTGTTTTGTATAGTTGTTTACCGAGATAGATGACTAAAGGAATATGAAGAGTGTATGTCTAAGCCGCTATGAAGATAGTACGTGGTTGGTTAAGCATAGTCTTTTCCAGGGTATAGAGTAAGGTATAGCAAGAGTGTCAGTTGGGCTATAGTCTGTTTCAAGATAGTGACAGATATGGGGGTGATACAAAAATAGTTATGAAGCACATGTGTGTGTGTGAATGAACGTGTGAGATATTTGTATCAGCCAGGTTACGTGACGTTTCTCATTGATCCAATATGTTGTGTGTTTAGCAAGTGTTACGTTGGGACTTTTATTGTCTATTTAGAGTTCTTGTAACGAGAGTGGAAGACAGACGCCGAGACGTCGAGTCGCAGGTGGGACCTACGTGAGGTCATCCCTCCAGCTCTTCTGGGAGTGAGTCTGACTGGGAACCGAGATACCCAAGTCCAAGTGAGAACTGAGTACCGTACGAGAACGAGGACGTCCGTGCCCAAAGAGACAGGACGGCAATAAGCGTACGACGAATGACTTTCACGCCTAGACGTGAGAAGGACCAACGTAACCAGGCAACAACATCAAACAGGTTGGAGGCAATGTGAGACTAAGACCTAGCCTGGCAAAGATACTGTGTTACGTGTGTGGTGTGATAGTAGAACGTTGTATATAGTTTGATAGTCATATAAGTCTTTCTTTCATTTATAGTGTATACAGGTTACTTTAGAAAGGGAGCCCGTGTGTTGTGTTTTACCGCATGAATGCGCCCGTCTGAGTCAGTGGCGGTGTATGTGTCTGTTGCGTGAGAGTCTGTGTGTACGACTGTGGGCAAGTCTGCGTGCGTTACAGTGGTGACCCTGTTTTAGCGGTAGGTTAAAGTATTTGCGGGCGATAGCGAGTAACGATTTTAGAGTAGGATTTGTTGCTATGTGCATGTTATGTTAGATTCCCCTCTCCGATTCTAGGGGGTAAGATCCGTTATTTCTGTAGTTTTCTGGATCTTACGAGGAATTAGTACTTGTTTCTTCCTATTGTATAGGTAGTATTCTTTTTCCTTGCTCTTATTTCTATCGTTCTTATTTTTTCGTTCCATCTGGACGTCAAGTAGGTCACTATTTTCTGCGTAGGTAGTTGATATTGTGAGTTTTATTAAGTTGCTGTGATTGGGTTGTGATTTGTATTTTTTTACGTTTTCAAGTTTTTTTGGGAAGTTGTAAGTATGGAGTCAGACCCGGTAGAGGCTTACATTAAACAGGGGGAAAGGTTAGGCCTTAGGGATGAGAAGCTTTTTGACTATGTGGAGAAGTGTAGGGATAGAGAAGATAGGGCGAGGGAGAGAGTACTAAAAGAGAAAGTGTTAGAGGTTCAGAGGGCGAAGGACGAGAGAGAATTAGAAATTCGTAAATTTAAAGAGGAGAAAGAGTTAGAAATGCAGATACTGAGAGAAGAGAAGGAGTTAGAAGCTCAGAGAGAGAGAGAAGAGAAAGAAAGAGTCTTAAAGGAGAAAGAATTAGAAGCTCAGAGAGAGAGAGAAGAGAAAGAAAGAGTCTTTAAGGAGAAGGAGTTAAAAGCTCAGAGAGAAGAAAGAGAAGCTCAGAGAGAGAGAGAAGAGAAAGAAAGAGTCTTAAAGGAGAAAGAATTAGACGCTCAGAGAGAGAGGGAAGAGAAAGAAAGAGTCTTTAAGGAGAAAGAGTTAGAAGTACAGAGAGAGAGAGAAAGAGAAGAGAGAGCATTTCAGAGAGAGAAGGACGAGAAGTCTCTAGCATTTCAGAGAGAGAAAGACGAGAAGTCTCTAGCATTTCAGAGAGAGAAAGACGAGAGGGAGCATGCTTTAAGAGAGAAGGAACTAGAGTATCAGAGAGAGAAAGAGGAAAAGGATAGGGAGGAAAAGGAGAGAGATAGGGAGGTGCAAATACAGTTAGCTCGAGATGCGGGATCTAGAGCAGATAGTGATTCAGTAGGCCGAGGCATACGCAATTTTCCTAAACTGCCGATGTTTAAAGAGTCCGTGGACTCTATTGACGCTTTTTTGTTTCGTTTTGAGTCTCATGCGCAGGCGTTGAGTTGGCCTTCTGCCAACTGGCCCGTTTTGCTTTCATCTGTGCTAGAGGGTCAGGCCTTGAGTCTTTACCATAGTTTGACCGTTTCGGGGACCATAGAGTACGAGACTTTGAAGGAGTGTCTCTTGCAGAAGTTCCAGTGTAATGCGGAAGGTTTTAGGGAACGCTTGAGAGCTTGTCGGCCAGAGACAGGGGAATCGTTTATGTCATTTGGCAAACGATTGTCCCATTTGCTCGTACGTTGGGTCGAACTGTCAAAGATTGACCACACGTACGACGCATTGTTCGATCTCATGTTGGCTGAACAGTTCTTTGGAAGCGTTTCCAAGGATCTAGCGGTATTCTTGAGAGAGCGTAACCTCAAGACTACGGACGAGTTAGTGCAGCACGCGGAGGCTTTTCGGATGGCGCACCCTACGAAAAACCTCGCGCGTAGGACCGAGACACCGCCAGTCGGGTTGGTCGCTGCTAACACGTCTGGGGGTTACCGGGGGGTCAATACTTTACGTGGAGTCCAGCGGATTAACGGTAGAGGTACTTTGCGTTTTCGACGCGGTGATCGAGGTAACGGCAATGGCGGTAGCGATTCGTACGCACGTGGAGGGACTTCTTTGCGTGGGTATGGTCGTGGTCGTGTTGCGAGTTCGGACACGCAGTGTTTTTCTTGTCGTGGGTACGGTCACTTCAGTCGGAGCTGTCCGTACTACAGTGCAGGCCCGCAGTATTCTAGTTATCAGGAGCACGGCCATCTGGCTCATCAAGGTCCTAATAGTCCTGGTATGGTGGAGGGGGCGGTGCAGCCCACTCACGTAGCCAGTTTTGCGGTCCCAGTCGGGGAGGAACCACAGCTGGGCGCAGTGTGTTCAGATGACGGAGGTGGTTGCCTACCACTGGTAGACGGTGTTGTTAATGGATGTCTTGCGTCTGTTCTCCGTGACTCAGGTACGACGACCGCAGGGGTCAGACGTAGCCTTGTTAGACCAGATCAGTTCACAGGCGAGACGCAGGAAGTAGTTTCGTTTGGAGGAAAGATAGAAGTTTTTCCGTTAGCTAAAATAGAGGTTGACTCGGAGTTTTTCACAGGTAATCTGGTATCGTGTGTCATCGACGAGCCAGTAGTAGATTTAGTTGTGGGTAACATGAAGGGTGTACAGCCAGTCATCGCTAAAGTTGGAGCGATTAAGCGAGCTCATATTCCTAGCGGTGCAGTCGCGACGAGAGCTCAGAGCAAGCGTGCTCGTGGACAGAGGGAGCGTGTTATTGCCGGCCAGAGACAGGGAATCGGTCAGCGGGTGTGGCCCAATAGTCGGGTTGGCTGGAGATGGCATACTTCTGTTGCGGACAGAAATGCGGCTCAGCACCCCATAATCGGTATGTAGATAGATCGGAGATCGAAGTCTCGCGATAGTGTTTTTTTTGTGTGTGGGCAGCCGTTGGATCGTTTTCGTTTCTGGAGGTTTTAGCGCGTTAATTCGGTTTTCAAGTTCGCTGTGTGATCTGTCGGTGTGCGTTGAGGCGTAAGGCTGTAATTTTCTTTCTTGTATTCTAGATAGTCAGTTAGTCCTTTCCTGTTTTCGGATAATACGTCGAGTAGTCTTAAAAAGAAACTCGGTCGTTTCTTTTTTTCCCGAGGAAGGGGGAATTGTGATGAAGCTCTATGCTTGTGCATAGTGCTCACACAGTAGGATTAGTACGGTACGGGTTTTGCTAACGAGTAGGATTAGTACGGTACGGTTTTTGTTAACGGTTTGTTGCCGAAAGTCCGTGGGGTGTTAGACGCACGTGAAACCTGTAAGACATGGTTAGCACGGGTCTTTGTAGTGAGTTCTGTTTAGTGAGTTCTAGGCGGAAGCTGTGACTGTTAGAGGTCTGAATTGGTATTGCGGGCTGTCTTGTCATATGGAACGGTTGGTTCGAGTTAGCCCGCATTCCAAGACTCTGAAGCCTAGATTTCAGGTATGTTTCTGTAAATGTAGTATTGATAGTGTTTAGTTAAAGACAGTATGCGTGGTAAGATTAATGTGGTTGTATAGCGGTGTTCCGGTTTGGTTTAGTTATGTATGTTTAGAATTCGGTGAAGTAACCGGTGTTTTGTATAGTTGTTTACCGAGATAGATGACTAAAGGAATATGAAGAGTGTATTCTAAGCCGCTATGAAGATAGTACGTGGTTGGTTAAGCATAGTCTTTTCCAGGGTATAGAGTAAGGTATAGCAAGAGTGTCAGTTGGGCTATAGTCTGTTTCAAGATAGTGACAGATATGGGGGTGATACGAAAATAGTTATGAAGCACGTGTGTGTGTGTGAATGAACGTGTGAGTTATTTGTATCAGCCAGGTTACGTGACGTTTCTCATTGATCCAATATGTTGTGTGTTTAGCAAGTGTTACGTTGGGACTTTTATTGTCTATTTAGAGTTCTTGTAACGAGAGTGGAAGACAGACGCCGAGACGTCGAGTCGCAGGTGGGACCTACGTGAGGTCATCCCTCCAGCTCTTCTGGGAGTGAGTCTGACTGGGAACCGAGATACCCAAGTCCAAGTGAGAACTGAGTACCATACGAGAACGAGGACGTCCGTGCCCAAAGAGACAGGATGGCAATAAGCGTACGACGAAGGACTTTCACGCCTAGACGTGAGAAGGACCAACGTAACCAGGCAACAACATCAAACAGGTTGGAGGCAATGTGAGACTAAGACCTAGCCTGGCAAAGATACTGTGTTACGTGTGTGGTGTGATAGTAGAACGTTGTATATAGTTTGATAGTCATATAAGTCTTTCTTTCATTTATAGTGTATAAAGGTTACTTTAGAAAGGGAGCCCGTGTGTTGTGTTTTACCGCATGAATGCGCCCGTCTGAGTCAGTGGTGGTGTATGTGTCTGTTGCGTGAGAGTCTGTGCGTACGACTGTGGGCAAGTCTGCGTGCGTTACAATCAGCTTACACTACAAACGGCAGCTTTTGTTTATTACCATGGTTTTTAAAATAAACCTTTCTGCCAGGATTTGGATACCTAAGTACTACTTGAATGTCATCAGGTGACCTACAATGTTTAACATGTTTGTGTGCTACTTCAATAGAGGAAAACCTCTGTAAACACTTTTCACAAAATTCCTGTTTAAACTTGTATTTTGTTGTATGCTATTGAATTAGACGTGACATACTCTTGATAATTGTGTAGTGATGACCAAACTGATGACCAATAACACCAGTGGCATTGGCACTGATGTCATGATTGGAAGCCAAAAACTGGAAACAGTTAAGAAATTCAAATACTTAGGAGCCATTGTGACAGATGAATGATCAAAACTGGAAATACTGTCCAGGATTGCACAGACAACAACAGCACTGACAAGATTGAAGACCATGTGGAAGGACAGAAACACCACACTCTGCTCCAAGATCAGACTGATGTGCTCCTTAGTCATCTCAGTGTTTTTGTATGCATGCGAGTCATGGACCCTCACAGCAGACCTTGAAAGGAGGATACAAGCCACTAAAATGAGATGTTTTTGAAGGCTGCTTGGCATTTCATACAGAGATTACATCATGAACGTCGAAGTGGGAAGCAGAATCAGCCAAGCCATCGGGTCATATGAAGACCTATTAGCCATTGTGAAAAAACGCAAACTGAAGTGGTATGGGCATGTCACGCGTTCATCAGGGCTTGCCAAAACAATCCTGCAAGGCACTGTGCAAGGAGGATGAAGGAGAGGAAGACAGAGGAAAAGATGGGAGGACAATATCTCAGAGTGGACAGGACTGAAGCTGCGCGATACGCTAAGAATGGCAGAGAACAGAGAGGAATGGAGGGAGCTGGTTGCCAAGTCATCAGTGGTGCCCCAACGGTCGGCAAGATTACGGGATATAGATAGATAGATAGATAGAAAGTTCTCACCGGAACTTATTAATAAAAGGTCAACATGCTTATCTTCTAGCTGACCGTAGGTGGGGGCAAGTGGTGATACTCTAATTGGTTCTAATTTGTTCTCAGACTCATTATCCCATACATACACGTTTACAGATATACCAGGATTTAGTTTTTCAAACAAGTCTATGTCCTCTACCTTAACAGGAAAATCTATACGTTGAGTTTGTTTTTAAATTTGGTATAGTTAGATGGTATAGTTCAGGTCTTGTTTTTACAAAGTGTAGTTTGGCAAGCACACACCACATAAAACAGAAATTATCATTGTTCTGAATATTGACTACAGCCCTTTATTTACAACCTCAGTTGGCAGTGGCAACCATGATTTGCCTAAAATAGGATGATATCTTGACGCTTCAGTTGTACACGACCTTCATGCCAACCAGACCCCTTCATTTTTGCTCTGTCAATTGCTTCTAGAAAGTCAGGCAACAGTCTTTCTCTAATTTTTTTTCCAATTCTCTTCTCGAATTAACTGTGTGTTGTCTTGTCGAGATATACGATACAATTACTTCACCATCTACCCTGGGAAATTCTATTTTAGCAACAATTTGAATCTTTACACTACCAGAAAGAAAATTATCTTGTATGACAGAAAAAGACCTTTCTATCGATTCATAGACACTGTAAGTGTTGGATATAGGCAAGTCTGTTGTGTGAAACACGTTTCTTAAACCGGATGAGCTTTGGGCATTGTCCGTCCTTTTTATTTGTCCAACAAAATAATAAATAAAAAATTACACCTTGCATAATACCCCTTTATTGGCAGTAACCTCTAGAAAACAAACTTTTTTTTTTTTAGTTGTTGGTGCATATGTTCGCACACTTTTTATAACCAGTCATCATCAACTTCAAAGGTATTTGTCTTAAAATTACCAGCAATGTACCCCCCAACTGGAAACTCATCAATATATTCGAAAGTCACATTATATTCCACATATATCACCGCCGGTATCGCCATTGGTGTTATAGCAAGCGCAAATGGATTTTTGTAATGTGTTCTTATCTCTTCAAAGTGCTGGATATATCTAAAGTAGTCTGTAACATCAACCGCTTGCACTTGTCCATCTATCATTTTTATTTGACCGACAAAATAATAAATATAAAAAAAATACTGCTGGCTCTGTATGTGTAATACTATTTTATTAACTGTAACACATTCGATATGAACATAAGTTTACATAACTGTTTAAATATGTTATAACCCACAGTATCAATCCAGCTGCAGCTTGCATCATTAACTTTGAAGGTATTTGTTCTATTATCAACAGTCACACACTCCATGACTGAATGTTCATCAACATAATCCAAAGTCACATTATATGACAAATATATCACCGCTGGTACTGAGAGTCTTATGTCAGGCTGTTTGGGAGATGTTATTAAGTCAGTAAAGTGTAGAACATCTCTGAAGCAGTCAGTGACATCAATAGCTTTCTTTTGTTTGCATGGTTTGTCCATCTGCCATTTTTATGGACAAAACAAAAGT
The DNA here is from genome assembly GCA_036245525.1 of Semisulcospira habei. Classification (NCBI taxonomy): domain Eukaryota; kingdom Metazoa; phylum Mollusca; class Gastropoda; family Semisulcospiridae; genus Semisulcospira; species Semisulcospira habei. The sequence continues at coordinate 109,532,275 of BTPG01000001.1, read as the reverse complement.
ATAAATTAATTCATTAAACCGTACCCTGTGGGCTGATCTGTCTTTAAGATAAGCTTTAGATGTTTAGTTGATTTCAGTTTGGTTTTTACGCCATCTCGTTCTTGTTTATTTGGGATGACATCTTTTTCTCTGAGACAGTCTTCAAAGCTGTCCTGATCCTTACAGTAAAACAAACAGATAAACTTTAACTGCTCACAAAAATCTTTCAGTACAGCATTATATTTTTGAGTGAGAATCCAGACACTGATGTTTGCATGTCTGCCACTGAAGGCAAGTTCTGCTAGAGTATTTCTCTTTTTGACAATGTCTTTCTCTGCTGAGCAGTCATCAACAATAAACAAAGTTGGCTGTCCTTCAAATTGCTTGTAAAAATACTGCAGGTAGTCGTTCAGTTCTTTCTCAGGGTCGACTAAGTAAATGTTGTTGTCAGTCCAAATGAATAAACGGTTGTGATAAGCTTTGTTGTGTTTGATCGTAGGACAAAATATTACAATGTTTTTGAAATGATGGATGTGTCTTGTTTGTCATAGATTAAGTACAAATTTAGTTTTACCACACCCTTTCGCGCCACAAAATAAACCACAGTGTGGGTCAAGGGTCATCAAGTTTATTTCAATACAGAATATAATTTTAATATATGTTCCCGTTTAGTCTGCTCTCTGCAATATTGAGTTGTGCGTCATAAATCAGATACAAATATATATTTATTGCTCCAGCAGTTTCAGTCTTTTTTTAAAATCAGAATTGTAATTCCGTCACTGCCGTTTTCAACAGTACGACCTGACCCATGTAGGTAGTCATCTTCTGTGCTACGCAGGTCTAGCCAAATTGCATACTTGTCTGTCAGGTATTTACTGATTCTTACGTCAAACAGATGCAGATCTTTACATGCAATGTTTGCTGGTTTTTCTCTAAGCCTTCCACCTGCAAAATATTTTGTGATCTCGTCATAGTGCTGGTAAGGCAGCATCCCCTCGCCCACCACATGTCCAAGAAACTCAAGACTCCTGTAACCAGACGAGATCTTAACTGGACTTGCAGTCAGGTTGTAGTGGAGCAGCTTGGTTAGAACATCTCCAACGTGCACCAGATGATCTTGAAAAGTAGTACTATGGATCAAAATATCATCGAAGAAATTCATCGAGTAGGCCTCAAGAAGTTCAAGCATTCTCATCATATGAGCAAACACTGCTGGGGCAGAAACCAAACCAAAAGGCATCCTGATCCATTGATATAAACCAATGTGTGTTGCGAACGCCATCTTGTGACGATCCACCGGGTTGACAACAATCTGCCAGTAACCTTTAGAAAGATCAATACGTGTGAAAAACGTACTGTTCGCCAGCCTTGTGAACAACTCGTCCACATTTGGAATGGGTTCAGCATCGAAAACAGTAATCTTGTTGAGAGCTCTATAGTCAATGCAAAACCGACAAGCACCATCCTTTTTCTGAACCAGGACAATGGGTGGTGAATATGCAAATTTTGATTTCTCAATCACACCTAGGTCAAGCATGGTTTGAATCTCCCTTACAACTATCTGCTTAGAAGAAAAAGGTAGATCGTAAGCCCGTCGACAAACTGGTACATCAGTCGTAAGAGTGACGTCAAGGAAAAGATTTCCGTTGAACGCACCGGGTCTCGATGTCAACACCGTAGGAAAATCTGCAAATACTGCATACAGTGACTGACCATCAGAATCAGAGAGATCAGTGTTAAAATCGATACTGGAAATGTCTTTGTCATTGACAGACGACAACATGAGAGGAATAGTGGGAAGACCACCAACATCATCATCATCCTGGACAACACCAATAGCCACCGATGAGACAGTATGCCAATCTGAAACGTCTACATGAGGAACATCACACTGAGGTTCCACAACCTCGACATCTGGAAGCAAAAAAGGAGAAATGGAAGACCAGTCGACTAAAACACCAGTTGACAACCGTGTAGTAGACTCCTCAACAACCCCAACAGCAGCATCAACATGACGAAGATATCGTTTGAGCATGTTTGCATGGAAAATCTTCGGCTTGCCTTTCACAAGAATCCTATAGTCTGGATGAAGACAGTCCTGCACAAAATAAGGACCTGACCATGTCATAAGAAGTTTGTTAGAGTCAGTGGGAAGAAGAACGAGTACCTCATCGTGAACAGAAAAAGTTTGTGCCTTTGCACGACGGTCAAAGTACATCTTGTTCTTGACAGACGAATCTGCAGAGTTTTGTGAAGCAATTTCACAACTTTCAGAAATAATATTCTTCAAGTCAAAGAGATAAGCGTACAATGGTTTTGCTGATGTATCACTAGAGTTGTGATCCTCGGTCCAAAAATCAGCAATGAGAGAAATGGGACCCCTCGGTTTGCGACCGAACATCAGTTCGAAAGGACTGAAACCTGTACTCTCTGACGGCAATTCTCTACATGCGAAGAGCAATGCAGGAAGATATCGATGCCAAGCGTTTGGTTGAGAATGAACAACCTTCCGAAGCATAGATTTCAAAGTGCAATGAAACCGTTCAACAGTACCATTTGCTTGAGGATGGTAAGGAGAAGTACGTATGGCTTGAGTACCACACAAAGCATGAAACTGTTTCATCAAATCTGAGTTAAACTGAGAACCTTGATCTGACAGAATTTCCTTGGGAAAACCTAATCTTGAAAAAATACTCATCAAAGCTTCAGCAACTGCAACAGAAGAAATATCCTTCATAGGAACAGCCTCCGGAAACCTAGTAGCTATGTTAATCAAAGTCAGAATATATCTGTGACCTTCAACAGATGGAGGAGACAAAGGCCCAACGAGATCAATAGCGACCCTCTCGAACGGAGTCGAGATAAGAGGCATAGTCGCCAAAGGAACAGGGGGAACTTTCCCTTTCGAAATTGTTTTCTGGCAAATGTCACAAGTGTGAACATAAGTACTCACATCAGCAGAAACACCAGGCCAAAAGAATTGGGATAGAATCCTAGTCAGAGTTCTACGAACTCCACAATGACCAGCCAAAAGTTGATCATGCGCAGCAATCATGACTGAAGTACGAAGTTTTTCTGGAACAACAACCTGATGCAAAATATCCTTGGATTTCTGATACCTCCTGTACAAAATATCATCCTTAAAATAGAAAGGAGACGGCATATATCACACAAAACAACACATCCCAGTCATACACAATATAACAAAATTTCAAAAGAAGAAGCCCACTAGTCTACCTATATATACCTATAATAACTAGTGGTGCCCTCACTAAATATAAGTATGTATGATTTAATGCTAACACAGAGAAAGTCTAGGGTCACAAAATGTAACGAAGGTTTTTTTTTCGTGTACTGAATCAAGTTGTTACGTGTATAAACGTTTATTCTAATAGAATGAGTGTGTGCGTGGGTTTTCTGACAATCAGTATAAAGGTGGGTGTTCTATCTCTGTTTACTAGACTCTTTCATCCACCACCACACACGCTTACAAACAAGGACAAAGGCCACACAGTTATCTCTCTTTGCCCTCTGTTTCACTATTTCTCATACACTCATATCATATACATTAAATCACACAATTCACATCATACACACAAGTGTTTAACACAAATAATTAAGAAGTGGCGTACAGGCTATTCATAACTTCAGCGCTCACACATTCACTCGCTACCGTAGAGGTCGTTGTCTCTCTCTCGAGACGTCACTCGACTCTACTCTTTACACTAGTGTCGACACAGTCAAAGATATCACATCGACGACTTGACTTGACAGAGATTTCCCGAGCGGAATGGTACTAGTCGATGACAGTACTCACAGATTAGAATATTCCTAGGCGTGAAATTATCAACGGCGCTAGGCGACATAGGCTACACTGAAGGAACACTGCATGTGGTCCTGTAGCTCAAATCTGTAGGCTTACTTCGTCACAGTTGCTGCACGTCTGCACCAGTGATGGTAGACGAAGGAGAGATGAAGGCGTTGATGATGTCCGTATCCGGTCAAGTAGACGATACTTTTAGGACAGCTCCATCAGCCACATACCAGGGGTTTCTGCTCCGTACCGGCCTGCTGTACACAACATTTATACACTCGTAAATTTTCGCTCTTATACTTAAAGAGTCTGAATGTGTCTTCGACACATTATTATACTTCAGAGCGCTCTAGATCATTTCCTTTGTAAAATGTCTTCTCTATGCCACCCTACTACTACAGTCACTATTGTCACAATTCGTATGACAATTCCTATAGCCACTTTAACACTGTGCACACATTTTGCATACCTACACACAATGGATTATGAGCCAAATATTACAATCACAGCTCACCTTCAATTCGTAACATATTACTGCACATTCATTCATCATTAGGTATACCTGATTACATACTGAATTACATTCCTATTTCCGTCCCACATTTTCACATATAAATGAATACAACATAACATCCTAGTTATAAACTATATCACCTACAACAATTACATAACCAAACAAATATTGACACGAGTCATCGCACTTCCTTCCAACATGGGCTCTTCTGCACTCTAATCATAATAATTCATAAAAAAACAATACTTTCCCTTTTCGTATGAATAGCTTTACAGGTCATTATAAATACCGATAATAAAAAGAATAAATACCTGTATTCTATATACAGCTATAGAATTCTCTAGCCAGAATTCTTTCTCAGAGCACCAATGAACACGTCCGCTCGACTCGGCTGATATGACATCTCTGGCTAGCAATAGTTCCCGATACAACCCTGTCACTCCCACAGGTGACACGTGAACATCGCTCACCTCTACATTACCGCACGTGAACATTCGGTCCAACTGCTAATGACATCATACCGTCGTCCGACGGAAACATGCACCAAAGGCGCTCGTTACAATAACACGATAATAATAAATCGGCAGTCTTGACTGGTACTGATTTTGAATGAGAGTAGCTAGATGAGCATGTGTAACAATTTCATATTCCAAAGAGATGTTAGAGATCTTATATGTTGTGTCTGTGCCAGTTGATTTAATAACTTTGGAGTAGTCATTGAAAATTAGTTAAAAACTCAGATGGTCATTCAGTGCTCCTTGATAATAAGGCAAATGAGCTATTAAGATTTCAAATTCAAGTGGAATGCAAAATCTATTTCCATATGTTTCTGCCACAATAGCGTCTTTGACTACTGTCATTGATTTATCTAGTGCATTGATTCTGATTTTGGCAATGTTATCAGTCTGTATGCCTTGGTAAATACAGTCTTCTCTTTCTTCACTTGTGAGCCACAGATCTTTGTAACAGTAGAACACATCAGCATCATCAAGACTAAACACTTCCTGTCCTTCAAGTTTAACTTTAATATTCTTAATAATTGCTCTGCCTAGGTTGTCAACTAGTGTTCTTTTGTCATCTGTGTCTGATGAAAGTTCAATATTAAAAGCAAGGCATGCAGTGCCAGGAACAATAACATCACTGGGGCCTAGGTTTGGAAACTTAACAGTAAGCGTCTGGTTTTGATCAATGTTGCTAGGATTGTTTGTGATAACAATTGATTGCCTAATGCCCTTAACACCCAAGAGGTTCACCTAGTTTTGTGGATGGATCTAACTTTGATCCATAAGACAATGTCATTTTCTTATGCAAAAATCAAAAAATTAAATTAATAAAAACAATGGCAGCGGAAGGATTTAACCTTGAAGATTTCAAAATGGATGCCATGGATGACTATGATACTAGTGCAGCAGATATGACTGGAATGGTGACTACTTTTAGTGTGTATCACGAACTGCTAAAAGACAAAGTAAACTCATTTTATGATCATGTTGATGACCGCCCAGATGAAATAGATCCTAATCAGTTTGAACTTGACAAACGTCACTTATTTGTAAATACAGACAAAGGGTAAAGTACAATTGACTTATAAAAAAGATCCTGCAAAGTTTAGAGCTTTAACTACAATCAAAACTGATGTTGGTGGGGACGCAGCACTTCAGAGTTACCTTGGTGTTGGTAGTAAAAAGTTTCCACCTCGACTTGCTAGTACCCTTCATGACGTACAAACAAGGTTGCCAACTGGAAAAGAAATTGAAATGACTGAAGTAACAAGACTTCCAGAAATAGCAGGGAAGGTAATACATGAAACCTCATTTACAGAAGGGCAAATAAATGAGGCTATAAAAACAATGGGTGACTCTCCTTTAACCATGAAGAAGTTAGCGGGGTTGGATAAAACACTGCAGTCAATAAGAGGTGAGCTGGTGAATAATGTAGCCAAACTGGGTGAGCTTGATAATTACATAGAAAGAGAAAAAGAAAAAACTAGCTGAAGCAGACAATGGGAATGATGCCATTGAAATAAAAGAAAGAATACAACACAGATTAAATGATTTGCAGATAGAAAGATCAGCGCGACTAGAAGTAATTGAAATAGGAAAGGAAAAACTGAAAACACAGGTCAACAGGGTTAGAGAAACTATTCAAAATATATTTCACGAAGACACAACATTGGCTGAGAGATTGAAAACACTTTTCAGAGAGCAAGGTATCACTATTGCAAGTTTAATTACTGCTCTTGGATTTTTTATTAGTACTGTTGTGTTAGCTGTAGCCAGAGGTGGTGGTGGCCCAGCTCCACTGGCACCTCCAGCCCCAGCTCCAACTGACCCAAACATTTTACAGGCGTGGGTAAAAAAACAGTTGTCGCATATATCAGACTTGCTTAAGAAATTGGCAGTGAAAGCAATGGATGCTTTGCCAGGCATAATAGGGAGTGTTGTCAGTTGGCTGATCACTACAGCGGCAAAGATAGTGGGGTTTATGGCGGAGCATGTGTGGGTCTTTTTGGTGACAGTAGGAGGATTAATAGTGGGTTATTTAATGAAACAGGTAAAGAAGTAGTATTCCTAATCCAGTAAGGCTTATTACCAATGCAGTTAACTCTGACTCATGTGTGTTTACTGGGGTTACTGGCTGTACTGGTGCTGGTGCCGGTGCAGGTGCTGGGGCTGTTACTGTCATTACTGGCGTTACTGTCTGTACTGGTGATGATGATGATGTTACTGGCATTACTGGCGTTATTGATGGTTTTAATGGTTGTAGGTGTGTGGTTGTTGGGCTCAAGTTTACAGTTTGATTGAGTCCTAATTTTTGATCACGCCCTGCAACAATTATTTCATTATTATAATGTGTTATTGTCCCCATATGGAGTTGAATGTCTGATGGTAACATGTATAACCTGATGCCAACTACAAAGTCAACTTTTGATCTAGCATACCTGAGAACATCTTGGTAGTGTTGTATGCTTGATGGTAGATCAACCACTGAGTTGATTGAGTCTTCTAGGTTTGCAAGAAACTGTTTTTGTGCTTCAAATTTGCCACTCTCATTTAACATATTCGATTTTGTTTGAGCTTGTGCTCCTAGTATACACATACATACGTTCTGATAGATTCATTTATGCGCTCAACTCCTCCTTGTGTAAACCCGTCACTCCTGTCTAAGATAAATGTGGTCCAGGCATTAGACTGTTTCTGTTCTATTGAGCCTAACCAGACTTCGGATTTTGATGAGAATGAAGAGTAGGGAGGCCAGAAATCTTGAGGGAATTGTCTGTGACTCATAGCATAATACAATGTACCCCTGCCATTGTGATCATCAAGTTTTTGTGTAAAGTCATACTGTGTACTGATGTTAAATTCATTACAGATGCGCTCAAATGCTTTCAAATCCATGGGATTGTTAAACTGATTAAAACTGGATTCAGTGAGCAGAGGTGTATGCAGTTCTGACAGTATTCTTCTAAGCTGGTAATACGTGTGGAAACGATAGACAGACCTAATCAGTTTGTTTGGGTGATTCAAATGGTCTGTAAAAGAAACGCCACAGCCAGTAGTTGAGCATAGTATAGGAAAGTTAAGTTGGTTTTGAAACATCTGTAGTCTTTCTTCTTCTTCTCGAACGCCGTCACACTTGGAGTTTGGCTCTCAAAATGAAATCTGTGGTCTTCTGTAGCGCCTCCACAGGCCCGTACAGTTTCTCTTGTAGAGTGGCGGGCTTCGGCCATATCTCCTCCCTCAGCGGCTGGTGGTTCCCACAGTCCTGGAGGATGTGCTCTGTGGTCTGCTCTGCTTCTCCACAGGGGCACAAGGGAGATGGCACGAGGTGGAAGCGTCTGTGCAGGTGGAAATTGAGTCGGTTGTGCCCGGTCCTCAGACGAAAGATGGTCACCTGCTCTTGTCTGGACAGCTGATGATAACTGTCTATGGGCCGTTGTGGTGGTCTGTACACAGACTTAATGATGGTCTTCATCTCTGTGAAGCTGACTCCATTTTCATCTTGTTCTTTCTCTGCGCCCGCTTTTGCCATTCTGTCAGCTTCTTCATTGCCGTAGATGCCACAGTGTGAAGGGATCCACTGCAGCACCAGTCTGGTGCACTTGATGTTTTGCAGTGCCTCTTGTAGACGTGGCAGTTTGCTTGCTGTTGCTGCCTCAAGGACAGACATGGCATCAGTAAGGAAGACAATCTGGGCATCAGGGTCTGCAGTGCCACTAAGGGTGTTAGCTGCGCGGACCAGGGCTTCCACCTCAGCTCTGTAATTTGTGCAGTGAAGGCCTGTTGGTACTGCCTCTGCCTGCCATTTTCCGTTTGGGTACTGAATGTACACCCCAGCCCCTCCATCCTGAACTGCATCTGTGGCTGATCCATCGGTGTATGCCCGTATCCATGCTTCCTGGGGATACTTTTCTTCGAGCATGGCCAGTGTCAGGGCTTTCTTGCTCACAGTGCTGTGCTCATCTCTGGTGGTGGTAGTAGTGGGTAGTACTACATCTGTAGTGGGCTTGAAGACCATTTTCTTGCAGTTGCATCATCTGTTATTGGAGGGTTTAGGTAATGATCATAGGGATTTGGAACCTTTACTTGAAATAAATCTGCTTTGGACAAAGCTATATTGAGCTGATTTAGTTGAATTATTTTCTGATCATAAGTTGGTGCGACATTGTACTTTGCAGCCACGTTAAATTGAAATGCATTTACAGTGGTAATTGTTGGTGATTTCAATTCCATTGTGCTTTTTTATGTGATAATAAAAATATTTATAACCTTATCAAATATTGACACAAGCAAACCAGTGTGGTTAACTAATGGAATCGATAATCGAGATGGTAGCAAGGCTGTAGCTATTAATGAAATGTTATACACTGTAAAGTGGTTTAATGTAGCAGATAATAACAATTATTCTGTAAGTGGACCTCTTGATGGTTTAGAGAAGGGTGATATTTTACGAGCTGGGTATTATGACTTTTGTACTTTAGCTGAATGGCTAAAAAATGAATTAAAAATTAAGGAAACTTTAAATCCAGCCAATTTACTAGTTACAATTTAATTTCCGAGAAATGGTCAGTTTTCTTTATCAATTAGTCTTTTATTATTACTTGGATTTTTAGGTAAAAAAAAAATGATACATTCCGATGAAGAATGGATACCATGAGATGGACGTCTTCTATAACCAAAAAAATCAAGAATATCTGGCAGATATCCTGTTCATTTGTCAGTACACACAGTGCTAAATGTTTATTTGAAAGTACTAAACACTACTGATAATCTTCACAATGGAAAGCCTTCGACTTTGTTGAAATTTGTGTCAACTGCAACTGCTCCTTATTGTGAAAATGTAGTAATTCTCAGTTACAAAAATTAGGCACATGTTTCTTTGAATCATTGTGCTTATATGTAACTAATCAAGATGACAAACCAGTTGTGATGCATGATTTTTATGTTGTGTTGAAAGTTAAATAAGTTTTATTTTTGCTAAATAAAAAATGAGTGCTGGTCCAAAGTCTAAAATTATACCAGTTGCGTGTCCATCAATAGAGTTAAAAGATTTGGCTGACGTACAGGATTTTGATAAAGAAGGTGAGGTAGGAGAGGTGTATGGCCTTAAACTTGTTTCCATTGGATTGTACAAATGAAAGGTAATTGATGATGTAAAAGATGGTGCTGAGAGACCGTTAAAACTTAAAACATGTGAAAAATAAGTGGATAGTTATTCCTGCTCCTGCTCCACTTTTGCCTATGCCTATTGTCTGGGACGTAAAGTTTGTATTTATTAGTCCTTATGTTTATTTTACTGATGAAGGAGCCTTAGTATTTTAAAAAGTTGCTAACTCTGAGCCAATGCTTGTAAGTCTTGTGCCAAGCTATTTCGTAGACACCAACAAGAGAGAAAAAATAAAACTGCAGGAGTATGGAAAACGAAGATATTTTCTTACAAATTGAAAGGGTATGTCAGACACTACTATTGTGTTTGTACCAGCAAACTTTACCATAGCTAGAGAAGCGACAATAGTTTTTGAAATTCTCATGAGGTCTGTGGATTCTGCGAAAGATGCAGATATCGCACAGGGAATCCAACTTACATGGGATCGCTCAGTAACAGAGTCAACAAAGGTCGTTATTGCTATTAGAAAAATCAACACAGATTTTAAAGTTTCGAGTAGTATCCCCGCTGTTAAGGTAGTGATTGATAAAACAATTTTTGTTTGTCTAAGTTTCATTAAACTGGAACACATAGATATTGTTTCGTATTATTATGCTAGCAAATTGTATACCTTTAAAGAGTTGCAAAATAAATTAGAAGATTAAATATAAAAAATATTTGCCATAAAAAATGCCACCACTGTATCTGCAAATATTGCCTGCTCCATCTGAGCCTATTGTTCCAGATAAAACATTACAGGCAGACTCATTCCGCTTAATGAATATTACAAAAGCGATGAAGTATTTGGAGGGAGAACAGGCAAAATACTCCAGGTGTAAAAGACGATATAAAACAGTTTTCAGTTCTGTACACAACACATCAATGGCTGTGGGTGTGGTTTTAGCTGGATTATCTGTCACTGGTTTAGCTCTGTTTGCCACTGGAGTTGGAAGTGTCATAGGAATTGCAATTGAAGGTGTTGGCACTGCCTCAGGCCTGGCACGCTTTGGTTTGGAAGCCCTTAACAAAAGATTTCATACAAAGTTACAGAAGCATGAAGCATGAGTACACTTGCTGGAGCTAAGCTGAGCAGTATGAACTTATTATCAGTAAGGCTTTAGACAATAATAAAATTGATGATCACGAATTTAAAAGAGTGCAGGACGATTTGACCAATTACAAACAACAGAAATCCGAAATAGAGAATAAGATGCGTAGTCAGCCCGTAAATGTTGAAGAACTAAAAAAAATCTTTTTTAGAAAAAGGGGAAAAGATCGGAGTAGAAGAAACTATGAAAAGAGTTCAAGGACTTTTAAACAAGTAAAGATCAGTTTTTGGTAATCATGTTTTTGAAATACACTTCCCAAAGAGACGTCATGCCTTTCACGTCTGCCTATTTGACGCCATCAGCTCCACCACCAGAGTACTATTGAGAAAAAAGTGTATATATTGTCCTTGTAACTTGGGAAATCTGTCTGAGTAAGTTGTTGACTTGTGTCAAGTTCTTGTAAGTTCTTATGTTTAGGTTTTTATAATTTCTTTTTTTTTAAAGTAACTTATTAGAACTTATGCCAACTAATTTATAAAACTTAAAAAGTTACCTGTAAATTAGTTGGCAGTTGTAGGTGACTTGTAAATTTGTTATCAAGTATCTGTAAGTAATTTAAAATTTGTTATCAAGTGCATGTAGGTACTTGTTAACAATGGGTTGTGTATGTGTGTTGTTTTTTTTTTTTTTTTTTAATAACCTTGCTTTTATATTATTGAAGCAGAGATAATGGTATAGATGTACTTGAAATGTCTTTTATCCTATCTCTAACGCACAGAAACACATACATGTACACACACACACACACACACACACACACACACACACACACACACACACACACACACACACACACACACGCACACACACACACACACACACACAAGCTCATCCCCCACCGGGTCTGCCCTAGGGGACCTTGGTGGGGTTGTCTACTTTTAGTTCCTAGGGTCACCTTGTCTAACCCTTGCAAGGTGGGTTCTATTCTTTTGGGGGTTTGTATTTCTGTCTTTCTGGTCCATTCATCTGTATTTTTCTTTTGAAATTCTCCCTCCTGTCTGCGCTTCTTGCAGTTCTTTTCTTCATTTAGCGCAGGCACCTCCTGAGAAGGCCTTTGTCGCTTGCGGGACGTAAAGCAATCTATACTCACTCATACTCACTCACAAGCTCGCACATTATTTTAATCACACACACATGCAAGCAAGCACATACACATACACTCAGACATGCACACTCAAACACACATACACATGCACACACACACGCGCACGCAAGCATGCACACGTACAGACTGGCAGACACACTCAAGCACACACACAATCTTTATTCAACATGCATAAATATTAGACTCCAGTCAAAACACATCACTACACTTCAGTTTGTCGCATGTAGAACTGTCAACTTTTGCATTGCGTGTGTGTTGCACCTTGTGTCGTATTCACAGGTCTTGCGTCTTGGCAACCGCGGTTTGCTCAAACCGCAGGGGTTAAACAGAAAATTGAGGAGTTTGTATTAAGAGACATTTAAATCTGTGTTCTATGACTCCTTTTGGTTGCCAACATCAACAGACCACTAAATATAACACTACAGCTAACCTGCAGAGTAAGCATGCGCAAAGCTTGGCCGAGTTTTCATAATTTCTGAGTAAGCTATTGCACAATGATCACGCGATGCACATAACAGGTCACTTCAGAAAATGGTAGACTGGCATCTTTCACATTACGTCTTGTGTCATATTCACAGGCCTTCCTAGCAACCGCAGTTTGCTCAAACCGCAGGGCCAAAACAGAAGATTGAGGAGTTTTATTAGGAGACATTTAACTCTGTGTTCTATGTCTCTTTTCGGTTGACCGCCGTGAGATGGCCTTAGTCGCCTGCTCGGCGTTAAACCCAAATAACTAACTAACTAACTCTTTTCGGTTGCCAACTAGTCAACTTTATATTAAAAGACATTTAACTCTGTGTTCTGTGACTCTTTTCGGTTGCCAACTAGTCATCAACAGACGGCTAAATATAACATGTGGGTAGACTGACAACTTCCGCATTGCGTGTGTTGTGAATCCCCGTTGTATGCAATATGTCACTGCACACTTAGTCTGCAGCCGCATTGTTTAATGACAGAGGTGGTTGAAAAAGTCAGCATAGGCGCGGTTTGCTTAAACTGCAGGGTGTTATCAGGACACTGAAGACTTTGTATTAAGAGCCATTTTAACTCTGTGATCTGCCTCTCATTTCTTAGTTGTTTATGAGACGGAAGTGATAACAAATGACTCTGTTTGCACCCTGCGCTAACGCCCCGCAGTTTGCTCAAACTGCAGGGCCTAAACAAAAGATTGAGGAGTTTGTAATACGATTCATTTAACTCTGTGTTCTGCCTATCATTTCCTAGTTGTCCACGACACGAAAGTAATACAACTGGCTCTATTTGAGAAGGCTTAGTCTTCTGTTTATACACCCTTGTGGTAACGCCGCGCCGATAGCGGTGGTTGGACAGGTCAGTTCTCTTTATCTACCTTACTGAGAAATGCGGTTTGCTCAAACTGCAGGGCCTAAACGGAAGATTGAGGAGTTTGTATTAAGTGACATTTAACTCTGTGTTCTGCCTCTCATTTCTTAGTTGTCCACAACATGAAAGTGATACAAATGGCTCTATATGAGAAGGCTTAGTCTTCTGTAACGCCGCGCCGATAGCAGTGGTTGGCCAAGGCCAGTCCTCCGTCTTCCTTTCTGAGAAACGCGGTTTGAGCAAACCACAGGGTCAAAACATAAGATTGAGGAGTTTGCATTAAGAGTAAATTAACTCTGTTCTGTTTCTCTTTTGGGTTGTTTATGGCACGGAAGTGATAGCAAATGACTCTTTTTGAAAAGCTCAATGTTCTGTTTACACCATGCGCTAACTACGTTAATAGCATGCTGACAAGCTTTCAGTGACTGTGCAAAATTGAAGGCTTGTCAGTCTTGTGGCTGGATGTACACACTCGGCTAGGCAATAGATTAGTAAGTTTTTCTTTAGTCTCGGCTCACCACAGGCTAACATTAATTTTTTGTTGTTTCAACATAATGCACCATAGTAATATTCTGCAAGATTTAGTGTTAACACTAATTATGAAGTCCTGGAATTTGTGATATTTCAAAGACTGACACAAATGAACAGGGTTGGAAGATTTAATGATATAACGATTTAACGATTTAACAAATTAAATTTTTGGTTAAAGAAAATTTAACGCGTTAATGTTTTTGAAAAGTTAAAGAAAATTTAACGAATTAAAAAATAAAAGTAACGATTATCGATTTCTTTCGTTAAAAATTTCGTTACTTCAGTTCGTTTTTCCACCACGAACAACAGGTGCCTATGCACAAAGCCGGTTTGACCCAGTTGCAGCCAGTTTGATCCCCACCCGGGTCTGCCCTGGGGGACTTGGGTGGGGTTAGGTATTTTTTAGTTCCCAGGGTCACCCTGGTCAGCCCCACAGGGTGGGTTTTTCTCTCTATTCTGGGGCATGTGTTTCTGTCTACCCTTTGTCCATTCACCTGTATTTGCCTTTTTAAAACTCTCCCTACTGTCTGCACTGCCTGTAGCTCTTGATATTGGATGTGTGTTGCTAAATGGTCTTAGCTTTATTTAGGCCCCATGTGTTAGGTTTATTTAATGTATTTGACCGGCTGGCGACATACATTCAATGTTCTGTTTATTTTTTTTCACAAGCAGTGCAGGCACGTCCTGAGAAAGCCTTGTTGCTGTCGGGACGTTAAGCAATGTACAATCAATCAATGCAGCCAGTTTGAGGCAGTTTGGAGGATCTATGCCTCTGGGTAAAAAACTTAACGGATCCCCTTTGCTTAAGAAAATCACGAGCGTAGATTATCCCAGGAAGAGGCATAGATCCTCACGAGCTCCCTGCAGTTGCGGGGGCTCATGAGGATCTATGCCTCTTTCAGTTGGGTGGTTTTTGTTTTAGGAGTGAGAAGGCAGATGGCACTCATACAGCAAAGATTGGACAGGTGAAAAAGTTAACGGATCCCCTTTGCTTGAGAAAATCACGAGCGTAGATTATCCCAGCAAGAGGCATAGATCCTCACAAGCCCCCGCAGTTGCGGGGGCTCATGAGGATCTATGCCTCTTTCAGTTGGTGGTTTTTGTTTCAGTAGTAAAAAAGCAGATGGTACAGCAATGATTGGATAGGTGAAAAACTTAAGGGATCCACTTTGCTTGAGTGAAACAAGAGCGCAGATTATCCCAGCAAGAGGCACAGATCCTCATGAAACCTGGCAGTTGCGGGGCTCATGAGGATCTATGCCTCTTGCAGTTGGGTGGTTTTTGTTTCAGGAGTGAGAAGGCAAATGGTACAGTAACGATTGGACAGCACAAATGAAAACCTGAATGGGTGCATGCATACATTTTTAATAGTAGTAGGCATAGATCGTCATTAACCCACCAACCCCCCGCCCCCCCCCCCTCACCCAAGACTGCTGGGATTTTGAGGATCTATGGCTCTTGCAGATGAGTGGATTTGTCAGCAGCACGAAATAAGATCAAACAAGCCTGAATTGATCGGTTTTTAGCCGCATGACTTTATTTTGCGCTGTGCAGTTTTCCGAGTGTTTTTTTCCTTTCTTCCCCCTTCTCATAACTACTACATGTATCTGGCCAGAGAGTGTTTTAGATAGTGGGTAGAGAAGGAAATCTGGTGGCGTGTCACTTTTCAACTGCATACTCACTTTTTTTTGTCTGAGCTGAGCAATAAATGATCATTCATGTATTTAACGCAAATTTATTTCATTAAAAAGAAAAATTAAAGAAAATTTATTTCTTTATTTTTGAAAAAAAAAGTAAAGAAAATTTATTTCTTTAACTTTTTACCAGAAATAAAGAAAAGTTATTTCATTAAAGAAAAAAAGTGATGACTATCAACCCTGCAAATGAACACATCTTCACATACTAAGCAACTCCAATGCAATACTTTCACAAGACCCGAAGTAACATTGACATCACTTCCTTTGGGTGGGGTGTTGTGTATTAGTGGAAATTATGTCTTTCAGAAATTCCCACAATGACGCAAGGAGGTCATTTCCCAAAAGCAATTGATCGTCAATTCGTTTGCATTGACAGACGTAAAAACCATGTTAAAGAAGTAAATGACAGCATTAATTGTTTAGGTGGGGTGGGGGGTCTGCCTTAATAATCACGGGTTGGCAGCTGATAAAAAACTGTTGCTTTAAATGATTTCTGAAAAGGAAATAAAATGGCTAGGTAGATAAAGCTGTTGGCGGTAAGTGCTGGAATGGGTTCCTCTGAATGGCTAGTTAATTAGAATAATCAATTAATTACAAAATGGGTGGGGTTGTAGCCCCACATCTTCTATCTCTTCACTGCCGGGACAATGTGAACACTACACAACTGCAAGAGACACAGAACCTAATGGGACCCTGCAGATGCAGATCTCACGAGGTTCTATGCCTCTTGCTTAACCTATTTATCTCTGTGTTCTTTGGGTGGACGGGGTTATTGGGCGTTGACTTTGTCATGTTTGTGAAAACATAATGTGTGTCCGCTGGTAGGGCAGGGGTTAAGGCAATAAAACACTGTATCTTGTAAGATATTGAATGAATCAGTCAGCAGAGTTCTAGGTAACAATGAAGGTTGACATGCTGTATAAAGTGAGTGCATTGTATCTTGTAAGATATTGAATGAATCAGTCAGCAGAGTTCTAGGTAACAATGAAGGTTGTCATGCTGTATAAAGTGAGTGCATTGTATCTTGTAAGATATTGAATGAATCAGTCAGCAGAGTTTTAGGTAACAATGAAGGTTGACATGCTGTATAAAGTGAGTGCATTGTATCTTGTAAGATATTGAATGAATCAGTCAGCAGAGTTTTAGGTAACAATGATGGTTGACATGCTGTATAAAGTGAGTGCATTGTATCTTGTAAGATATTGAATGAATCAGTCAGCAGAGTTCTAGGTAACAATGAAGGTTGTCATGCTGTATAAAGTGAGTGCATTGTATCTTGTAAGATATTGAATGGATCAGTCAGCAGAGTTCTAGGTAACAATGAAGGTTGACATGCTGTATAAAGTGAGTGCATTGTATCTTGTAAGATATTGAATGAATCAGTCAGCAGAGTTCTAGGTAACAATGAAGGTTGTCATGCTGTATAAAGTGAGTGCATTGTATCTTGTAGGATATTGAATGGATCAGTCAGCAGAGTTCTAGGTAACAATGAAGGTTGACATGCTGTATAAAGTGAGTGCATTGTATCTTGTAAGATATTGAATGAATCAGTCAGCAGAGTTCTAGGTAACAATGAAGGTTGACATGCTGTATAAAGTGAGTGCATTGTATCTTGTAAGATATTGAATAATAAATAATAATAATAATAATACATAGTATTTATATAGGGCATTTCTCATATTTATAATATAACTCAATGCGCAGGACATAGCCGCGAACTGAACCCAACAAGCACGCTCACGTGCATTCCCTCACACTGTACATAAATACAGAACATTCACGTGGTGCTAAGGCCAAGCTCAAGCGAGCTACTGAAATTTGGAAATTAAATCGTTTTTTACATTTTTGAAATTTGATTAAGTGGACTGAAATTAATACCGAATTAGTGTGGGAGGAAAGAGCCGGAGTACCCGGAGAAAGAACCCCCGACGGTCTACCCGAATTAATGGTGACACTTACTAGAGGAGAAAAGTCCAATGCCAAAACTAGGAATCGAACCTTGCACCTCTTGCATTGGTGGCAGGCACTTTTACCGCTGCGCCACGGACCGCCCCAAATCAATGAATCAGTCAGCAGAGTTCTAGGTAACAATGAAGGTTGACATGCTGTATAACGTGAGTGCATTGTATCTTGTAAGGTATTGAATGGATCAGTCAGCAGAGTTCTAGTTAGTTAGTTAGTTATTTGGGTTTAACGCCGAGCAGGCAGCAGAGTTCTAGGTAACAATGAAGGTTGACATGCTGTATAAAGTGAGTGCATTGTATCTTGTAAGATATTGAATGAATCAGGCAGCAGAGTTCTAGGTAACAATGAAGGTTGACATGCTGTATAAAGTGAGTGCATTGTATCTTGTAAGATATTGAATGAATCAGTCAGCAGAGTTCTAGGTAACAATGAAGGTTGACATGCTGTATAAAGTGAGTGCATTGTATCTTGTAAGATATTGAATGGATCAGTCAGCAGAGTTCTAGGTAACAATGAAGGTTGACATGCTGTATAAAGTGAGTGCATTGTATCTTGTAAGATATGGAATGAATCAGTCAGCAGAGTTCTAGGTAACAATGAAGGTTGACATGCTGTATAAAGTGAGTGCATTGTATCTTGTAAGATATTGAATGGATCAGTCAGCAGAGTTCTAGGTTACAATGAAGGTTGACATGCTGTATAAAGTGAGTGCATTGCGGAGTGCACACATACACATAGAAAGCCGACATCGGCCAGTAGCTGATGATGCGCGATGACGTCATGCCGCTGTGTACATTGGATCCGCCCTTTTGACTGGCAGTCAACAGTTATAAACAGACGGAAATTACATTTCTCGTATTTCCACCCCAGATGACCAGTTGTGTTTTGTAGAACGCTGTAAAGCTGTTGTCGCTGTTTGTCGGTAGGTCAGGTCACCAGCGGAAGCACAACCACCAGCCCCCCGCCTCTCCAATACCGGGACGTACTCGTGCTGACGCGAGACGAGTCGTTTTCTGATGACGTCAGAGATAACGAGGGTAACGTGGTTACACCAGCTAGTGGGTTTGTGACCGGCCTTCGTGATGCGGACATACCAGTCGGCGTCTTTAGTGAGAGAGATGAAGACCATAGTGAAGCTGAAGTAACTGACATGGCTGCGGCGCAGACTGACCAAGTGAACATCGCACACTGGAGTTTTACACAGGGACTGGAGAGAAAGGTGGTGGTGTATCTGCCGGGCAGGATGCCAAGTGATAAGGAGATCAGTGATGAGAAGATTGAAGGGCAAGACAAGTTGTTCGCCGTGTCCCGCTGTAGCAGCCAGCTGGTGATGGTGCACATGCCTCCTGATTATATTTCAGCCCTACTCAGCAAGCTATTCCTCTACCAGACAGCCAAGTGATTGGTCAGTCTTCTGCAGATGGCCTTGACTTTAACCCTGTCAACGCCGTAACATGGGACACAACCAGTGTGGCACCACCCTTGAACTCTTCTGGTTTTTTAACCCATTTGGCCCCGACAACCTGCCGCAGGAGATGGACTGACCATGACCATTCATGTAAGCGTAGTGCCAGATTAGCTTGGCGCCTTCAGGTGTTTAGTAAACACCTCCAAAATGTATCCAGTGAAACTGGTCCATAGTGGTTAGTTAACCCCTCTAATGTATCCAATGAAACTGGTCCATAATGATTAGCAAACACCCCCCTAATGTACAGGGTTGATAGTCATTACTTTTTTTCTTTAATGAAATAACTTTTCTTTAATTCTGGTAAAAGGTTAAAGAAATAAATTTTCTTTACTTTTTTTGAAAATTAAAGAAATACATTTTCTTTAATTTTTCTTTTTAAAGAAATAAATTTGCGTTAAATACATGAATGATCATTTATTGCTCAGCTCAGACAAAAAATAAAAGTGGCATGCAGTTGAAAAGTGACACGCCACCAGATTTCCTCCTCTACCCACTATCTAAAACACTACCTGGCCAGATACATGCAGTAGTTATGAGAAGGGGGAAGAAAGAAAAAAAACTCGGAAAACTGCACAGCGCAAGAAAAAGTCATGCGGCTAAAAATGGAACAATTCAGGCTTGTTTGATCTTATTTCGCGCTGCTGACAAATCCCAGCACTCATCTGCAAGAGCCATAGATCCTCAAGAACCCCAGCAGTCTTGGGTGGGGGTGCGGGGGGTTGGTGGGTTAATGACGATCTATGCCTATTACAATTAAAAATGTATGCATGCACCCTTTCAGGTTTTCACCTGTGCTGTCCAATCGTTGCTGTACCATCTGCCTTCTCACTCCTGAAACAAAAACCACCCAACTGCAAGAGGCATAGATCCTTTATGAGCCCCGCAACTGCAGGGGCTCATGAGGATCTACGCCTCTTGCTGGGATAATCTGCGCTAATGTTTCGCTCAAGCAAAGTGGATCTCTTAAGTTTTTCACCTGTCCAATCAGTCGTTGCTGTACCATCTGACTTTTTAATCCTGAAACGAAAACCATCAAACTGAAAGAGGCATAGATCCTCATGAGCCCCCGCAACTGCGGGGGCTTGTGATGATCTATGCCTCTTGCTGGGATAATCTACGCTCGTGATTTTCTCAAGCAAAGGGGCTCGTTAAGTTTTTCAACTGTCCAATCTTTGCTGTACGAGTGCCATCTGCCTTCTCACTCCTGAAACAAAAACCACCCAACTGAAAGAGGCATAGATCCTCATGATCCCCCGTTGATTGTGCCACACCCGCTTGAATAGTCGCCCGAAAGCGCTGTTTGCTTTTGCCAACCTGCTGTCAAGCTCCTTGTCCAGCTTGGCGTCCGACGTGATAATGCAGCCAAGGTAAGTAAACTGGTGCACTGACTTTAGTTCAGACTCGCCGATGGTGATGTGGGGAGGGCGATGCACTACCTTGGGTGCCGGCTGATGGAGGACCTCTGTCTTTTTCAGACTGACCTCGAGTCCAAAGAGCTGGGCAGCGTCTGCGAAGCAGGACGTGATGCGCTGCAGGGCTCTCTCTGTGTGTGCAACGAGGGCAGCGTCATCAGCAAAATGCAGCTCACGGATCAATTGGTCTAGGGTTTTGGTGTGGGCCTGCAGTCGTCTGAGGTTGAACAGCTGCCATCGAGACGATACCTGATGTACACTGCATCGTCATCATCGAGGTCCACTGTGGCCTGCTTCAACATCATGCTAAAAATGATGGTGAAGAGGGTCGGTGCCAGCACGCAGCCCTGCTTTACACCGTTGAGAATGGGAAATGGTTCTGAGAGGCCATTGTTGAGTCTGACCTGGCCTTGCTGGTCCTCATGTAGCTGGACGATCATGCTGAGGAACTTTGGGGGACAGCCAAGTCGCTCCAGGATCTGCCACATGCCGTGCCTGCTCACAGTGTCGAACGCTTTTGTTAGGTCGACAAACGTTACGTACAGCCCTTTGTTCTGCTCGCGGCACTTCTCCTGACGCTGTCTCAGCACAAAGACCATGTCGGTGGTGCTCCTGTTGGCCCTCAAGCCATATTGGCCCTCTGGGAGGTGGTCTTCAGCGATGGCAGGCACCAGCCGATTCAAAAGCAGCCTTGCGAGAATTTTCCCAGCAATGGACAGCAGGGTAATTCCTCGATAGTTGGAGCAGTCAGACTTCTCGCCTTTGTTCTTGTACAGGGTGATATCGACTGCATCACGGAGATCCTTTGGTAGTGTTCCTTCCTCCCAGCAGCAGAGAAAGAGGTCATGGAACTTGTTGTGCAGTGCTGTGCCTCCATGTTTCCAGATCTCTGGCGGTATTCCATCAATGCCTGCTGCTTTGCCACTCTTGAGCTGGTGGATGGCTGTGAGAGTCTCTTCAGCGGTGGGCGGTTCGTCCAATTCAACCTTTATTGGGAGGTGTGGGATTTGGAGGATGATTGCTTCTTCAACAGTGCGCTCAGCGCTAAAGAGGTTCTGAAAGTATTCCGACCAGCGGTTCAAGCTGGAAACAGACACCAAGATCAGCGTGTACAGAGCTGTTGTCCTCACTACCCTGCTGTATGGTTCCGAGTCCTGGACACTCTACCGCAGCCAACTACGACTCCTTGAACGCTTCCACCAGCGCTGCCTGCGTACCATCCTGGGCATTCACTGGAGTGACTATGTCACCAACGTCGTGGTCCTTGAACAGGCTGAAACTGTGAGCATCGAGGCTTTGCTACTGCGGACACAGCTCCGCTGGGCGGGGCATGTCTCCAGGATGGAGGATCATCGCCTACCCAAGATCACCCTGTTCGGCGAGCTTGCCACTGGTCACCGAGACAGAGGGGCACCAATGAAGAGATACAAAGACTGTCTCAAGAAGTCGCTTAGTGCCTGCCAAATCGACCATCGCCAGTGGTCTTCACTTGCTGCGGACCGTGACACCTGGCGCTTCACCATTTACAAGGCAGCTGTCTCCTTTGAGGACTCTCGCAGAACTAGCCTTAAGGACAAGCGGCTCAGGAGAAAAAACAGAGATGCCACAACTCAGAACCCTGGCCAGACTTCCCTCTGCAGCCACTGCGGTCGAACCTGCCTGTTCCGGATTGGCCTCCGCAGCCACGAACAGGCCTGCAGACATCGTGGGCAACCCCTATAAAATCTTCGTTCGCGAAGTCAAGCCAAGAGATTTAACTGAAAACGGCTTCGTAAGTGGAACCGAAGTCGTATAGGTCGAACTCAAATATTGTGAGGAGTGCCTGGCCATTAGAGCTTCGCAGGGGACTTTGTACCAGGTGCCTGGGGCCATACACTGCTTTCAGTGCTTCGTAGAAGCCCCTGTAGTCACCGTTGTCAGCGCAAAGCTGGGTCCTCTGTGCGAGTCTGGTGCACCACTCGTTCTGGAGATCTCTGAGCTTGCGCTGAAGACTGCTGCAGACGAGGCGGAAGGCAGACTTCTTCACAGGGCAGGAAGGCTGGGCTAGGTGGGCCTGATGGGCGGCTCACTTTTTTGCTAGGTGTTCCTGGATCTCTACATCGTTTTCGTCAAACCAGTCTTTGTTCCTCTTTCTAACGAAACCCAAGACTTCTGCAGAGGATTTTGCAATAGCAGTTTTCAGTTGTTCCCAGAGTGTTTCAGGGGAGGAGTCTGCTGAGTCCGCTGTGTCTTTGAGCTTGCGCTGTAAATCTGTCTGAAAGGCAGCTTTCACGTCGTCACGCTGAAGGCTGGCAACATCAAGCTTTTTCTTGGGGGGCCCCCACTTTTTGGGTTTTGGCTTGAAGTGGAGCCTGAGTTTGCAGCGGACAAGGCGATGGTCAGTGTGGCACTCTGCGCTGGGCATCACTCTGGTGATGAGGACATCACTGCGGTCCCTCTGACGCACTAGGACATAGTCGATAAGGTGCCAGTGTTTGGAGCGAGGATGCATCCAGGTGGTCTTTCGACTGTCCTTTTGCTGAAAAGTTGTGTTGGTGATGACAAGTTGCTGCTCTGCACAGAACTCCAAGAGTAGGCGGCCATTATTATTGCAGTTCCCGACGCCATGCTTGCCGAGGACTCCTTTCCAGGCTTCAGAGTCCTGGCCCACTCTGGCGTTGAAGTCGCCAAGGATGATGACATTGTCGTCTGCAGGGGTGCTCTGTAGGAGGTTGCGCAGATCAGTGTAAAACGTGTCCTTTTCTGCGGGCTCTGCCAGGAGGGTTGGGAAGTACACACTGAGAAGGGTGACATATTGCTGGTGTCTCACTGGGAGGCGCATGGACATGATGCGATCTGAGTGACCCGTTGGTAGATTTTCCAGCTTAGTCGCAATGGAGGTCTTGACCATGAAGCCCACGCCTGAGAGCCATCTTTCTGATGCAGGCCTGCCTGACCAGTAGAGGGTGTAGTCAGCGCTAAGTTCTTGGAGGCTGCCTTCGTCCGGAAGGGGTACTTCGCTGAGCGCGGCGATGTCGATGTTTAACCTCCGCAATTCATGGGCAATGAGGGCAGAGCGACGTTTAGGGCGTCCACTGTCTGCTTTGTCGAGCATGGTTCGGATGTTCCAGCATGCTACGTTGAGTCCGGTCGTGGTCGTCATGAGAGTGGATCCGTTATTCTTTCTTGTTTTCTGACCGCAGGAGAAGATGCCCGTTGACCGCGGCTAGCCAACTGGGGTTGCGAGGGGACGAGCTTTGGTTAGGCCACCTTTTCTAGGCCCCTCTCCGTGTGGAGCAAGCAGTGCTGTCCCTAGAGAAGGCTGCTTGGTCGTTCAGGGTGTGCCGAGTGACGTTGTCATCCCCAGGTCAACATCAGGCGACCAATATCCTGAACCGCCTGCATGCAGGTTTGAGACTGCGGCTTCCAGTGACATCTTTCACCTGCCGTTTCGCCCCTCGCCCGTCGCTACAGGACTTGGAATGGTCGGTGTCATGGTCCGTGGACGTTTCCTAAAGCCTGCGCGGTGGAGCTTTTTAGTGGAGTGCAGTGTGCGCAGTACTGGCCCCACCCTTTAAACCCTTGGTTCGTCTAACATGGCCTAGCAAGCTGGGACGATGGCATCGAGGTCCTCGGGTCGTAGGTTTTATATCAGACTGTCCTTGTCCTAGTCTCTGGCTCAAAAACCTTCCCCGGAGACACGGGGGCTTTGATGTCAGGGTGTTCCTCCCTTAGCCTTTCCGCAGCCAAGCGGCCAGGCCTGCAAGGCAGCAGGACAATGATTTATTTTCGAGGTTCTCTCCTCTAGATCCGCCGTGTTTAGCCTGGGGGCTAGTGCTGCCCAGTTTTTGGGGTCACCTCGGAGAGGATGTGGCCAGGGACCACGCACGGGCGGTCTTGGAATAGAGGGATGCTATGCTAGCCCGGAGGGATTACACACGAGGGTGCCTCACGAAGGCCAAGAGGCCCTAGACTAGGGTGAAAAGAGCCGCTTTGGCCACGGGATAAAAAATAGTTCGACTTATCCGAGTTTGGAAAACCAAAAACGCATTGGACTTACCGGCCGACGTTTAATTAACCCAAACTGGACCGTGTTAGAAATGCGTTGTAAAATGAGTCCTAGAAGAACAGCTTGGGACACGTGGGAAAATGGTTCAAACGTTTTTTGACCTTTCCGTCTGTGACAGCGGCGTATGGAACTGCATTAAAAAAAATACAAAATAAGTTCCAATTACCCGACTTTTGAGCGGAGAAACAAGCGTGCAAGACTATCAGCATGATAACATTCATGGGCCAATGGAACTGAAAAAAGACAGTTACTAGATAGGCCCCGTCGCCAATGACGACCATGTTTCTGCTGGCTTGTGATGTTGGACCTTACGGCTTAGACATAAGGTCCAGAATCACAGGGACCAGCACCGATTGGCAGGTAGGTAGACTGGGACAGGCAGAGACAGAGAGAGAGACAGGACACACAGGCCATCGGCCACAAGTCGGCTGC
Organism: Semisulcospira habei; assembly: GCA_036245525.1. Lineage (NCBI taxonomy): Eukaryota > Metazoa > Mollusca > Gastropoda > Semisulcospiridae > Semisulcospira > Semisulcospira habei. Next base: position 109,507,214 of record BTPG01000001.1, on the reverse strand, counting down.
AGTGGACCCGCGCACGACTGTGGATTACACGAACATGACTGTGGAGACACGAACATGACTGCGCGCGGGCGGTAGTGGAATTTAGCTGTATGGGAAACATCAGGCATCGGCCAATCAGGTGCCGCCACAACACACACCAAAGGTTCTGTTCAGTACTCAGTTAAGACGTACGCACCCATAGAGTTCTGTCTCAAAGAATCTACCGGTACCGTTTTGTGATTTTGGATCTACGGCTGTAGCCGTTCGGTCGAAAATCACAGACCAGTAGACTCTCTAAGATCCAAAATAACACTGAGGCCAGCGGTAATGTAGCTCTACACAGAGGCAGTGAAGCGAGACTGAACACGACGGGTCTCTGTGACGGTACTCTTTTCATGTTATTATTAAACTTCCTTCACTGTCTGCCCTCCTACAGATGTACAACACAGATTAAACTTCCTTCTCTGTCTGCCCTCCTACAGATGTGCAACACAGATGTAAAATGCACAAAGAAGTCTGTAGTATTCTCTGCAAGGGGCATAGATCTGACGCAAGCTTTTAATGTCGATCTACGTCACGATCTGTGGAAACTGAAATGCACATTCAATCTGAGCGTGAGCCCCATTCAGACCTGTGTATTCAGGGATCAGTCAGACTGAATATCGTTTTACCCCCGGCCCGGCGCTGACGTGTATGGTGACTGGCAACAGCTCCACTCACAACCGTCAGTATGTACACAAGATATACACACGTAGATATGTACGACACACAGAAGACACAAAATTGATATAAGTGTTATTTAATGAAAGAATTAAGAACGAACGAAAGGAAGAATACTCAAAGAAATAGAGAAATAACCGCATGCATATGTCATGCACACACAGATTTGTTTTCAGATTAATAAATACACGGACATTCACGTGCTTCATGTATCAATGTCAGTACTGCAAATATATCATACTTTCCAGCACAGACGCGCGACACATGATGTACTGACGGCAGACGGCCATTTGCACGCCCAATTCGCTCCAGACGTTGACAATGTCACAGGCAACCGATCCACGCCGCAGTGGGCCCGCAGCTGCCGTCCCAATGCGCAAAAGGCCATCGGGCCGATCTCGGCCGTCGTTGGCCTGCGCACGGCCGTGCGCGGGCCAACGGAGGCGGACGTCGACCCGATGGCCTTTGCGCACTGGGTTGAGTACAATTTTGGTGCAGTTTTGACTGGTACCGTTTACTTTTTGCGAGACCGTGAAAATAAGGGGATATAACCCATACATGCACTGGAAGGATTGCGGCCCGTCCGTATTCTACGGAATATAAATGAGTGTTGCTAGCACTGGATGACAAAGTGAGTGTATGTAAATGGTACACATGTTTTGTCCGTTCGTACGTCGGCCTGTCCGTTGCCGGCAGTTATTAAGAACGTACCGTTTACTCATTCCGAAAAAAATGTCTGTCACTCGTTCCACTTCCTGTATGTCTGGCGGTTGTTTCACAACGGTGTTACTAAACTGTACAAACAACACAGTGTTGGAATTGGCCATTATTTTACGCCGACATAATAATAATAATAATAATAATAATAATAATAATAATAATAATAATAATAATAATAATAATACATAGTATTTATATGGCGCATTTCTCATATTTATAATATAACTCAATGCGCAGGACGTAGCCGCGAACTGAACGCAACAAGCACGCTCACGTGAAACACGCGCATTCCCTCACACACTGTACATAAACACAGAACACATTCACGTGGTGCTGAGGGCAAGCTCAAGCGAGCTACTGAAATGTTTGCAAAAGGCCATCGGGCCGACCTCGGGTTTTTTGGTTTTTTTCGTATAGATTAGTTATAGTACGAGTTAGGATTTAGCAGTGGCTTTTGTCATCTCGTGGGTCCGGACGGGAAGTTCAGTGGCAAAGGTGAACGTTGAGGGCTAAAGTTGAGGGCTAAAGTTGAGGGCTAAAGTTGAGGATTAAAGTTGAGCACCAGCACCAAGTGGCAGATTTGGGTCCAACAACATTTTCAACATCTTTCACTCGTGGACAAGTCAACAAGCAGACTGATCTGTACTACATCCACACCAGCACCAAGTCACTGTCTCCATGCCCTGCACCCGGCTAGATCACCAGCACCAAGTCACTATCTCCATGCCCTGAACACGGCTAGATCACCAGCACCAAGTCACTGTCTCCATGCCCTGAACCCGCTAGATCACCAGCACCAAGTCACTGTCTCCATGCCCTGAACCCGGCTAGATCACCAGCACCAAGTCACTGTCTCCATGCCCTGAACCCGGCTAGATCACCAGTACCATGTCACTGTCTCCATGCCCTGAACCCGGCTAGATCACCAGCACCAAGTCACTGTCTCCATGCCTTGAACCCGGCTAGATCACCAGCACCAAGTCACTGTCTCCATGCCCTGAACCCGGCTAGATCACCAGCACCAAGTCACTGTCTCCGTGCCCTGAACCCGGCTAGATCACCAGCACCAAGTCACTGTCTCCATGCCCTTATCCTGGCTAGATCACCAGCACCAAGTCACGGTCTCCATGCCCTGAACCCGGCTAGATCACCAGCACCAAGTCACTGTCTCCATGTCCTGAACCCGGCTAGATCACCAGCACCAGGTCACTGTCTCCATGCCCTGAACCCGGCTAAATCACCAGCACCAAGGCACTGTCTCCATGTCCTGAACCCGGCTAGATCACCAGCACCAAGTCACTGTCTCCATACCCTGAACCCGGCTAGATCACCAGCACCAAGTCACTGTCTCCATGCCCTGAACCCGGCTAGATCACCAGCACCAAGTCACTGTCTCCGTGCCCTGAACCCGGCTAGATCACCAGCACCAAGTCACTGTCTCCATGCCCTTATCCTGGCTACATCACCAGCACCAAGTCAAGGACTCCATGCCCTGAACCCGGCTAGATCACCAGCACCAAGTCACTGTCTCCATGTCCTGAACCCGGCTAGATCACCAGCACCAAGTCACTGTCTCCATACCCTGTACCCGGCTAGATCACCAGCACCAAGTCACTGTCTCCATGCCCTGAACCCGGCTAGATCACCAGCACCAAGTCAATGTCTCCGTGCCCTGAACCCGGCTAGATCACCAGCACCAAGTGACTGTCTCCATGTCCTGAACCCGGCTAGATTACCAGCACCAAGTCACTGTCTCCATACCCTGAACCCGGCTAGATCACCAGCACCAAGTCACTGTCTCCATGCCCTGAACCCGGCTAGATCACCAGCACCAAGTCAATGTCTCTGTGCCCTGAACCCGGCTAGATCACCAGCACCAAGTCACTGTCTCCGTGCCCTGAACCCGGCTAGATCACCTGCACCAAATCACTGTCTCCGTGCCTTGAACCCGGCTAGATCACCAGCACCAAGTCACTGTCGCCATGCCCTGAACCCGGCTAGATTACCTGCACCAAGTCACTGTCTCCATGCCCTGAACCCGGCTAGATCACCAGCACCAAGTCACTGTCTCCATGCCCTGAACCCGGCTAGATCACCAGCACCAAGTCACTGTCTCCATGTCCTGAACCCGGCTAGATCACCAGCACCAAGTCACTGTCTCCATGCCCTGAACCCGGCTAGATTACCAGCACCAAGTCACTGTCTCCATGCCCTGAACCCGGCTAGATCACCAGCACCAAGTCACTGTCTCCATGCCCTGAACCCGGCTAGATCACCAGCACCAAGTCACTGTCTCCATGCCCTGAACCGGGCTAGATCACCAGCACCAAATCACTGTCTCCATGCCCTGAACCCGGCTAGATCACCAATCACCAAGTCACTGTCTCCATGTCCTGAACCCGGCTAGATGACCAGCACCAAGTCACTGTCTCCATGCCCTGAACCCGGCTAGATTACCAGCACCAAGTCACTGTCTCCATGCCCTGAACCCGGCTAGATCACCAGCACCAAGTCACTGTCTCCATGCCCTGAACCCGGCTAGATCACCAGCACCAAGTCACTGTCTCCATGCCCTGAACCCGGCTAGATCACCAGCACCAAGTCACTGTCTCCAAGCCCTGAACCCGGCTAGATCACCAACACCAAGTCACTGTCTCCATGCCCTGAACCCGGCTAGATCACCAGCACCAAGTCACTGTCTCCAAGCCCTGAACCCGGCTAGATCACCAGCACCAAGTCACTGTCTCCATGCCCTGAACCCGGCTAGATCACCAGCACCAAGTCACTGTCTCCGTGCCCTGAACCCGGCTAGATCACCAACACGCTGGAGTTTACATTATTTATAAAGAAATAAACATCCATGTATACACAGTTATAGCATTTTCGATAACTGCGTATCTACAATAAAGTAACGTGTAAATTTGTCAATGTGTTGTACTGCATTGTGCTAACAAACATTCCTGCTGACCATGCGATGCTGACTCATGTGAATATAGTCCCGTCGAAGTTCGGCTGACCTTATGGATACATCTGTGACGTAACAGTTTGAGACACATAAAACGCGTCATCTGAAAGGTATGCAATGTAGAGTCGTCATATCAATTTTGTGAAGGAAGGTTTAGAAAAAAGGCGTTAGCAGAAAAAAACTTGTCTACAGAGTGCAGTCCACAAATGGTGTCATATGGAAATACATTGCTCAAGCTTAATTGTGCGTTTCGACTCTAGTTTCCAACATTTCATGTGCAACAATGTGATAAATTCTTGACAACGGTTGACATCAAGTGTTGAAAATTTAAAAAAGTTTGTTCAGTGAATAAATAGGAGCTGGTTTGCAATGGTCTTTTCAGTATCTTTTCATGAGTTGGGCAAAGACCAAACCTCCCCAGACTGGAGTAGTGTATTAGGCGGTAAGACTAGGAGATATGGTGTGTGTGTGTGTGTGTGTGTGTGTGTGTGTGTGTGTGTGTGTGTGTGTGTGTGTGTGTGTGTGTGTGTGTGTGTGTGTGTGTGTGTGTGTGTGTGTGTGTGTGTATGGGGGGTGGGGGTGTGGTGAGTATGGGAGGAGGGGTGGGGATGGGGGGTGGTGGTGTTTCTTATGTAAATGTGGTATTGAAATGTTCTACTCAGATCTACGTATTCAGTGATCAATCAGACTGAATATCAATTTACCCCCCCCTCCCGGCCCGGCGCTGACATGTATGTTGACTGATAGATCAGTTTGAGGACGAACAGAGATAGAACAATAGAGATCCGTAAGACAATGAATTCAATAGACGCATTGGTCATTAAATTACGTCATTTTTAATATTAAAATTTTTGACCCCCATTACACCCCCGTTGTTACCAAATCAACTCTGATTTTTTAAAAAGTGACGACCATGACCGATGCGTCATTATTGATCTGATTATCTTTTGTATCTCTATTGTTCTATCTCTATAACTATTGTCTCTGTCAACACATAATCATACACTGTTAATTAAAAAAATCGCGACCATGGCCATGTTTATGAACATTACCATTGCAGCTCTGCATTCATGGCTACCGTACACACTAAACCAGGAAGTTTAATTTAATTACAGACTAAAACCTTCAGTATCTGACTGCCTTGTGCTGAGTATATGGGGTTTTACATAGACTAAGATTCTCAGGAGCCTAGATTTTTATAAGTGGACACAGGTCAGATCCTCAAGAGTCTCGGCCCCCAGGCTTCACCCCCGTTTACAAGTATTAGTCAACTTTTTTGTTAGCTCTCTCGTAGCGAGTAGGCTGAACTAACCAAACAGATAGGGACAAACAATCAAACAAATAAACGAACAAACGAACGAACGAACAACAAACAAACAAACACGCAAGCAAGCAAATAAACAAACAAACACACACACAAAAGCAGACAAACATATAAACAAAGTAACTGTGCGAATGGCCAGCTCTCTCCAAGGAAACTTTGGCATTTATCATTTAATCAGAGATCAAACCGAGTAAATAAATATTGGGCGCGTTATTCTCACTTGCTTAGTAAATCTCACCCCTCTATTCACATAAATTGAAACAGCTTTTAAAACGTGATTTTTTATTTTTTTTTACTGCCGCAATTGACAGACCACATGTTCGTTCCCGTGACTCCATGGAGATATAACTGATAATTTGGACACCATGGTGACATAACTGATATATGAAGTCCATGATGACACTACTGATATATTGGACTTATGCTGACATAAATGACATGTTGCACTCCACGGTGACATAACTGATATGTTGGGCTCCATGTTGACATAACTGATATGTTGGACTCCATGGTGACGTAACTGATATGTTGAACTCAAGGGTGACATAACTGATATGTTGGACTCCATGGTGACGTAACTGACATGTTGCACTCCATGGTGACATAACTGACATGTTGCACTCCACGGTGACATAACTGACAGGTTTGATCATGCTGTGTGAGATATTATTAGTTGTATGACGAGTTAGGCTTTGCCAGTGGTTCTTGTCGCCTAGAGGGTCCGGTCAGTGGGTCAGTGTCGGAGGTAAGAGTCGAGGGCTTTAGGTATTTTTTAATTTAATACATTTTCCAGTCATTCTTTTAGGCATGAAATTAATAACATAGGCCCAACGCAACGCGTGCATATAGTTATTTTGTTGCATACCTCCCTCCCCCCCCCCCCACCCCCCTCCAATATTTATTTATACAGCTTTTTTGTGATAAGTGTAAATTCCACTAGTAAGATTTTTTGTCCTTTGGTCAGTATCTCTGTTTGATTTTTATCCTTCAGTCCGTATCTATGTATGATTTTTGTCCTTTAGTCCATATCTCTGTCTGATTTTTGTCCTTCAGTCAGGTATCTCTGTATGATTTTTGTCCTTTAGTCCGTATCTCTGTTTGATTTCTATCCTTCAGTCCGTATCTCTGTATGATTTTTGTCCTTCAGTCCGTGTCTCTGTTTGATTTTTGTCTTTCAGTCCATATCTCTGTATGATTTTTGTCCTTCAGTCCATGTCTCTGTTTGATTTTTATCCTTCAGTCCGTATCTCTGTATGATTTTTGTCCTTCAGTCCGTATCTCTGTATGATTTTTGTCCTTCAGTCCGTATCTCTGTTTGATTTTTGTCCTTCAGTCCGTATCTCTGTATGATTTTTGTCCTTCAGTCCGTATCTCTGTTTGATTTTTGTCCTTCAGTCCGTATCTCTGTTTGATTTTTGTCCTTCAGTCCGTATCTCTGTTTGATTTTTGTCCTTCAGTCCGTATCTCTGTATGATTTTTGTCCTTCAGTCCGTATCTCTGTATGATTTTTGTCCTTCGGTCCGTATCTCTGTATGATTTTTGTCCTTCAGTACGTATCTCTGTATGATTTTTTGTCGTTTAGTCCGTATCTCTGTATGATTTTTTGTCGTTTAGTCCATATCTCTGTATGATTTTTGTCCTGTAGTTTATATCTGTATGATTTTTGTCCTTCAGTCGGTATCTCTGTGTGATTTTGGTCCTTCAGTCCGTATCTCTGTGTGATTTTTGTCCTTCAGTCCTTATGTCTGTTTGATTTTTGTCCTTCAATCCTTATCTCTGTTTGATTTTTGTCCTTCAGTCCGTATCTCTGTCTGATTTGTGTCCTTCAGTCCGTATCTCTGTTTGATTTTTGTCCTTCAGTCCGTATCTCTATCTGATTTTCGTCCTTTAGTTCGTATCTCTAAGACTTGGGGCTTGGATTTGACCCATTTAATCCCGAGGCCGCATTTCCAAGATGTATGATGCCTGTGGAAGAGACGGAATCACCTTGCTAATTCAAGGGTAGTGCCAGATTAACTTGGCCATCAGGCACCAAGCTAATCTGGCACTACTCTTGCATTATTATGGTTGATCCCTCTTCTACTGTAGTGTGTCGTGGCTAAAACATTTGTTAATGGACTTTGACATTGCATGTGGCTGTGTCCACGGTATACGTGGTGACAGATTGTTATTATTGTTTCAATGTACGTTGCATTTGATTTGTGTCTATGTCATTATGTATAATATTAATGTACTTTGCGCTTGATTTGTGTCTATGTCATTATGTATAATATTAATGTACTTTGCGCGTGATTTGTGTCTATGTCATTATGTATAATATTAATGTACTTTGCGCGTGATTTGTGTCTATATCATTATGTATAATAGTAATGTACTTTGCGCGTGATTTGTGTCTATGTCATTATGTATAATATTAATCATGTTCAGCACACCCTGTTAACCCTCTGACTGCTACTCACGATACCGCTCGGCAGACAACATGCGTATCTACACGTCTTTTCTGCCCAATGGTATCGTCAGTAGCAGTCACGGCAGACAAGATGCGTATCTACACGTCTTTTCTGCCCAATGGTAACGTCAGTAGCAGTCACGGCAGACATGATGCGTATCTACACGTCTTTTCTGCCCAATGGTAACGTCAGTAGCAGTCACGGCAGACAAGATGCGTATCTACACGTCTTTTCTGCCCAATGGTATCGTCAGTAGCAGTCACGGCAGACACGATGCGTATCTACACGTCATTTCTGCCCAATGGTATCGTCAGTAGCAGTCACGGCAGACACGATGCGTATCTACACGTCTTTTCTGCCCAATGGTATCGTCAGTAGCAGTCACGGCAGACACGATGCGTATCTACACGTCTTTTCTGCCCAATGGTAACGTCAGTAGCAGTCACGGCAGACAAGATGCGTATCTACACGTCTTTTCTGCCCAATGGTATCGTCAGTAGCAGTCACGGCAGACAAGATGCGTATCTACACGTCTTTTCTGCCCAATGGTATCGTCAGTAGCAGTCACGGCAGACATGATGCGTATCTACACGTCTTTTCTGTCCAATGGTATCGTCAGTAGCAGCCACGGCAGACAAGATGCGTATCTACACGTCTTTTCTGCCCAATGGTATCGTCAGTAGCAGTCACGGGGTTAACCCTTTGGCTGTCAGTAGCGCTTTTTGTCGACATGATTCCCGCAGGAACAAAACCTGCTACCGACAGCCAAAGGGTTAATCGTGTATCATTCAGTCTAAACACAAACAGCGTATTAGCGTGAAATAATGGCTAAAATTGTGCATGTCCTCAAACACACGATGAAATCCCACTGAGGAATGCAACACGAACATCGACATAACAAGATTTACATTTCTGTCACTCGTCCAACGTGTAATTTCCTCTATCTGACGGTTGTTTGTATAGTGGAGTAGTGTCCTCAAACAACCGCCAAACACACGCAACCAATGTTGTGAAAATGTCGGCCAGTGACGTGGCTTATCGGTGACAAAACTCATCACTTTGCCGATTTGGAAAATCTTCAACCATTCCAGTTGAAATCTTAGCATCCCCTACTTTTTTTGTGCACAGTATACACATAGTGGAAGTTTGCACGGTGCCGTGTTTTCATTGCTTGTGTTGAGATATTGACTCATCCGCCATTACTTACTAGGACTGTGTTGACGTCTTGTGTATGTGGAAATGACGGTGTTGTGACAACCTTGTTATTAACACAACGTTTTTACTTGTATTCATATTCCGCTGAGGACAGTTGTGGAATACTTAGTGCACTGTTTTCCTGAAACAATGGTCAGGTTTTGTTTGCACGGAACGACTCGCAACAACGAACGACAGCAACATCGCGCCGGTTACTACAAGATAACACTCCAAACATCTCCAAGAGGCATTGATCTTCATGAGCCTTCCGGGCTCATGAGGATCTATGTCTCTTGGAGATGTTTCGAGTGTTGTCTGTGCTCATGTTACAAATTGTTTATCCGCCGTGATTTCTCTCTCGTTCGTTGTTTGTGGCAAACGAGACCTCACTAATATCTGTTTTTAAGCGGTATTATTTGAACTGAATCACAGAACACTAACTGTGGACAGCGATGGACTGTTTAACTGACGTCACAATCTAATAGTCTGACTGACGTCTGTACCTGACGTCTGTAATCGGTGTTTTCCTCAGTGTCCTGACACTCACACCGCGCACTGACATTGTGACGTCACGACGTGACGCATTGCGCTCCACTCTGACGTATTGTTGCCGTGTGCGTATTGTCAGTGCACACGTGTCATACTAACCTAACAATCTCTTGAGCCTGTTGCCAGCTGAAGGCTTGGCGCTGAAAGGGAAACTGTGACAATTGAGTCTTCTAATGCGATCATTTCTGTGTTTTGATCACTGTCGCTTGACTAACAGTTGGGGTGATTTTCACAGTCTGAACGCTTCGTGACAGCGCAACTCTAGTTGGCATTTGTTCGTGTTATTTTGATTTGATCATCAGTCGACTGACGCTTCGTGTTGTGACCACTCTAGTTTGTCACATATTAGAGTCCTTGTCAAGGGTAGTGCCAAATTAGCTTGGCGCCTTTACAGCCGCCAAGCTAATCTGGCATTACCATTGAACTATCATGGTTGATTTTTGTTATTTTACATTTTGAGCTGTAATGCGGCAGAGTACTCTGAATGTCGACAATGTCAACAGGTGTTCACCAGGTACCAATCTATTGAGGCCATGCGTGTGTGTCTCATTCACTTTCCGCAACAACTGTCGCGCGAGAGATGGATCGACCATGAACGACACTTGTAATGATGTGCTTGATTAGCTTGTCGTGTCGAAGGCTGTAGAGGTGGTCAGCTCATCAGGCACTTCCCTTTAGCCGTCATAGCAGATTTAAAATTGGAATTGAAGCATGTTTTTTTGGGGTTTTTTTTTTTCGTTTTTCCAGGGAGTGAAACTCCTCAGAATTCTGTGAAACCCCAGCATTATACATGTTTTGAGGATGGTTTCACAACAAATGTCAAACCCTTGAAATCTCATTTTCTCTAAGCTTGCTGAGAGTACCACCAGTTTCAAGTTTAATCCATTGTAATTTTTAACGTATTGTGTGTTATTTTGTAATGACCTTTTTATGCATTTCTTGTCTTATATTTTCTTGTTTGAATTTTGTACATGACTGTGCAGTTTCTGTGTACAATACACCCATTCGGAGTTCCAACTATGCATGCGATATCGTTGTAACAAAAAAACAGTCTGACATAAATGTGCGTGTGGCATGTCTTTTATGAGACACCCAAGACAAAACCAACGTCGTATTTCATTCTCTTGTTACGGTGACTAGAATGGGCGTACCCGACTTTTGTGCCCATGATTTTTGGTCACCATGAGTGTTTCTAACTTGTTCCAATGAGACAGAACGGGCTAAATATCATTTTAGATCGGATTATTTCCACGGTATTAGCAATAAACGCAACTTTAAACAGGTGATGAAATCAGCGATGTCACCAGCACTGGAGAATGATGCAGGAGGTAGTGAAGCTGAATGCCCGAGTTTTCCGAAAGTGTTTTGACAACACGAGCCCTCTGAGTCTGTTTGGTACAACACGCGCCCCAGCATGCAGTACTTGTCTGATATTACGAATGGGTGTATTGCATGTGTTTGTGTACCCGGTGTAGGGGAGGAGACCTGTGTATGAAACACTTAAGCAAAAACATCTCGCGTGACCGTCCAAAGAAAGGTAGAATCAATCCAAAACCAGGGTTTGATAGAGATTATATTGATGCATCTTAGGACAAAGTAAAATTTCAAAACTCGAATCGATGCAGAAGCAGTTCCAGTTTGAAAAAAGTGAGACATTGTTTCATATTAGGCACCATTTGCCTAATATGGAACACTAGGTCTCCTGTTATGAAACAGTGTGATTATGTCTTTTTTACAAGTTTCCCTTCCATTTGGTTGGAAAATTAAGGCATGAGAGATGGTTAGCAGACATTATAGGTTCATCTAATATTAAAAGTGAGTTAAATATAATGAGTCATCCGCCACTGATCCACTATTGGTCCATCCATCCATCATCCTGTGTATATCCAATTGTGACAGATGTTATCATTTTGAATTTCTGAGAGACCATCAGAGCCACAGACTTCTAATTTGGCACAGTGATCATATTTGACGATAGCTTTGATTGTCACTTGCGCTGACCTCATGAAAGGTCAAGGTTACAAGGTCAATAACGGACGATTATTTTTAAAGAAAATAGTTGTAATCTTATTTTAAAACTTGCCAAAGAGAAAACTGATGATACAACTTTTGTCTGCAGCTCTACTAAGTTAACCTCTCGTTAAGGCCAAAGGTCACGAGAAGTAAGAAGGCTTTTATTTTAGGTTGTTGTTATTACAGGTGGTTTGTATGTGAACTTTGCAATAAGACCCCAGTGGAAATGTTTTGCTAGGGGTTTAACTGTCTATGCGTATTAAGTTTATTGGCTCCTTCCAAAGGTCAAAGGGCAGGCATGTCAGCAAGTGTGTTGAAAATGTTCTATGTATGGGGGAATAAAACTACTGTATTTAGTTTTTCCACCTCAGAAGTAAAACTTGATACAAGCTAGCATTATCGACACAGAAAAGAAAAGGCGAGACTGCCAGTGCTAATATTTTAGGAAGTTTACAAAGTAAAGTAGGAAAAAAAAGCACTGTCAGGGGAGAGAATTGTGCTGTATCGACCAATGATCATAGATCTAGTTTGATCGAAGCCCTCCCCCCCCCCCCCCCAAAAAAAAAAAAAAAAAAAAAAAAAAAGAAAAAAAGAAAAAAAAGAAAAAAAAAGAAAAGAAAGAAAGATAGAAAAGATGGGGATGGGTACGCTAAGTAAGTGACTGGAAGCAATGCATATGGAAGCTCCCCCCCGCCCCCCCCCCCCCCCTCCCCCCCCCCCCCACTATTTTGCACCATTTTGTGACAAAACCCGAAACTCTGAAGGGAAAATCTTTGTACAGCACTGCAACACTAACCTGCGGAAGTTTTGTTTTTCTAATAGAGTTGTCATTGTTTGTAATGAGTTACCAGTTTCATTAAAAAAAAGTACCTAAAATAAATTCTTTTAAAAACCAGCTGGACGAATTGCCAAAATTTAAAGAGATTTTCTATTCCTATGATGAATGATTTATAGGAAAATTTGCATGCATAGCAGACACATAAAGTAATTAAAAAAACAAAGGACATTTGCAAAGGCCTCACGCCCTATTTTGTCCTCACAATACTAATACTAGATCTATGATCATTAGTCGATACAGCACAATTCTCTCCCCTGACAGTGCTTTTACCTACTTTACTTTGTAAACTTCCTAAAATATTAGCACTGGCAGTCACCCCTTTTCTTTTCATTTATTACGACAATATGGAATGCAACCCCTTCCCCCTTTTTAGTAGCTTTTCTCTTAGGGTGCGTGGAAATTTAGCTCTAGGTGGAGGCATGGAATGTATTCCCCTGCAGACACCACAGTAAAATGTTTCCATATGCATTGCTTCCAGTCACTTACTTAGCGCACCCCCTCTTTTCCTATCGTTGTGTGTGTGTGTGTGTGTGTGTGTGTGTGTGTGTGTGTGCTTCGATCAAACTAGATCTATGATCATCGGTCGATACAGCACACTTCTCTCCCATGACAGTTCTTTTACCTATTTTACTTTGTAAACTTCCTAAAATTATCGACACAGGTTTATGTACATATTTAAGAAGCAAATTCAGGGGGAAAGGGGTTTTCCAAGGTGCACGGCTCCCAGGATATTTTTTTTATGTGAAATTGTCCATTTTGGTGAGTTTGGAAACTCCTCCCTCCCCCCCCCCCCCACACACACACACACAGACACACACACATGCACACTCCAGCGCCTCTTCTTGGAAATTGTAAATGGTCCGTTGTGTGATTTTTCGCCCATTGGTGAAAAGGTCTCCAAACCACTCACCCCCTTCCCGCGACCTCCCACCTGCACTAACACCAGCAAAGTGACATGATCATGGTGTGGGATACTCTGTATTGAGATCAAGTATCAACATCTGAAATTTGGATCAAACTGGCTGGATCGTTTCGGACATATACGCTAGACAAACACTGCTCCTTATATGAAACACTGTTCTAATTATAAAACACGTTTCATATTAGGTGCTCTTTGTGTTTCATAATAGGAACAAGAGACCTCTCCAGGAAAATGCGTGCCTCCAAAACAACAAAAAGAGAACCAAAACGATTGCCGCTGGTTATCTGATGTCTGAAGATTGCTCTTCATGACAAGAGTGGCTATTTTTTTTTTTTAAATCACAAAACTGAATGCTGATGTAGGTGTTTCAAAATGGCGAACAATTAGATGCAGAAGGGTCAAAAATCAAATTTTCTCGGCGTGTTTTCGTTTTCATCACGCCTGACATTCTTGTCCCGAAAATAAGGCTCACTGAAGTAGCTCTATATTACTGCACAGGCGGAATTTAGAAAAGTTATTCCGTTTCGCCGGGAGCAAGGTGTTTCATAATAAGCACTATTCCATAATAGGGGCTCCTCCCCTACGTGGTGAGAGATTGTTATTACTGTTTCCATTTACTTTTCGCGTGATTTGTGTATTTGTAATATTAATCATGTTTAGCGCGCCCTGTTTACACTGTGACTGCTGCTCACGATACCGCCCGGCAGACAAGTAGTAATATTAATCATGTTTAGCGGGCCCTGTTAACACTGGGACTGCTGCTCACGATACCGCCCGGCAGACAAGTAGTAATATTAATCATGTTTAGCGGGCCCTGTTAACACTGGGACTGCTGCTCACCATACCGCCCGGCAGACAAGTAGTAATATTAATCATGTTTAGCGCGCCCTGTTAACACTGGGACTGCTGCTCACCATACCGCCCGGCAGACAAGTAGTAATATTAATCATGTTTAGCGCGCCCTGTTAACACTGTGACTGCTGCTCACCATACCGCCCGGCAGACAAGTAGTAATATTAATCATGTTTAGCGCGCCCTGTTAACACTGGGACTGCTGCTCACCATACCGCCCGGCAGACAAGTAGTAATATTAATCATGTTTAGCGCGCCCTGTTAACACTGGGACTGCTGCTCACCATACCGCCCGGCAGACAAGTAGTAATATTAATCATGTTTAGCGGGCCCTGTTAATCCAGTGACTGCTACTCACCATACCGCCCGGCAGACAAGTAGTAATATTAATCATGTTTAGCGGGCCCTGTTAACACTGTGACACTGTGACTGCTGCTCACCATACCGCCCGGCAGACAAGTAGTAATATTAATCATGTTTAGCGCGCCCTGTTTACACTGTGACTGCTGCTCACCATACCGCCCGGCAGACAAGTAGTAATATTAATCATGTTTAGCGCGCCCTGTTAACACTGTGACTGCTGCTCACCATACCGCCCGGCAGACAAGTAGTAATATTAATCATGTTTAGCGTGCCCTGTTAACACTGTGACTGCTGCTCACCATACCGCCCGGCAGACAAGTAGTAATAGTAATCGTGTTTAGAGCGCCCTGTTAACACTGGGACTGCTGCTCACCATACCGCCCGGCAGACAAGTAATAATATTAATCATGTTTAGCGCGCCCTGTTAACACTGGGACTGCTGCTCACCATACCGCCCGGCAGACAAGTAGTAATATTAATCATGTTTAGCGCGCCCTGTTAACACTGGGACTGCTGCTCACCATACCGCCCGGCAGACAAGTAGTAATATTAATCATGTTTAGCGCGCCCTGTTAACACTGGGACTGCTGCTCATCATACCGCCCGGCAGACAAGTAGTAATAGTAATCATGTTTAGCGGGCCCTGTTAACACTGTGACACTGTGACTGCTGCTCACCATACCGCCCGGCAGACAAGTAGTAATATTAATCATGTTTAGCTGGCCCTGCTAACCCTGTGACTGCTGCTCACCATACCGCCCGGCAGACAAGTAGTAATATTAATCATGTTTAGCGCGCCCTGTTTACACTGTGACTGCTGCTCACCATACCGCCCGGCAGACAAGTAGTAATATTAATCATGTTTAGCGCGCCCTGTTTACACTGTGACTGCTGCTCACGATACCGCCCGGCAGACAAGTAGTAATATTAATCATGTTTAGCGGGCCCTGTTAACACTGGGACTGCTGCTCACGATACCGCCCGGCAGACAAGTAGTAATATTAATCATGTTTAGCGCGCCCTGTTAACACTGGGACTGCTGCTCACCATACCGCCCGGCAGACAAGTAGTAATATTAATCATGTTTAGCGCGCCCTGTTAACACTGGGACTGCTGCTCACCATACCGCCCGGCAGACAAGTAGTAATATTAATCATGTTTAGCGCGCCCTGTTAACACTGTTACTGCTGCTCACCATACCGCCCGGCAGACAAGTAGTAATATTAATCATGTTTAGCGCGCCCTGTTAACACTGGGACTGCTGCTCACCATACCGCCCGGCAGACAAGTAGTAATATTAATCATGTTTAGCGCGCCCTGTTAACACTGGGACTGCTGCTCACCATACCGCCCGGCAGACAAGTAGTAATATTAATCATGTTTGTGACTGCTACTCACCATACCGCCCGGCAGACAAGTAGTAATATTAATCATGTTTAGCGGGCCCTGTTAACACTGTGACACTGTGACTGCTGCTCACCATACCGCCCGGCAGACAAGTAGTAATATTAATCATGTTTAGCGCGCCCTGTTTACACTGTGACTGCTGCTCACCATACCGCCCGGCAGACAAGTAGTAATATTAATCATGTTTAGCGCGCCCTGTTAACACTGTGACTGCTGCTCACCATACCGCCCGGCAGACAAGTAGTAATATTAATCATGTTTAGCGTGCCCTGTTAACACTGTGACTGCTGCTCACCATACCGCCCGGCAGACAAGTAGTAATAGTAATCGTGTTTAGAGCGCCCTGTTAACACTGGGACTGCTGCTCACCATACCGCCCGGCAGACAAGTAATAATATTAATCATGTTTAGCGCGCCCTGTTAACACTGGGACTGCTGCTCACCATACCGCCCGGCAGACAAGTAGTAATATTAATCATGTTTAGCGCGCCCTGTTAACACTGGGACTGCTGCTCACCATACCGCCCGGCAGACAAGTAGTAATATTAATCATGTTTAGCGCGCCCTGTTAACACTGGGACTGCTGCTCATCATACCGCCCGGCAGACAAGTAGTAATAGTAATCATGTTTAGCGGGCCCTGTTAACACTGTGACACTGTGACTGCTGCTCACCATACCGCCCGGCAGACAAGTAGTAATATTAATCATGTTTAGCGGGCCCTGCTAACCCTGTGACTGCTGCTCACCATACCGCCCGGCAGACAAGTAGTAATATTAATCATGTTTAGCGCGCCCTGTTAACACTGTGACTGCTGCTCACCATACTGCCCGGCAGACAAGTAGTAATATTAATCATGTTTAGCGTGCCCTGTTAACACTGTGACTGCTGGCAGACAAGTAGTAATATTAATCATGTTTAGCGCGCCCTTTTAACACTGGGACTGCTGCTCACCATACCGCCCGGCAGACAAGTAGTAATATTAATCATGTTTAGCGTGCCCTGTTAACGCTGTGACTGCTGCTCACCATACTGCCCGGCAGACAAGTAGTAATATTAATCATGTTTAGCGGGCCCTGTTAACACTGTGACTGCTGCTCACCATACCGCCCGGCAGACAAGTAGCAGTCCAGGGTTAACCCTTTGACTGTCGGTAGCGGTTTTTGTCGCCGTGATTCCTGCGGGAAAACCGCCACCCACAGCCAAAGGGTTAAAGCATTCGCTGCAGGCCGCATCCGGATGCGTGGCTTATGCCGTGCATCCGGATGCGTCTGGCCGCGAATGAGTTAATCTTGTATCATTAACGTCAGTTTTGCATCTGTTTTTAGTTGTTGTGTTTAAAGTTAGTCCAAAGTGCTGTATTAAGCTACGGCGCCATAAGCACGAATCCTGCAATACAAATAGGATCCGAACCCGATGTGATGACGCAGTTCTCCTTCAAATATTGCATCATTTTCGTTCGAAGCCGGATGAGAATTCGTGTCCGCATCGGGCGTATGGAAACACACAAACATGAACAGGACTTGCACGAACCTTTCTGTGTGAGACCCGCTTCGTATTCGGATCGAGTTGGTTTCAGATTCGTGTTTATGGGTCGCTCACCTTACGTATTAACATTATTTATTTGTTTGGGTTTTTATGTTTTGACTTTTTTAACGTTGTAAACACAATGGCAACTGACGTGCGCATTATAATATGCAAATCACTGTATGTGAGTGAGTCCCCGCGTGCACGGTACACACAAAACAATACAATAGAAGGTCGGAAATGGCGCCAAGCTTATGGCTGGCGCTATGCCTGAACTATCATGGTCAGTCTTTTCAAAGACAGTGCCAGAGCAGAGTGAATGCCGACAATGTCAACAGTTGTTCACCAGGTACCAATCTCAGTAGGCCATGCGCGTGTGTCTCATTCACTTTCCGCAACAACTGTAACGCGGGAGATGGATTAATCATGAACTTCAGCTCTAGGACAGTGCTTGATTAGCTTGTATAGAAAGGCTGGAGAGGTTGCACGCGTATCTTACCCTTTAGCTGTCATGATAGATTTATCCGCTGGAAACAGCTGGCTAGATGATACACTTCAGTCTTTGATTGTAATGTAATATTAAACAAGTTTACTTTACAGAAATGTTGGAGACTACGTGTGTGTGTGTGTGTGTGTGTGTGTGTGTGTGTGTGTGTGTGTGTGTGTGTGTGTGTGTGTGTGTGTGTGTGTGTGTGCTTCCGTGCGTGCGCGTATGTGTGTGTGTGTGTGTGTGTGTGTGTGTGTGTGTGTGTGTGTGTGTGTGTGTGTGTGTGTGTGTGTGTGTGTGTGTGTGTGTGTGTATGTTTGCGTGCGTGCGAGTGTTTGAAGTATATATCGTGTCAGACTTCGTCCTTTCTTGACTATGATTTAGCAACACCTCCTGCTGTAGAAGTGTGTCAGCGATGTGGAAGAAACTGAGTGAAGAGCTACGCTGTACTGCATGCACATCTCTGGTAGCAATATATCAGCTACGCCGACTGTCAGGCAATGACCACTGTGTACTGGTCTGTGATTTTGGACCATACGGCTTCCATCTATATGATCAAAAATCACAGACCAGCAAACATTTTCGAGCTTTTTATGAGATAAAGGTAAACCTGGCAATAAGTGCAAACACGACAAGAAACGCCATTGTTCATAACACGATCTTAAAGTGATCTGCTCCATGGCAGGCTTTCATTGCTAACATTCGCCCATACAACGGGTGATCAATGTTGTCTGGCCGCAACTAAGGCTTTTCTACCCTTCTTTTCACAATCTGTGTCAGCAGGCGTAAGGACAGAACTCGCCTGTGTACAAAGGAGAAGATCCAAAAAGTCTTTTTTACGACATTTAAACTTCATCATTGAAGTCCGCCCTGTTGTCCAGCATTATTGTGAGACACACCAAGAACATTTATACAGGAGATACTGCCAGCTGTTAGCCTTTGTCCAGTATTACTGTGAGACATACTAAAAACATTTAAACATGGGATATTGCCAACTATTAACCTTTGTCCAGCATTACTGTGAGACATACTAAGGACATTGATACAGGAGATACTGCCAGCTATTAACCTTTGTCCAGTATTATTGTGAAACATACTGAGAACATTGATACAGGAGATACTGCCCACTATTAACCTTTGTCCAGCATTATTGTGAGACAAGAACATTGATACAGGAGATACTGCCAACTGCTAACCTTTGTCCAGCATTACTGTGAGACAAGAACATTTATACAGGAGATACTGCCCACTCTTAAACTTTGTCCAGTATTACTGTGAGACATACTAAGAACATTTAAACATGGGATATTGTCATGTAAGGAATGTGACATGTTGTTTTATTTTTTCGCCAAGTCGTTTTCTTGTTAATAAATGTAGGTCGCCGACTTCTGTAAATAGCCTTAGTTTAGGGAAGTTAATAAATGTAGTGTGAGCGTAATCGTAAAGCCCGTGCAGCAAGCTTAACAGTGAGCGAGTACAGCGGTTGCACGCTTTCGCCGAGTAGCTTTAACCAAACAGTGTTCAGAGTAAAGTTAAACTGCAAGGTAGCAGAGGGATATTACAGTCAGTCAGCGGAGTTAGCTAGCGAAGCGAGAGTCTGGGTCAGGGTGCGGCCTCGTTTGGAGCCCTTGACAAGCTGTGTGAGGGTTGTGTTACCCTCCCTGCAAGACCACGGCCAGTGTTCCTGGGTGTGGGTGTCCGAGAGACTAGTGACCACGGCTGCTACTCAACAGAAGACCCCTCCGGTTCGTGTTCGTCTTGTTTGTCTCGTCCTGCCGGAGGACTCACCAGTGACAGATAACGATTCATGCCATTTCTCTCAGTTAGCTGCTGTGCTCTCGGGTGTGTGAATGTGTACATAGGTTCGGAAGGGTATGTTCGTCTAGTTTTTTAGTGATGTTTTAATCGAGTCTTTAACCATGTTTTTTAGGTTGGGTTGTAATGTGGTGGGTGTCGGATTTAGTTTATGTTCGGCTGTCGCCGAGTGAGTATATTTAAAGGGCCATGTTGTAAAATGAATTAAAGTGGGTATCCTTTCAAATATATTTGTATTAAGTCCTAGATGTAGTGTAATAAGATTGTCACGTGGGGTGGTTGCTGGTGATTATTTGATATCTTTGTATGTACATGTGGATATTTTGATAATGTTGGTTTTAGCAGTGGCAATGTTATTATACAAAAGTGGTTGTGCTAGCTTAATGTTAGTGAAATGGAGTAGTGCAGACCTGGTGAATGTTGAATGTACATAGGAAGCTTTCATATCCATGATTGTATATTTAATATGGCCAAGGCGGGTATTAGGGTGAGACGAGACACAACTCACGTGGTTTGTGAGTAGGTGCGTGTCAAATAGGCCAGAATTAACTGTGTTGGCACTTTGACTGACAATGCGCCCTTTTCCAGTGCACTGGCTTCGAAGATTTCGTCGTTCTTCGATCTCTTCATTCTTCCATGACCAACGGTGACGCATCATCGGGAGCGGGAACGCCTTCGCTAGCCAGTCCTGTTGGACAAGTACTTTGACGTTGGGCTACAGCGGGCGGATTCTACGTTCTGCGCGTCGGTCACAGGCGTGCGTGGGCAAGCGCGGCTACGGTGCTCTGCGGTGTAGGGGTAGTACTCTTACGTTACGAGCCACCCTGTCTAGTGTGGGACAGAGGACACTGTACAGAGACAAAGTACCCGCCTTGTATAGCCATTGCCGATTTTCACCTGTTAGTCATTTTCACCTGTTAGTCATTTTTGCCTGTTAGTCGTTTTCACCTGTTAGTCATTTTCACCTGTTAGTCATTTTTAGTCATTTTCACCTGTTAGTCCTTTTTCACCGGTTAGTCATTGTTATCTGTTAATCTTTTTCACGTGTTAATACGTTATATGAGTGCATGTGTGGGTATGTGTGAGTGTGTGGGGCGTTAGTGGGTTGGGGTGGGGGTTAGAGTAAGAGTAGGTAATAAAAGATTTGTTTGTTGTTTATCACTGGCGTTGTGTGGTTTATTTAGAGTGGGTGGGCTTCTCGAGCGATTAGCGCTTACATTGTCCACGGCGCCCTGACCCCGTCAGGCGTGTCGTGACAGATATTGCTAACGATTAACCTTTGTCCAGCATTACTGTGAGACATACTAAGAACATTTATACAGGAGATACTGCCAGCTGTTAACCTTTGTCCAGTATTATTGTGAAACATACTGAAAACATTTATACAGGAGATACTGCCAGCTGTTAACCTTTGTCCAGTATTATTGTGAAACATACTGAGAACATTTATACAGGAGATACTGCCCACTGTTAACCCTTGTCCAGCATTATTGTGAGACAAGAACATTGATACAGGAGATACTGCCAGCTTTTAACCTTTGTCCAGCATTATTGTGAGACAAGAACATTGACACAGGAGATACTACCCACTATTAACCTTTGTCCAGCATTATTGTGAGACAAGAACATTGATACAGGAGATACTGCCAACTATTAACCTTTGTCCAGCATTATTGTGAGACAAGAACATTGATACAGGAGATACTGCCCACTGTTAACCTTTGTCAAGTATTACTGTGAGACAAGAACATTGATACAGGAGATACTGCCCACTGTTAACCTTTGTCCAGTATTATTGTGAGACGAGAACATTGATAGAGGAGATACTACCCACTGTTAACCTTTGTCCAGCATTATTGTGAGACAAGAACATTTATACAGCAGATACTGCCAACTATTAACCTTTGTCCAGCATTATTGTGAGACATACTGAGAACATTGATACAGGAGATACTGCCAACTGTTAAGCTTTGTCCAGTATTATTGTGAGACAAGAACATTGATACAGGAGATACTACCCACTATTAACCTTTGTCCAGTATTATTGTGAGACAAGAACATTGATACAGGAGATACTGCCCACCGTTAACCTTTGTCCAGCATTATTGTGAGACAAGAACATTGATACAGGAGATACTGCCCACTCTTAACCTTTGTCCAGCATTATTGTGAGACAAGAACATTTATACAGGAGATACTGCCAACTGTTAACCTTTGTCCAGTATTACTGTGAGACAAGAACATTGATACAGGAGATACTGCCCATTGTTAACCTTTGTCCAGTATTACTGTGAGACAAGAACATTTATACAGGAGATACTGCCAACTGATAACGCCTTCTATAGCATTATTGTGAGACACACTGAGAACATTTATACAGGAGGTCTTGGCTTGACTTCGCGAACGAAGATTTTATAGGAGTTGCCCACGACGTCTGCAGGCTTGTTCGTGGCTGCGGAGGCCAATCCGGGACAGGCAGGTTTGACCGCAGTGGCTGCAGGGGGAGGTATGGCCAGGGTTCTGAGTTGCGGCATCTCTGTTTTTTCTCCTGAGCCGCTTGTCCTTAAGGCTAGCTCTGCGAGAGTCCTCAAAGGAGACAGCTGCCTTGTAAATGGTGGAGCGCCAGGTGTCACGGTCCACAGCAAGCGAAGACCACTGGTGGTGGTCGATTTGGCAGGCACTAAGTGACTTCTTGAGACAGTCTTTGTATCTCTTCTTTGGTGCCCCTCTGTTACGGTGTCCAGTAGCAAGCTCGCCGAACAGGGTGATCTTTGGTAGGCGATGGTCCTCCATCCTGGAGACATGCCCCGCCCAGCGGAACTGTGTACGCAGCAGCAAAGCCTCGATGCTCACAGTTTCAGCCTGTTCAAGGACCTCGACGTTGGTGACATGCCCAGGATGGTGCGCAGGCAGCGCTGGTGGAAGCGTTCGAGGAGTCGTAGTTGGCTGCGGTAGAGGGCCCAGGACTCGGAACCATACAGCAGGGTGGTGAGGACCACAGCTCTGTACACGCTGATCTTGGTGCCTGTTTTCAGCTGTTGATTGTGCCACACCCGCTTGAAAAGTCGCCCGAAAGCGCTGTTCGCTTTTGCCAGCCTGCTGTCAAGCTCCTTGTCCAGCTTGGCGTCCGACGTGATAATGCAGCCAAGGTAAGTAAACTGGTGCACTGACTTTAGTTCAGACTCGCCAATGGTGATGTGAGGAGGGCGATACACTGTCTTGGGTGCCGGCTGATGGAGGACCTCTGTCTTTTTCAGACTGACCTCGAGTCCAAAGAGCTGGGCAGCGTCTGCGAAGCAGGACGTGATGCGCTGCAGGGCTCTCTCTGAGTGTACAACGAGGGCAGCGTCATCAGCAAAAAGCAGCTCGCGAATCAGTTGGTCTAGGGTTTTCGTGTGGGCCTGCAGTCGTCTGAGGTTGAACAGGCTGCCATCGAGACGATACCTGATGTACACTGCATCGTCATCATCGAGGTCCACTGTGGCCTGCTTCAACATCATGCTAAAAAAAGATGGTGAAGAGGGTCGGTGCCAGCACGCAGCCCTGCTTTACGCCGTTGAGAATAGGGAATGGTTCTGAGAGGTCATTGTTGAGTCTGACCTGGCCTTGCTGGTCCTCGTGTAGCTGGACAATCATGCTGAGGAACTTTGGGGGACAGCCAAGTCGCTCCAGGATCTGCCACATGCCTTGCCTGCTCACAGTGTCGAACGCTTTTGTTAGGTCGACAAACGTTACGTACAGCCCTTTGTTCTGCTCGCGGCACTTCTCCTGAAGCTGTCTCAGCACAAAGACCATATCGGTGGTGCTCCTGTTCGCTCTGAAGCCACACTGGCCCTCTGGGAGGTGGTCTTCAGCGATGGCAGGTACCAGCCGATTCAGGAGCAGCCTTGCAAGAATTTTCCCAGCAATGGACAGCAGGGTGATTCCCCGATAGTTGGAACAGTCAGACTTCTCGCCTTTGTTCTTGTACAGGGTGATAACGACAGCATCACGGAGATCCTTTGGTAGAGTTCCTTCCTCACAGCAGCAGAGAAAGAGGTCATGGAGCTTGTTGTGCAGTGCTGTGCCTCCATGTTTCCAGATCTCTGGCGGTATTCCATCAATGCCTGCTGCTTTGCCACTCTTGAGCTGGTGGATGGCTGTGAGAGTCTCTTCAGCGGTGGGCGGTTCGTCCAATTCAACCTTTACTGGGAGTTGTGGGATTTGTAGGACGACTGCTTCTTGAACAGTGCGCTCAGCACTGAAGAGGCTCTGAAAGTACTCGGACGAGCGGTTCAAGACGGAGGTATTATCTGTGATGAGTGCCTGGCCATTCGCGCTTCGCAGGGGACTTTGTACCAGGTGCCTGGGGCCATACACTGCTTTCAGTGCTTCGTAGAAGCCCCTGTAGTCACCATTGTCAGCACAAAGCTGGGTCCTCTGTGCAAGTCTGGTCCACCACTCATTCTGGAGATCTCTGAGCTTGCGCTGGAGACTGCTGCAGACGAGGCGGAAGGCAGACTTCTTCACGGGGCAGGAAGGCTGGGCTAGGTGGGCCTGATGGGCGGCTCTTTTTTTTTTGCTAGGTGTTCCTGGATCTCAACATCGTTTTCGTCAAACCAGTCTTTGTTCTTCTTTCTAGCGAAACCCAAGACTTCTGCAGAGGATTTTGCCAGGTACTGCCAGCTGTTAACCTTTGTCCAGCATTATTGTGAGACAAGAAAATTTATACAGGAGATACTGCCCACTGTTATCGCCTTGTATAGCATTATTGTGAGACACAATGAGAACATTTATACAGGAGATACTTCCAACGATTAACCCTTTCTTGTCTGGGGTAGGTCGCTTACAGATATTAACATCCAGCCCACAATGGCGCCTGTCTGGAGTAAGTCTCTTACAGATATTAACATCCAGCCCACAATGGCGCCTGTCTGGAGTAGGTCGCTTACAGATATTAACATCCAGCCCACAATGGCGCCTGTCTGGAGTAGGTCGCTTACAGATATTAACATCCAGCCCACAATGGTGCCTGACTGGAGTAGGTCGCTTACAGATATTAACATCCAGCACACAATGGCGCCTGCCTGGAGTAGGCCGCTTACAGATATTAAAATCCAGCCCACAATGGCGCCTGCCTAGCGTCTTGTAAAATGTAATAACATAACCAACAAGGAGAGAAACACGCTATAGAATGACGAGCACAATACACATTCTGCACTGTTTTGTCCCCGTTTGAAGCCAGTTTTTATTGTCGATCTACGTCGCGATCTTTGCCAACTCAAGACACACTCCACAGGCGCCTGACGGGTGCTTTGATGTGTAAACACGGGTGTTGCGAGGGTGTCCCACCTGACGGGTGCGCGTTGATATGCGTAAACACGGGTGTTGCGAGTGTGTCCCGTACTCGTGGCACTCAATAGAAAACAGAAAGTTTACGGATGTACTGTGATATAATTATTTTTTAGTGCCCACAGGGTGCACCGCGAGGCCTTTCGCCAGAGTCCCATGAAAGAGGCCGAGCTGCTTGTTGATAAGAACCAATCAGAAATGTGCTTTCAAAGTCTTCCGTCCTCAGCTACTTCCGGCGCCGTCGTCTCCTGTCAGGAATGTTTGAAAACAATGTCTTGATTCTAAACTCACCGTTCCGATCGCCACGTTTCTGCTGGATGGGTATAGTTTGAAGGCCAAATGCCCAAACTTTAATGTGTGAAGAGGTTTATAGCGGACATCGCTGTGCAGGGAGAAACTGCTATCCAGACACTATACTCGCCTCTGCTGCGTTTTTCCTGCAATTGCTTTACTTTCCAAAGTTTTGTTTACTGTTGAGTTTGTCAACACGCACTCGTCAGGTGCCTATGATCCAGTCTGTGTATTCAGTGATCAATCAGAGTGAATATCCCTTTACCCGTCTTTTGTGTTTACGAGAAACAGCCGTCTACACTGTACGACTGCATTTCTGAAAAAAAGACAGACCCAGCGCATAACATATCAGGCTGGATATTTGTGGTCGTTTGGTACTCTCTCTCTCTCTCTCTCTCTCTCTCTCTCTCTCTCTCTCTCTCTCTCTCTCTCTCTGCATGTGTGTGTCTGTGTGCATGTGCGTGTGTGCGTGCGTGTGTGTGTGTTTTTGTGTGTGTGTGTGTGTGTGTGTGTTTGTGTGTGTGTGTGTGTGTGTGTGTGTGTGTGTGTGTGATGTTTATATCTAGTTAGTTTTTGTTGTTTGGTTGCTGTTCCTTTTATTTTTAAGTAGCTTAGCAAGGACAGATTGTAAGAAAGGGTTGCGCGCCTAATATCTCAATCCTTGGAAAATAAAGTTTCGTTCCTTCGTTCTCTCTCTATGTCACACACACACACACACACACACACACACACACACACACACACACACACACACACACACACACACGCGCGCGCGCACACACGCACACACACACACACACACACACACCCAGAGGCACATTCACATGCCACGCAAACGCGCGCGCGCACACACACACATACACAGATACACACACAAACACGCACACATGCATTAATTTGTTATAAGCAGTAAACACACGCCCAGACGTCATCAGTCCAAATACCTTACACCCAACAGTCGTCCCTCTGTCTTTAACCCCATCCCTGTCAGCCGCTAGACATAATGAATCTGTTATATCAACCAGTAAACACACGTGTAGACGTCCTCAGTACAGATACTGTACACCAACAGTCGTCTCTCTGTCTTTAACTCCATCCCTGTCAGCCGCTAGACATAATGAATCTGTTATATCAACCAGTAAACACACGTGTAGACGTCCTCAGTACAGATACTGTACAGTCGTTTCTCTGTCTTTAACCCTATCCCTGTCAGCCGCTAGAAATAATGAATCTGTTATATCAACCAGTAAACACACGTGTATACGTCCTCAGTCCAAATACTGTACAGTCGTCTCTCTATCTTTAACCCTATCCCTGTCAGCCGCTAGAAATAATGAATCTCTGTTCACAGGCCAAATACCTTTCACCCAACAGTTGTCCCTCTGTCTTTAACCCCACCTCTGTCAGCCGCTGGACATAATGAATCTGTAAACAGCGCCCATTCACCGGTGAAGTTTTCATGCACATATATCAAATTACCGTTTTTACCGTTTATACGTTTTGACTGCTGTGTATTGTGTGGTGTAGTGATAACAGCTGATGTGTGCACGGATGTGGGATTTTAATATTATTATTAGTATTATTTTTAAATTAATGTTTTACAGATTTTACTTTGGTGTTCATTATTTTTGTGCATATATTTTAATGTAAATTAATTGTGTGTGTACTGAGTCTTTGAGCCTGTCGGACCACTTTAATTGCCCAAGGAGGAATAAATAAAGTGAACTGAATTGAATTGAATTGAATTAAATTGAATTGAACTGAACTGAATACATATAATATGACTGAGGCCAACAGGGGACACAGATCCTCATGTGTCCACTTTGCATGTGCGGGAGTTCATGAGGCCCATTGCCAGCCAGTCTATAGCCATAGGGGCCTGTCGATCCAGCTTTTACTGCATGCCAATACCGCTGCGCCACCGCATACGCAACCGCTCAAAGCACAAATGATTTTATTCAGTGATGAGCCTATACGCTCCAGAGTTTTCCATGGCCATGATGAGCCTATATGAGCCTATTTCCAAGACTATCCTCCAAGGCACTCTCGAAGGAAGTTGTGGGCGAGGTCGTCAGAGAAAGAGTTGGGTCGCAAACATAAAAGAATGGACCGAACTCGAGATGCCAGACTTGCTTGCCACCGCCCAAAATATAACTCAGTGGAGAGCACTGTCTGTTGCTGCTGCCTTTCAGTCCCCCCAACGCCCAGTTCGGGCAAGGGACTGATGATGATGATGATGATGAGCCTATACGGTTAACGGTTGTGCACGCGGTGGCGCAGCGGTACTGGCATTCAATAGAAGCTGGATCGCCAGTCCCCTATGGCTACAGCATATCAATGGGTGTTGTTCGCTACGCTCCGGCGTAGCGGTGAAAGATGATTTATCTCTGTGCTCGAAAAGCGTGTAGCATACGGTTTTAACCTCTTTACTGCCGATGAAAGCTGAGCACAATCCAACTGCAAGAGACATAGATCCTCATGAGCCCCCGCAAGTGCAGTTGTTCATGAGGATCTATGCCTCTAGCTCAGTGACCCCACTCCGTGTCCGCGTTCTGTGGGCGGCCGGGCGCTTCCATGGCGCTGAACACGGCACAGAATTCTGGCAGTGATGGGGTTAATTAAGGACCCTGGAGTACATGACGCGTGTGGACGCTTCTCACACCAGTCATCACGTGTCCACTGGCAGTGATGGGGTTAATTAAGCACCCTGGAGTAAATGACGCGTGAGGACACTTCTCACACCAGGCATCACGTGTCCACTAGAGGTAATGGGGTTAATTAAGCACCCTGGAGTACATGACGCGTGAGGACACTTCTCACACCAGGCATCACGTGTCCACTAGAGGTAATGGGGTTAATTAAGCACCCTGGAGTACATGACGCGTGAGGACACTTCTCACACCAGGCATCACGTGTCCACTAGAGGTAATGGGGTTAATTAAGCACCCTGGAGTACATGACGCGTGAGGACACTTCTCACACCAGGCATCACGTGTCCACTAGAAGTAATGGGGTTAATTAAGCACCCTGGAGTACATGACGCGTGAGGACACTTCTCACACCAGGCATCACGTGTCCACTAGAGGTAATGGGGTTAATTAAGCACCCTGGAGTACATGACGCGTGAGGACACTTCTCACACCAGGCATCACGTGTCCACTAGAGGTAATGGGGTTAATTAAGCACCCTGGAGTACATGACGCGTGAGGACACTTCTCACACCAGGCATCACGTGTCCACTAGAGGTAATGGGGTTAATTAAGCACCCTGGAGTACATGACGCGTGAGGACACTTCTCACACCAGGCATCACGTGTCCACTAGAGGTAATGGGGTTAATTAAGCACCCTGGAGTACATGACGCGTGAGGACACTTCTCACACCAGGCATCACGTGTCCACTAGAAGTAATGGGGTTAATTAAGCACCCTGGAGTACATGACGCGTGAGGACACTTCTCACACCAGGCATCACGTGTCCACTAGAGGTAATGGGGTTAATTAAGCACCCTGGAGTACATGACGCGTGAGGACACTTCTCACACCAGGCATCACGTGTCCACTAGAGGTAATGGGGTTAATTAAGCACCCTGGAGTACATGACGCGTGAGGACACTTCTCACACCAGGCATCACGTGTCCACTAGAGGTAATGGGGTTAATTAAGCACCCTGGAGTACATTACGCGTGAGGACACCTCTCACACCAGTCATCACGTGACCACGGAGTCATTTTCACCTTTAACCCCTTCAGTTCCAGCGGGCGCAGACTGTGTTTCTGCAATCTTCGTTAATTCAACACCAACACTCTCCCCGTCCCAGGAACAGGGATTCAAACTGCTGTCAGCAAGAGGCATAGATCCTCATAAGCCCCCGCAAAGCGGGGGCTCATGAGGATCTATACCTCTTGCAGATGGGTGGGGTTTACATTTTCTCTAGCACTGAACAGGTTAGTTCTGCTGACACCAGTGAACGGCAGAATATTTCCAGTTATTAACGTGTATGTCGGCTCCAGAACCCAAACAGGTGGACACAAAGTGTGACTGTGTTGTGATGATGAAGGATGGCATCTTATGTCCCACTCCTGTGCACTCACATACTTCTGACCTCACACTGGCATGGTCACACGCCGTTAAAGTGGTTAAAGCGATCTGCTCCATGGCGGGGTTTGACTGCTAAAATTCGTCGATACAACGGGTTAGCAATGTTGACTTGCCTCCACTAATACTTTTCTACCCTTCTTTTCACAATCCGTGAGAGCAGGCTAAAGTACCAGAGGTTTTTCACGGTCATTTGAGCGTAACGGAAGTAATGGAGCGTGACGGAAAGGAGAAGAACAGAAGCGTCTTTCATTTTACGACATTCAGACTTCATATTGAAGTTAACCCTTTCTACGCCTCTTGCTGGCGTCACTTTTGAGGTGTGTGTGTGCGGGGGGGGGGGGGGGGGATGGGAGTTACAACTGGAATTGACGCTTTTTATCGTCCAGGGTGTGACACTCCTCAGAAATCTGTAAAATCCCAGAATTATGCAGGTTTTGAGGATGGTTTTAACGACAAATGTCAAACCCTTGAAATCTCATTTTCTCTAAGCTTACCACCAGTTTCAATTTGAATTCAATATCAAGTTTAACGCATTTTTTAATATTTTATAATACCCTTTGAATGTATTTCTTGTCTTATTGTTTATGGTTTTGTACGTGACTGTACAGTTTCTGTGTACACATGTTCTCCTTTTTGAATGAAAGTTGTTTGTTTTATAAGTGGCCTCTTTTATACTATCCCCGCCGAGTACAGGTTTGGGGAGTGGGGCATATATTGGATTCAGTTCACCTCATCTGTCTCTCTGTTTGTATTTTTGCCTTCAGACCGTATCTCTGAGACTTGGGGCTTGGATTTAATGGGCATTGAAATTGCATGTGGTTGTGTACCTGTACACGTGGTGAGAGAGTGTTATTATTGTTTCAATGTACTTTGTGCTTGATTTGTGTAAATGTAATTATGTATAATATTGACCCATTTTCTCCTTAGTTTGATTTTTATTTTAAATGCTTTTTGTCCTATGAAGGCAACATTACAGACTAGAAGCTAGCTCAATCATTTTTGTTCAAAAGCCCGGCAGACAAGATGCGTATCTACACGACTTTTCTGCCCAATGGTATCGTCAGTAGCAGTCACGGCAGACAACATGCGTATCTACACGTCTTTTCTGTCCAATGGTATCGTCAGTAGCAGTCACGGCAGATATGATGCGTATCTACACGTCTTTTCTGCCCAATGGTATCGTCAGTAGCAGTCACGGCAGACAAGATGCGTATCTACACGTCTTTTCTGCCCAATGGTATCGTCAGTAGCAGTCACGGCAGACATGATGCGTATCTACACGTCTTTTCTGCCCAATGGTATCGTCAGTAGCAGTCACGGCAGACATGATGCGTATCTACACGTCTTTTCTGCCCAATGGTATCGTCAGTAGCAGTCACGGCAGACAAGATGCGTATCTACACGTCTTTTCTGCCCAATGGTATCGTCAGTAGCAGTCACGGCAGACATGATGCGTATATACACGTCTTTTCTGCCCAATGGTATCGTCAGTAGCAGTCACGGCAGACAAGATGCGTATCTACACGTCTTTTCTGCCCAATGGTATCGTCAGTAGCAGTCACGGCAGACAAGATGCGTATCTACACGTCTTTTCTGCCCAATGGTATCGTCAGTAGCAGTCACGGGGTTAACCCTTTGGCTGTCAGTAGCGCTTTGTGTCGACATGATTCCCGCAGGAACAAAACCCGCTACCCACAGCCATGAGGTTAATCTTGTATCATTCAGTTCTGGTTTGCATCGGTTTGGGTTTGTTGTTGTTGTTGTTGTTGTTGTTGTTGTTGTTGTTGTTGTTGAAGTGAGTCCAAGGTGCTGCTTTACGTATTAAAATTGTGTTTTTAATCATTTTTACGTTTTAAACGTAGGCACCTGATGCGTGCAGTCCGATATGCAAAACACAGTGTCTGTGAGTGAGACCCCGCGTGCACGGCACACACACATTAACAATAGAAGGTCGGAAATGGCGCCAAGCTAATCTGGCACTACCCTTGGACTATCATGATCGGTCTTTTTAAAATATAATTTCTGCTGTGCAGTACCAGAGCAGAATTAATGTGGACAATGTCAACAGATTTTCACCAGGCACCAATCTCTCTCGGCCATACGTGTGTCAACAACTATCGTGCGGGAGATGGATCGAGCAGCTTTAGGGCAGTGCTTGATTAGCTTGTCAGACACTACCCTGCAGCTATCTGTCACGCAATGCACACTTATTGGATCCAACGTGTCCTTAAGTCTAAACTCGACAAGAAACGCCACTGTACGTGAAGCGATCTTTAAGACATTAAAACCCAGCCCACAATGGTGCCTGTCTGGCGTGTTGTAACATGTAATAACATAACCAGCAAGGAGAGAAACACGCTATAGAATGACGAGCACAATACACATTCTACACTGTTTTGACCTGGTCACTCGGAAGATTTTTCTTTCATTGCTGGTTACTTGTTTGCTGGTCTGTGAGTTTGGATCTTATGACTCTAGGCTGCAAAGTCCCTCATCACAGATTATCTCACAACACACAGTTATTGAAGGACGGCCATGTTTGAGACCAGCTTTTATTGTCGATCTACGTCACGATCCGCTTTGGAAACTGAAACGCACATTCAATCTGAGCGTGAGCTCCATTCAGACCTATGTATTCAGTGATCAGTCAGACTAAATATCAGTCGTATAACGCGTTGAGTCAAGTTTCAAGATTCAGCATGTTTATTCCGGGGTATGGTGAATTGAAAACAGTCAGAACTGCAAAGATAAACTAAAGAATGAACTGAATGAGAAAACAGAAACAAGGAAGCTTGACTCGGACTGGCATGGCACTGGCTGACTTTGATGTATAATTATTTGCCCTCATCCGACAGGTGGCCAGCCGTGAATACAGTTTATGAACTTGGCCATTGAGTCAGTCTGTCAGCATGTTTTGGTCTGCTGGTCGTATGGCACATACGCAACCAGAAAACCAAACAACAAACCAGCCAACTAACCAATCAGACACAAACAAACGAACGAACAACACAGACAATCAAACTTATAAAAAAAGCAACTCTGCGAGTTGCCAGCTCTCCCCAACACAACATATCATTTAATCAGAGATTAAACCGAGTAAATAAATATTGAGAGCGTTTTTCTCACTTCCTTAGTAAATCTCGCCCCTCTATTCACATGAATTCAAACAGCTTTCAAAACGTGATTTTTTTTTTTCACTGCCGCATTTGAGAGTCCAAATATTCATTTTCGTGACTCCATGGTGACATAACTGATATGTTGGACTCCATGGTGACATAACTGATGTGCTTGATGTTGCTGTGTGAGATACTAAAACTTAAACACACTTCATAACACCCCCAGACATGTTTTGCTTCCATAGAGTAACAGTCTTTCGCTGCTATACACCGTTACTATGGTAACGTTATAGGTATGGGGGTTGTTATGATAACTGTCCCACCGTGAGATGGCCTTAGTTGCCTGCTGGGCGTTAAACCCAACTAACTAACTAACTATAATAAATGTTGAATATATCCCAGCAGTTAACCCATTCCCTAAAGGAGCAAAGTTAACCCCACCCAACTGAAAGAGGCATAGATCCTCGTGAGCCCCCGGGGGCTCATGAGGATCTATGCCTCTTGCTGACCCCACTCCGTGTCCGCGTTCTGTGGGCGGCCGGGGCGCGGGGGCTCATGAGGATCTCTGCCTCTAGCTGACCCCACTCCGTGTCCTGCGTTCTGTGGGCGGCCGGGGCGCGGGGGCTCATGAGGATCTCTGCCTCTAGCTGACCCCACTCCGTGTCCGCGTGCGCTGAACACACACAGCCTTCATAAACGTGACGTGCGTCCACTGGCAGTGATGGGGTTAATTACGGACCCTGGAGTACATGTCGCGTGTGGACGCTTCTCACACCAGTCACGTGACCACGGAGTCATTTCACTTTTAACCCCTTCAGTGTCAGCGGACGCAGACTGTGTTGTGATGATGAAGGATGTCATCTTATGACCCACTCCTGTGCACTCACATTCTTCTGGCCTCACACTGACATGGTCACACACCGTTAAAGTGGTTAAAGCGATCTGCTCTATGGTGGAGTTTCATTGTTTCAATTCGCCGATACAACGAGTTATCAATGTTGTCTTGTCTCAACTCAAACTTTTCTACCCTTCTTTTCACAATCTGTGAGAAAACACTCATGTAACAGAGGTTCTCCACGGCCATTTGAGCATAACGGAAGTAATGGAGCGTGACGGAAAGGAGAAGAGCAGAAGCGTCTTTCATTTTACGACATTCAGACTTCATATTGAAGTTAACCCTTTTTACGCCTCTTGCTGGCATCACTTTTGAAGTGTGTGTGTGCGGGGGGGGGGGATCGGAGGTGGGGGGGGGGGAATGGGTAAGGGGGGGAGGAGGGAGAGAATGGGAGTTACAACTTGAATTGAGGCTTTTTCTCGTCCAGGGTGTGACACTCCTCCGAAATTCGTAAAATCGCAGCATCATGCAGGTTTTGAGGATGGTTTTAAAGACAAATGTCAAACCCTTTAACTCTCATTTTCTCTAAGCTTACCACCAGTTTCAAATTGAATTCAATATCAAGTTTAAGTTTAAAGCATTTTTTATATTTTATAATGACCTTTGACTGCATTTCTTGTCTTATTGTTTATGGTTTTGTACTTGACTGTGCAGTTTCTGTGTACACTTGTTCTCTTTTTTAAATGAAAGATATTTGTTTTATAAGTGGTCTCTTTTATACTATCACCGCCGAGTACAGGTTTGGGGAGTGGGGCATATATTGGATCAGTTCACCTCATCTGTCTCTCTGTTTGTATTTGTGCCTTCAGACCGTATCTCTTGAGACTTGGGGCTTGGATTTAATGGGCTTTAAAATTACATCTGGTTGTGTACCTGTACACTTGGTGAGAGAGTGTTATTATTGTTTGAATGTACTTTGCGCTTGATTTGTGTAAATGTAATTATGTATAATATTGACCCATTTTCTCCTGAGTCTGATTTTTTAAAATACTTTTTGTCCTATGAAGGCAACATTACAGACTAGAAGCTAGCTCAATCATTTTCGTTCAAGGGTGGTGCCAGAATAGCTTGACACCTCAGGCGCCAAGCTATTCTGGCACCACCCTTGAATTAACAGTCAAATGTATTTCAAGCAATGGGTGTGTCAGGATGAGAAGGGTTAATCATGTTCAGCACACCCTGTTAACCCTCTGACTGCTACTCACGATACCGTTCGGCAAACAAGATGCGTATCTACACGTCTTTTCTGCCCAATGGTAACGTCAGTAGCAGTCACGGCAGACAACATGCGTATCTACACGCAATGGTATCGTCAGTAGCAGTCACGGCAGACATGATGCGTATCTACACGTCTTTTCTGCCCAATGGTAACGTCAGTAGCAGTCACGGCAGACATGATGCGTATCTACACGTCTTTTCTGCCCAATGATATCGTCAGTAGCAGTCACGGCAGACATGATGCGTATCTACACGTCTTTTCTGCCCAATGATATCGTCAGTAGCAGTCACGGCAGACAACATGCGTATCTACACGTCTATTCTGTCCAATGGTATCGTCAGTAGCAGTCACGGCAGACATGATGCGTATCTACACGTCTTTTCTGCCCAATGGTAACGTCAGTAGCAGTCACGGCAGACAAGATGCGTATCTACACGTCTTTTCTGTCCAATGGTATCGTCAGTAGCAGTCACGGCAAACAAGAAGCGTATCTACACGTCTTTTCTGCCCAATGGTATCGTCAGTAGCAGTCACGGCAGACATGATGGGTATCTACAAGTCTTTTCTGCCCAATGGTATCGTCAGTAGCAGTCACGGCAGACAACATGCGTATCTACAAGTCTTTTCTGCCCAATAGTATCGTCAGTAGCAGTCACGGCAGACATGATGCGTATCTACACGTCTTTTCTGCCCAATGGTATCGTCAGTAGAAGTCACGGCAGACAAGATGCGTATCTACACGTCATTTCTGCCCAATGGTATCGTCAGTAGCAGTCACGGCAGACATGATGCGTATCTACACGTTTTTTATGCCCAATGGTATCGTCAGTAGCAGTCACGGCAGACAAGATGCGTATTTACACGTCTTTTCTGCCCAATGGTATCGTCAGTAGCAGTCACGGCAGACAAGATGCGTATCTACACGTCTTTTCTGCTCAATGGTATCGTCAGTAGCAGTCACGGCAGACAAGATGCGTATCTACACGTCTTTTCTGCTCAATGGTATCGTCAGTAGCAGTCACGGCAGACATGATGCGTATCTACACGTCTTTTCTGCCCAATGGTATCGTCCGTAGCAGTCACGGCAGACATGATGCGTATCTACATGTCTTTTCTGCCCAATGGTATCGTCAGTAGCAGTCACGGAAGACAAGATGCGTATCTACACGTCTTTTCTGCCCCATGGTATCGTCAGTAGGAGTCACGGCAGACAAGATGCGTATATACACGTCTTTTCTGCCCAATGGTATCGTCAGTAGCAGTCACGGCAGACATGATGCGTATCTACACGTCTTTTCTGCCCAATGGTATCGTCAGTAGCAGTCACGGCAGACATGATGCGTATCTACACGTCTTTTCTGCCCAATGGTATCGTCAGTAGCCGCAGTCACGGCAGACAAGATGCGTATCTATACGTCTTTTCTGCCCCATTGTATCGTCAGTAGGAGTCACGGCAGACAAGATGCGTATCTACACGTCTTTTCTGCCCAATGGTATCGTCAGTAGCAGTCACGGCAGACATGATGCGTATATACACGTCTTTTTGCCCAATGGTATCGTCAGTAGCAGTCACGGCAGACATGATGCGTATCTACACGTCTTTTCTGCCCAATGGTATCGTCAGTAACAGTCACGGCAGACAAGATGCGTATCTACACGTCTTTTCTGCCCAATGGTATCGTCAGTAGCAGTCACGGCAGACAAGATGCGTATCTACTAGTCTTTTTTGCCCAATGGTATCGTCAGTAGCAGTCACGGCAGACAAGGCGTATCTACACGTCTTTACTGCCCAATGGTATCGTCAGTAGCAGTCACGGCAGACATGATGCGTATCTACACGTCTTTTCTGCCCAATGGTATCGTCAGTAGCAGACACGGCAGACATGATGCGTATCTAAACGTCTTTTCTGCCCAATGATATCGTCAGTAGCAGTCACGGCAGACATGATGCGTATCTACACGTCTTTTCTGTCCAATGGTATCGTCAGTAGCAGTCACGGCAGACATGATGCGTATCTACACGTCTTTTCTGCCCAATGGTATCGTCAGTAGCAGTCACGGCGGACATGATGCGTATCTACACGTCTTTTCTGCCCAATGGTATCGTCAGTAGCAGTCACGGCAGACAACATGCGTATCTACACGTCTTTTCTGCCCAGTGGTATCGTCAGTAGCAGTCACGGCAGACATGATGGGTATCTAAACGTCTTTTCTGCCCAATGCTATCGTCAGTAGCAGTCACGGCAGACAACATGCGTATCTACACGTCTTTTCTGCCCAATAGTATCGTCAGTAGCAGTCACGGTAGACATGATGCGTATCTACACGTCTTTTCTGCCCAATGGTATCGTCAGTAGCAGTCACGGCAGACAAGATGCGTATCTACACGTCATTTCTGCCCTATGGTATCGTCAGTAGCAGTCACGACAGACATGATGCGTATCTACACGTCATTTATGCCCAATGGTATCGTCAGTAGCAGTCACGGCAGACAAGATACGTATCTACACGTCTTTTCTGCCCAATGGTATCGTCAGTAGCAGTCACGGCAGACATGATGCGTATCTACACGTCTTTTCTGCCCAATGGTATCGTCAGTAGCAGTCACGGCAGACATGATGCGTATCTACACGTCTTTTGTGCCCAATGGTATCGTCAGTAGCAGTCACGGCAGACATGATGCGTATCTACACGTCTTTTCTGCCCAATGGTATCGTCAGTAGCAGTCACGGCAGACAAGATGCGTATCTACACGTCTTTTCTGCCCCATGGTATCGTCAGTAGGAGTCACGGCAGACAAGATTCGTATCTACACGTCTTTTCTGCCCAATGGTATCGTCAGTAGCAGTCACGGCAGACATGATGCGTATCTACACGTCTTTTCTGCCCAATGGTATCGTCAGTAACAGTCACGGCAGACAAGATGCGTATCTACACGTCTTTTCTGCCCAATGGTATCGTCAGTAGCAGTCACGGGCAGACAACATGCGTATCTACACGTCTTTTTTGCCCAATGGTATCGTCAGTAGCAGTCACGGCAGACAACATGCGTATCTACACGTCTTTTCTGCCCAATGGTATCGTCAGTAGCAGTCATGGCAGACAAGGCGTATCTACACGTCTTTACTGCCCAATGGTATCGTCAGTAGCAGTCACGGCAGACAAGATCCGTATCTACACGTCCTTTCTGCCCAATGGTATCGTCAGTAGCAGTCACGGCAGACATGATGCGTATCTACACGTCTTTTCTGCCCAATGGTATCGTCAGTAGCAGTCACGGCAGACAAGATGCGTATCTACACGTCATTTCTGCCCAATGGTATCGTCAGTAGCAGTCACGG
Source organism: Semisulcospira habei (assembly GCA_036245525.1). Classification (NCBI taxonomy): domain Eukaryota; kingdom Metazoa; phylum Mollusca; class Gastropoda; family Semisulcospiridae; genus Semisulcospira; species Semisulcospira habei. Next base: position 109,468,799 of record BTPG01000001.1, on the reverse strand, counting down.
CAGACATGATGCGTATCTACACGTCTTTTATGCCCAATGGTATCGTCAGTAGCAGTCACGGCAGACAAGATGCGTATCTATACGTCTTTTCTGCCCAATGGTATCGTCAGTAGCAGTCACGGCAGACAAGATGCGTATCTACACGTCATTTCTGCCCAATGGTATCGTCAGTAGCAGTCACGGCAGACATGATGCGTATCTACACGTCTTTTATGCCCAATGGTATCGTCAGTAGCAGTCACGGCAGACAAGATGCGTATCTACACGTCTTTTCTGCCCAATGGTATCGTCAGTAGCAGTCACGGCAGACATGATGCGTATCTACACGTCTTTTCTGCCCAATGGTATCGTCAGTAGCAGTCACGGCAGACATGATGCGTATCTACACGTCTTTTCTGCCCAATGGTATCGTCAGTAGCAGTCACGGCAGACATGATGCATATCTACACGTCCTTTCTGCCCAATGGTATCGTCAGTAGCAGTCACGGCAGACAAGATGCGTATCTACACGTCTTTTCTGCCCAATGGTATCGTCAGTAGCAGTCACGGCAGACATGATGCGTATATACACGTCTTTTCTGCCCAATGGTATCGTCAGTAGCAGTCACGGCAGACATGATGCGTATCTACACGTCTTTTCTGCCCAATGGTAACGTCAGTAGCAGTCACGGCAGACAAGATGCGTATCTACATGTCTTTTCTGTCCAATGGTATCGTCAGTAGCAGTCACGGCAAACAAGAAGCGTATCTACACGTCTTTTCTGCCCAATGGTATCGTCAGTAGCAGTTACGGCAGACATGATGGGTATCTACACGTCTTTTCTGCCCAATGGTATCGTCAGTAGCAGTCACGGCAGACATGATGCGTATCTACACGTCTTTTCTGCCCAATGGTATCGTCAGTAGCAGCCACGGCAGACAAGATGCGTATCTACACGTCATTTCTGCCCAATGGTATCGTCAGTAGCAGTCACGGCAGACATGATGCGTATCTACACGTCTTTTCTGCCCAATGGTATCGTCAGTAGCAGTCACGGCAGACATGATGCGTATATACACTTTTCTTCCCAATGGTATCGTCAGTAGTAGTCACGGCAGACATTATGCGTATCTACACGTCTTTTGTGCCCCATGGTATCGTCAGTAACAGTCACGGCAGACAAGATGCGTATCTACACGTCTTTTCTGCCCAATGGTATCGTCAGTAGCAGTCACGGCAGACAAGGCGTATCTACACGTCTTTACTGCCCAATGGTATCGTCAGTAGCAGTCACGGCAGACAAGATCCGTATCTACACGTCTTTTCTGCCCAATGGTTTCGTCAGTAGCAGTCACGGCAGACATGATGCGTATCTACACGTCTTTTCTGCCCAATGGTATCGTCAGTAGCAGCCACGGCAGACAAGATGCGTATCTACACGTCATTTCTGCCCAATGGTATCGTCAGTAGCAGTCACGGCAGACATGATGCGTATCTACACGTCTTTTCTGCCCAATGGTATCGTCAGTATCAGTCACGGCAGACAAGATGCGTATCTACACGTCTTTTCTGCCCAATGGTATCGTCAGTAGCAGTCACGGCAGACATGATGCGTATCTACACGTCTTTTCTGCCCAATGGTATCGTCAGTAGCAGACACTGCAGACATGATGCGTATCTACACGTCTTTTCTGCCCAATGGTATCGTCAATAGCAGTCACGGCAGACATGATGCGTATCTACACGTCTTTTCTGCCCAATGGTATCGTCAGTAGCAGTCACGGCAGACAAGATGCGTATCTACACGACTTTTCTGCCCCATGGTATCGTCAGTAGGAGTCACGGCAGACAAGATGCGTATCTACACGTCTTTTCTGCCCAATGGTATCGTCAGTAGCAGTCACGGCAGACATGATGCGTATATACACGTCTTTTCTGCCCAATGGTATCGTCAGTAGCAGTCACGGCAGACATGATGCGTATCTACACGTCTTTTCTGCCCAATGGTATCGTCAGTAACAGTCACGGCAGACAAGATGCGTATCTACACGTCTTTTCTGCCCAATGGTATCGTCAGTAGCAGTCACGGCAGACAAGATGCGTATCTACACGTCTTTTTTGCCCAATGGTATCGTCAGTAGCAGTCACGGCAGACAACATGCGTATCTACACGTCTTTTCTGCCCAATGGTATCGTCAGTAGCAGTCACGGCAGACAAGGCGTATCTACACGTCTTTACTGCCCAATGGTATCGTCAGTAGCAGTCACGGCAGACAAGATCCGTATCTACACGTCTTTTCTGCCCAATGGTATCGTCCGTAGGCAGTCACGGCAGACATGATGCGTATCTACACGTCTTTTCTGCCCAATGGTATCGTCAGTAGCAGTCACGGCAGACAAGATGCGTATCTACACGTCATTTCTGCCCAATGGTATCGTCAGTAGCTATCACGGCAGACATGATGCGTATCTACACGTCTTTTCTGCCCAATGGTATCGTCAGTAGCAGTCACGGCAGACAAGATGTATATCTACACGTCTTTTCTGCCCAATGGTATCGTCAGTAGCAGTCACGGCAGACATGATGCGTATCTACACGTCTTTTCTGCCCAATGGTATCGTCAGTAGCAGTCACGGCAGACATGATGCGTATCTACACGTCTTTTCCGCCCAATGGTATCGTCAGTAGCAGTCACGGCAGACATGGTGCGCATCTACACGTCTTTTCTGCCCAATGGTATCGTCAGTAACAGTCACGGCAGACAAGATGCGTATCTACACGTATTTTCTGCCCAATGGTATCGTCAGTAGCAGTCACGGCAGACATGATGCGTATCTACACGTCTTTTCTGCCCAATGTTATCGTCAGTAACAGTCACGGCAGATAACATGCGTATCTACACGTCTTTTCTGCCCAGTGGTATCCTCAGTAACAGTCACGGCAGACAAGATGCGTATCTACACGTCTTTTCTGCCCTCTGGTATCGTCAGTAACAGTGACGGCAGACATGATGCGTATCTACGCGTCTTTTCTGCCCAATGGTATCGTCAGTAGCAGTGAAGGCAGACATGATGCGTATCTACACGCCTTTTCTGTCCAATGGTATCGTCAGTAACAGTCACGGCAGACATGATGCGTATCTACACGTCTTTTCTGCCCAGTGGTATCGTCAGTAGCAGTCACGGCAGACAAGATGCGTATCTACACGTCTTTTCTGCCCAATGGTATCGTCAGTAGCAGTCACGGCAGACATGATGCGTATCTACACGTCTTTTCTGCCCAATGGTATCGTCAGTAGCAGTCACGGCAGACATGATGCGTATCTACACTCTTTTCTTCCCAATGTTATCGTCAGTAGCAGTCACGGCAGACAAGATGCGTATCTACACGTCTTTTCTGCCCAATGGTATCGTCAGTAGCAGTCACGGCAGACAAAATGCGTTTCTACACGTCTTTTCTGCCCAATGGTATCGTCAGTAGCAGTCACGGCAGACAAGATGCGTATCTACACGTCTTTTCTGCCCAATGGTATCGTCAGTAGCAGTCACGGCAGACAAGATGCGTATCTACACGTCTTTACTGCCCAATGGTATCGTCAGTAGCAGTCACGGCAGACAAGATGCGTATCTACACGTCTTTTCTGCCCAATGGTATCGTCAGTAGCAGTCACGGCAGACATGATGCGTATCTACACGTCTTTTCCGCCCAATGGTATCGTCAGTAGCAGTCACGGCAGACATGATGCGTATCTACACGTCTTTTCTGCCCAATGGTATCGTCAGTAACAGTCACGGCAGACAAGATGCGTATCTACACGTCTTTTCTGCCCAATGATATCGTCAGTAACAGTCACAGCAGACAACATGCTTATCTACACGTCTTTTCTGCCCAATGGTATCGTCAGTAACAGTCACGGCAGACAACATGCGTATCTACACGTCTTTACTGCCCAATGGTATCGTCAGTAGCAGTCACGGCAGACAACATGCGTATCTACACGTCTTTACTGCCCAATGGTATCGTCATTAGCAGTCACGGCAGACATGATGCGTATCTACACGTCTTTACTGCCCAATGGTATCGTCAGTAGCAGTCACGGCAGACATGATGCGTATCTACACGTCTTTACTGCCCAATGGTATCGTCAGTAGCAGTCACGGCAGACATGATGCGTATCTACACGTCCTTTCTGCCCAATGGTATCGTCAGTAGCAGTCACGGCAGACAACATGCGTATCTACACGTCTTTTCTGCCCAATAGTATCGTCAGTAGCAGTCACGGGGTTAACCCTTTGGCTGTCAGTAGCGCTTTTTGTCGACATGATTCCTGCAGGAACAAAACCCGCTACCGACAGCCAAAGGGTTAATCTTGTATCATTCAGTTCTGGTTTTCATCGGTTTGGGTTTGTTGTTGTTGTTGTTATTGTTGTTGTTGTTGTTGTTGTTGTTAAAGTGAGTCCAAGGTGCTTCTTTACGTATTAAAATTGTTTGTTTGTGTTTTTAATAATTTTTACGTTTTAAACGTAGGCACCTGATGTGTGTATTATGATATGCAAAACACAGTGTCTGTGAGTGAGTCCACGCGTGAACAATAATAGGTAAAAAATGGCGCCAAGATAATCTGGCACTACCCTTGGACTATCATAGTCGGTCTTTTTAAAATATAATTTGTGCTGTGCAGTACCAGAGCAGAATTAATGTGGACAATGTCAACAGGTGTTAACCAGGTACCAATCTCTCTCGGCCATACGCGTGTGTCAACAAGTATCGTGGGTGAGATGGATCGAGCAGCTTTAGGGCAGTGCTTGATTAGCTTGTCAGACACTACCCTTTAGCTATCTGTCAGGCAATGCACACTGAGCTGCTCTGTGATTTTGGACCGTACGGTTGGAAGCTGAAAGCCGTAGGGTCCAAAATCACAGACCAGCACACATATTGGATCCAGCCTGTCAGGAAGTCTAAACTCGACAAGAAACGCCGCTGTACGTAAAGCGATCTTTAAGATATTAACATCCAGACCACAATGGCGCCTGCCTGGCGTGTTGTAAAATAATAACATAACCAACAAGGAGAGAAACACGCTATAGAATGACGAGCACAATACACATTCTACGCTGTTTTGTTCTCGTTATTCGGAAGATTTTTCTTTCATTGTTGGTTACTTGTGTGCTGGTCTGTGAGTTTGGTTCTTATGACTCTAGGCTGTAAGGTCCCAATTCACGGTGTAGCGCACAGCACACAGTTATTGAAGGGCGGCCATGTTTGAGGCAAGCTTTTATTGTCGATCTACGTCACGATCTTTGGAAACTGAAATGTACATTCAATCTGAGCGTGAGCCCCATTCAGACCTATGTATTCAGTGATCAGTCAGACTGAATATCACTTTACCCACTGGCCCGGCGCTGACTTGTGTGTTGACTGGCAAAACCAGTTTAATGAAAACAGCCGTCTACACTGTACGAGTGCATTTCTGAAAAAGACAGACCCAGCACATAGCATGTCAGACTGGATATTTGGAGGTCTATCTCTCTCACACACACACGCACACGCACACACACACACGCATACACACACACACACACACACACACACACACGCGCGCGCGCGCGCGCACACACACACACACACATTTTTTTAAATCTTTTATTATTATTATTTTTTTTTTGTTTGGTCTAATATCACCAGTGGTCAAGGGGTCGCTGCCTGACTCAAAAGGTGGGGGCCCAGGGGACGAGTTGCGTTGGTGGTGCGGGTAGTGGGGAACTCTTACAGCGCCTCCCCCGGGATCACCCTAGTCTAGGTCCTCTTGGCCTTCGTGAGGCACACTCGTGTGTAATCCCTCCGGACTAGCATAGCATCCCTCTATCCCAAGACCGCCCGTGCGTGGTCCCTGGCCACACCCTCTCCGAGTTGACCCCAAAAACTGGGCAGCACGAGACCCCAGGCTAAACACGGCGGATCTAGAGGAGAGAATCTCGAAAATTAATCAACATTGTCCTGCTGCCTTGCAGGCTTGGCCACTTGGCTGCGGAAAGGCTAAGGGAGGAAAACCCTGACTTCAAAGCCCCCGTGTCTCCGGCGGAAGATTTTTGAGCCAGAGACCAGGACAAGGACAGTCTGATATAAAACCTACGACCTGAGGACCTCGATGCCATCGTCCCAGCTTGCTAGGCCATGGCAGACGAACCAAGGGTTTAAAGGATGGGGCCAGTACTGCGCACACAGCACTCCACCAAAACTCTCCACTGCGCAGGCTATAGGAAACGTCCACGGACCATGACACAGACCATTCCAAGTCCTGAAGCGACGGGCGAGGGGCGAAACGGCAGGTGAAAGATGTCACTGGAAGCCGCAGTCTCAAACCTGCATGCAGGCGGTTCAGGATATTGGTCGCCTGATGTTGACCTGGGGATGACAACGTCACTCGGCACACCCTGAACGACCAAGCAGCCTTCTCTAGGGACAGGACTGCTTGCTACACACGGAGAGGGGCCTAGAAAAGGTGGCCTAACCAAAGCTCATCCCCTCACAACCCCAGTTGGCTAGCCGCGGTCAACGGGCATCTTCTTTTGCGGTCAAAAAACAAGTAAAAACAACGATTCCACTCTAAAGACGACCACGACCGGACTCAACGTAGCATGCTGGAACATCCGAACCATGCTCGACACAGCAGACAGCGGACGCCCTGAACGTCGCTCCGCCCTCATTACCCATGAATTGCGGAGGTAAACATCGACATCGCTGCGCTCAGCGAAGTACGCCTCCCGGACCTCTATTGGTCAGGCAGGCCTGAATCAGAAAGATGGCTCTCAGGCGTGGGTTTCATGGTCAAGACCTCCATTGCGACTAAGCTGGAAAACCTACCAACCGGTCACTCAGACCGCATCATATCCATGCGCCTCCCACTGAGACACCAGCAACACGTCACCCGTCTCAGTGTGTACTCCCCAACCCTCCTGGCAGAGACTGCAGAAAAGGACAAGTTCTACACTGACCTGCGCAGCCTCCTACAGAGCACCCCTGCAGACGACAAAGTGATAATCCTTGGCGACATCAACGCCAGAGTGGGCCAAGACTCTGAAGCCTGGAAAGGAGTCCTCGGCAAGCATGGCGTCGGGAACTGCAATGACAATGGCCGCCTACTGTTGGAGTTCTGTGCAGAGCAGCAGCTTGTCATCACCAAACTACTTTCCAGCAAAAGGACAGTCGAAAGACCACCTGGATGCATCCTCGCTCCAAACACTGGCACCTTATCGACTATGTCCTAGTGCGTCAGAGGGACCGCAGTGATGTCCTCCTCACCAGAGTGATGCCCAGCGCAGAGTGCCACACTGACCACCGCCTGGTCCGCTGCAAACTCAGGCTCCACTTCAAGCCAAAACCCAAGAAAGGGGGGCCCCCTAAGAAAAAGCTTGATGTTGCCAGCCTTCAGCGTGACGACGTAAAAGCTGCCTTTCAGACAGATTTACAGCGCAGGCTCACAGACACAGCTGACCCAGCAGACTCCTCCCCTGAAACACTCTGGGAACAACTGAAAACTGCTATCGCAAAATCCTCTGCAGAAGTCTTGGGTTTTGCTAGAAAGAGGAACAAAGACTGGTTTGACGAAAACGACGTAGAGATCCAGGAACTCCTAGCAAAAAAAAAGAGCTGCCCATCAGGCCCACCTAGCCCAGCCTTCCTGCCCTGTGAAGAAGTCTGCCTTCCGCCTGGTCTGCAGCAGTCTCCCGAACGAGTGGTGGACCAGACTCGCACAGAGAACCCAGCTTTGTGCTGACTACGGTGACTACAGGGGCTTCTACGAAGCACTGAAAGCAGTGTATGGCCCCAGGCACCTGATACAAAGTCCCCTGCGAAGCGCTGATGGACAGGCACTCCTCACAGATAATAACTCCATCTTGAACCGCTGGTCGGAATATTTTCAGGACCTCTTCAGCGCTGAGCGCACTGTTCAAGAAGCAGTCATCCTCCAAATTCCACACATCGCAGTAAATTTGAATTGGACGAACCGCCCACTGCTGAAGAGACCCTCACAGCCATCCACCAGCTCAAGAGTGGCAAAGCAGCAGGCATTGACGGTATCCCACCAGAGATCTGGAAACATGGAGGCCCAGCACTGCACAACAAGCTCCATGACCTCTTTCTCTGCTGCTGGGAGGAAGGAACACTACCAAAAGATCTCCGCGATGCAGTCGTCATACCCTGTACAAGAACAAAGGAGAGAAGTCTGCCTGCTCCAACTACCGTGGAATTACCCTGCTGTCCATTGCCGGGAAATTTCTTGCAAGGCTGCTCCTGATTTGCCTGGTACCTGCCATTGCAGAAGACCACCTCCCAGAGGGCCAGTGTGGCTTCAGAGCCAACAGGAGCACCACCGACATGGTCTTTGTGCTGAGACAGCTTCAGGAGAAGTGCCGTGAGCAGAACAAAGGGCTGTACGTAACGTTTGTCGACCTAACAAAAGCGTTCGACACTGTGAGCAGGCAAGGCATGTGGCAAATTCTGGAGTGACTTGGATGTCCCCCAAAGTTCCTCAGCATGTTCGTCCAGCTACACGAGGACCAACAAGGCCAGGTCAGACTCAACAGTGACCTCTCAGAACCATTCCGCATTCTCAACGGTGTAAAGCAGGGCTGTGTGCTGGCACCGGCCCTCTTCACCATCTTTTTTAGCATGATGTTGAAGCAGACCACAGAGGACCTCGACGATGACGATGCAGTGTACATCAGGTATCGTCTCGATGGCAGCCTGTTCAACCTCAGACGACTGCAGGCCCACACCAAAACCCTAGACCAACTGATTCGTGAGCTGCTTTTTGCTGACGACGCTGCCCTCGTTGCACACACAGAGAGAGCCCTGCAGCGCATCACATCCTGCTTTGCAGACGCTGCCCAGCTCTTTGGACTCGAGGTCAGTCTGAAAAAGACAGAGGTCCTCCATCAGCCGGCACCCAAGGTAGAGCATCGCCCTCCCCACATCACCATCGGCGAGTCTGAACTGAAGTCAGTGCACAAGTTTACCTACCTTGGCTGCATCATCACGTCAGACGCCAAGCTGGACAAGGAGCTGGACAGCAGGCTGGCAAAAGCAAACAGCGCTTTCGGGCGTCTATACAAGCGGGTGTGGCACAATCATCAGCTGGAAACAGGCACCAAGATCAGCGTGTACAGAGCTGTGGTCCTCACCACCCTGCTGTATGGTTCCGAGTCCTGGGCCCTCTACCGCAGCCAACTACGACTCCTCGAACGCTTCCGCCAGCGCTGTCTGCGTACAATCCTTGGCATTCACTGGAGTGACTATGTCACAAACGTCGAGGTCCTTGAACAGGCAGAAACTGTGAGCATCGAGCCTTTACTGCTACGGACACAGCTCCGCTCGGCTGGGCACGTCTCCAGGATGGAGGATCATTGCCTACCCAAGATCACCCTGTTCGGTGAGCTCGCCACTGGACACCGAGACAGAGGGGCACCAAAGAAGAGATACAAAACTGTCTCAAGAAGTCATTTAGTGCCTGCCAAATCGACCACCGCCAGTGGTCTTCACTTGCTGCGGACCGTGACACCTGGCGCTCCACCATTCACAAGGCAGCCGTCTCCTTTGAGAACTCTCGCTGAGCTAACCTTAAGGACAAGCGGCTAAGAAGAAAAAAAACAGAATTGTCGTAACTCCACCATTTACAAGGCAGCTGTCTCGTTTGAGGACTCTTGCAGAGCTAGCCCTAAAGACAAGCGGCTCAGGAGAAAAAACAGAGATGCCGCAACTCAGAACCCTGGCCAGACCTCCCTCTGCAGCCACTGCGGTCGAACCTGCCTGTCCCGGATCGGCCTCCGCAGTCACGAGCATGCCTGCAGACATCGTGGACAACCCCTATAGAATCTTCGTTCGCGAATTCAAGCCAAGAGAATATCACCAATGTGTGAAAAGATGTTAAATAAAATCCTGATCCTGACACACACACACGCTACTCTGGCTCTGTCTGGTCCCTTGTCCAACACACTGAAAGGCCCATTTACAACCAGTCCGTCATTCAGACACTTCCATCTAAAAGAGACATAGATCCACCTGACAACCTGCAGTAGCGGGCACTCACGAGAATCTGTTCCTTTTGCTTGCCGAACTGAGTAGGTTTAACCCATTTAACCCCAAGGCCGCGTTTTCCGAAATGTGGAGGTGTCACCTGACCACTATGTACCAGTTGCAGTAGGCGGGTTGGACCACGATAACTCAATGGTAATGCCAGATTAGCTGGCACCTGATGGCTAATGGCCTGAATGGTCTAATGGCGCCAAACTAATCTGGTTACCCTTGAATTATCATGGTCAATCCATCTCCTGCTGCAGAGCATCGGGGCTAAATGGGTTGTTAAGGCGCCCGTGGTTCCCACTATTGCCGGTCAAAACTGAATTTACCGACTTGTAGAGGGCATAGTCACAGAGTTTGACGTGATGTTATTTTGCTGTTTTGTGTGTGTGTGAGGGGAGGGGGGTCGGGGGGGGGGGGTCGGGGTGGATGGAAAGGGGGGATGGGAGTTAGATTGGTATTGATGCATGTTTTTCCAGGGAGTGACACACCTAAGAATTCTATGAAATCCCAACATTACGTATGTTTTGAGGATGGTTTCACAACACATGTCAAACCCTTGAAATCTCACTTTCTCTAAGCTTACTAAGAGTACCACCAGTTTCAAGTTAAATTCTTTATAATTTTTAACATATTTTTAAATTTTATTTTGTAATGACCTTCTAGTGCGTTTGTTGTCTTATTTTGGGACGGTTTTATATATGACTGTTTAGTTTCTGCATAGATTTGTTCTCCTTTTTGTGTAAAATTTAAATGTGTGGTTTTTTGTTGTTGTTGTTGTTGTTGTTGTTTTGTTTTTGTGGGTTTTTTTAAATTATTATTAAGTTTTGCATAATACCCCCACTCTGCACTGTGTGACGAGGGTGGAGAATATTTTGGATTCAGTTCGCTTCATCTGTCTCTCTGTTTGATTTTTGTCTTTCAGTCCGTATCTCTGTATAATGTTTGTCTTTCAGTCCGTATCTCTGTATAATGTTTGTCCTTCAGTTCGTATCTCTTTATGATGTTTGTCCTTCCGTTCCTATCTCTGTATGATTTTTGTCCTTCCGTTCCTATCTCTGTATGATTTTTGTCCTTCCGTTCCTATCTCTGTATGATTTTTGTCCTTCAGTCCGTATCTCTGTATGATTTTTGTCCTTCAGTCCGTATCTCTGTATGATATGTGTCCTTCAGTCCGTATCTCTGTATGATATGTGTCCTTCAGTCCGTATCTCTGTATGATATGTGTCCTTCAGTCCGTATCTCTGTATGATTTTTGTCCTTCAGTCCGTATCTCTGTATGATTTTTGTCCTTCAGTCCGTATCTCTGTATGATATTTGTCCTTCAGTCCGTGTCTCTGTATGATTTTTGTCCTTCGGTCCGTATCTCTGTATGATTTTTGTCCTTCAGTCCGTATCTCTGTATGATTTTTGTCCTTCAGTCAGTATCTCTGTATGATTTTTGTCCTTCAGTCCGTATCTCTGTATGATTTTTGTCCTTCAGTCCGTATCTCTGTATGATATTTGTCCTTCAGTCCGTATCTCTGTATGATTTTTGTCCTTCAGTCCGTATCTCTGTATGATATTTGTCCTTCAGTCCGTATTTCTGTATGATTTTTGTCCTTCAGTCCGTATCTCTGTATGATATTTGTCCTTCTGTCCGTATCTCTTATGATTTTTGCCCTTCAGTCCGTATCTCTGTATGATTTTTGTCCTTCAGTCCGTATCTCTGTATGATTTTTGTCCTTCAGTCCGTATCTCTGTATGATTTTTGTCCTTCAGTCCGTATCTCTGTATGATATTTGTCCTTCAGTCCGTATCTCTGTATGATTTTTGTCCTTCAGTCCGTATCTCTGTATGATTTTTTCCTTCAGTCCGTATCTCTGTATGATTTTTGTCCTTCAGTCCATATCTCTGTATGATTTTTGTCCTTCAGTCCGTATCTCTGTCTGATTTTTGTCCTTCAGTCCGTATCTCTGAGACTTGGGGCTTGGACTTGACCCATTTAATCCCGAGGCCGCATTTCCAAGATGTCTGATGACTGTCGAAGGGACAGATTGAACCTCGATTACCTTGGTGCCATCAGGCCATCAGCTAATCAGGCACTACTCTTGAAATATTATGGTTGATCCATCTTCTACTGTAGTTGCGTCAGGTTTAAAACGTGGGTTAATGGACTTTGACATTGTATGTGGCTGTGTACCCGGTATACGTGGTGACAGATTGTTATTGTTGTTTCAGTGTACTTTGCGCTGGATTTATGTCTATGCCATTATGTATCATATTAAATGTACTTTGCTCTTGATTTGTGTCTATGCCATTATGTATAATATTAATGTACTTTGCGCTTGATTTGTGATTATGTATAAAATTAATGTACTTTGCGCTTGATTTGTGTCTATGTCATTGTGTATAATATTAATGTACTTTGCGCGTGATTTGTGTCTATGTCATTATGTATAATAGTAATGTACTTTGCGCGTGATTTGTGTCTATGTCATTATGTATAATAGTAATGTACTTTGCGCGTGATTTGTGTCCATGTCATTATGTATAATATTAATGTACTTTGCGCGTGATTTGTGTCAATGTCATTATGTATAATAGTAATGTACTTTGCGCGTGATTTGTGTCTATGTCATTATGTATAATATTAATGTACTTTGCGCGTGATTTGTGTCAATGTCATTATGTATAATAGTAATGTACTTTGCGCGTGATTTGTGTCTATGACATTATGTATAATATTAATGTACTTTGCGCGTGATTTGTGTCAATGTCATTATGTATAATAGTAATGTACTTTGCGCGTGATTTGTGTCTATGTCATTATGTATAATAGTAATGTACTTTGCGCGTGATTTGTGTCTATGCCATTATGTATAATATTAATGTACTTTGCGCGTGATTTGTGTCTATGCCATTATGTATAATATTAATCATGTTCGGCACACCCTGTTAACCCTCTGACTGCTACTCACGATACCGCCCGGCAGACAAGGTGCGTATCTACACGTCTTTTCTGCCCAATGGTATCGTCAGTAGCAGTCACGGCAGACATGATGTGTATCTACACGTCTTTTCTGCCCAATGGTATCGTCAGTAGCAGTCACGGCAGACAAGATGCGTATCTACACGTCATTTCTGCCCTATGGTATCGTCAGTAGCAGTCACGGCAGACAAGATGCGTATCTACACGTCATTTCTGCCCAATGGTAACGTCAGTAGCAGTCACGGCAGACATGATGCGTATCTACACGTCTGTTCTGCCCAATGGTAACGTCAGTAGCAGTCACGGCAGACAAGATGCGTATCTACACGTCTTTTCTGCCCAGTGGTATCGTCAGTAGCAGTCACGAGGTTAACCCTTTGGCTGTCAGTAGCGCTTTTTGTCGCCATGATTCCTGCGGGAACATAAACCGTTACCCACAGCTGAAGGGTTAATATTGTATCATTAACTGTCAACAATAAACGCCTATTGACGTGAAATAATGGCCAAAATTGTACATTCCTCACACACACGATGAAATCCCACTGAGGACTCCAACACGAACATCGACATAACAAGATTTACATTTCTGTCACTCGTTCAACGTGTAAATTTCTTTATCTGTTTGGCGGTTGTGTGTATAGTGTAGTAGTGTCCTCAAACAACTGTAAACACACACAATCAAGGTCGGCCAGTGGCGTGGCTAATCATGTAGAGATAATTGCATATTATAACAAACTGCTGAGTTTTCTCTATTTATAGCTACCCTCTTTGCTTGTAGTCTGTCACAAATTTCATTCCAATAAATTCCGCAGAGTGAGGGTATCCAAACAAAATTGATCTTTATTCCTCTGGACATAACACAACTCACACTATGTATAAGTCTTTTCTCGTTTTACAATCCCAGCGTTCAGACTATAAAGGACAGATTTAGAATCGACACAAATAACAATGTTAAATATATCATAAGGTATAAGTTGAATAAAATTTTGTGCCATGAGAATCGCATACAGTTCAGCCGTAAGTATAGAAAATCCTTTACCGAGATAAAAAGATTTCTTCACTTTGAGATCTGGAATAACACAGCCTGCACCACAGTCTGAAGAATCTAAGACAGACCCATCTGTGAGAATTTTCAAGTGTTTAAAATATGTTTTCTGTAATTTTTATTCACTAAATTTACTAAAAACGTTCACATCCTCATTTTTTTTTTCAAATCTGTGTAATCTATATCGAAAGTAGCATTAATGTGTTCCCACGGAGGTATAGTAGGTGTTCCTGGTAAAACGGGAATAGACTTGATATCTATATTGCAGTTTTCTATAGCATCTTTGACATAATTACGTATAGGTAAAAGATACGGAATTGTTTGCAAAGCGTTGATAGTAAAGCAGTTAAATTAGCCCTTGGAGTGCCAGTTCATACTAATACTGTAAAAACCTACAAAGAAGCAGGTATTCTGTCTTTATCTGACCAAAGTAAATTAGCAACTGCAAAATACATTGTCCGAAGCCTGTCCGTCGAAAATTGAGTACGAGAAGACATGTTTGTAGACGCGGATGTGGTTACTTGGGTGCTGGTCTGTGAGTTTGGATCTTATGACTAGCCTGTAAGGTCCCAAATCACAGATAGATACACAGAACACAGTTATTGAAGGGCGGCCATGTTTGAGGCAAGCTTTTATTATCGCTCTACGTCACGATCTTTGGAAACTGAAATGCACATTCAATCTGAGCGTGAGCCTCATTCAGACCTATGTATTCAGTGATCAGTCAGACTGAATATCACTTTACCCACTGGCCCGGCGCTGACTTGTGTGTTGACTGGAAAAAAAAACAGTTTAATGAAAACAGCCGACTACACTGTACGAGTGCATTTCTGAAAAAAAGACAAAATATTAAAAAAAGCACATAGCATGTCAGCCTTTTTTCTCTCTCTTTCTCTCTCTCGGACACACACACACACACACACACACACACACACACACACACACACACACACACACACACACACACACACACACACACGCACACCTACTCTGGCTCTGTCTGGTCCCTAGTCCAAGGCTAATTCGGGGTTTAACGTCCACGGCACCGAAGTGATAATGGACGGCCCTGACGGGCGGGTTATGGGGGACAGGGAAATCTATTGCCTATGGAGTACGACCTGAACACGGATCAATTCAAGCGCACTGCAACTATGACACTTTGATTTACCATGACCTTTCAACGGACATGATATGGAACAAGCCCGTCTTTTTTCCCTGGATTGCGAGTCCAGCTACCGGGGCCGGAACGGGGACTCGAACCCACGACCCGGCGATTACCTTCGCTCTCCTGCTCCGACGCTTAAAGGCCTGAGCTATTTCTGACTCTGTCCCTATACTAGTCCAACACACCGAAAGGCCCATTTATAACCAGTCCGTCATTCAGACACTTCAACCTAAAAGAGACATAGATCCACATGATCTCCTGCAGTAGCGGGCACTCACGAGAATCTGTTCGTCTTGCTGGCCGAACTCGGTTCAGGCTGTTTCTCCAGTTGAGGAGGTTAACCCCTTCACTGACAGTGGACGCAGACTGCGTTTGTCAATTCATTGTCAAAGCCCCGACCCACACCCGTCAAATGAGTATGAATACGAAGTGGTTTCAGCAAGAGGCATAGATCCACATGAGCCCCCGCAACTGCAGGGGCTCATGAGGATCTATGTCTTTTGAACCTACTCTCGGCAGTGACGGTGTTAATCCAAGGTAAGCGGACGAGCGCGAGGACTGGTGAACGTGAAGTGTATCCATGGTGCAGCTTACGTCAGGCACAGTGTCCATGGCTGCCAGTAAACAAACTGCTATCACACTGTGCAGAGATCAGCTATAACTGCCGGGTATTGGGCTGACAGGCACACGCTGGGACTCACCTTCATTTATCTCAGCCAGTCTTGACAAGCAGTCTCTGTGTATACGTGTATATGTTCAGTGTTTGCCTGACAATTTGCTCGGTGATGGGGCTGATCACAGACGACTAGGAGAACAACCCAGTGTGCAAAGGTCATGGGGCCTGGGTCGGCCATGTTGGTTCGCACACGACCGAGCGCGTGCGAACGGCGACCGACGTCGGCCTGATGACCTTTTGCGCATTGTGAAACTCCACTCACACGTCGGACACACGTTCTGGGGCTGATCACAGACAGCTAGAAGAACAAGCTTCACTCACACCGTGGACAGATGGCGCACGGGGGGAGTGCAGGCCAGGCCACACCGCCGGCCGCCATGAACGACTGGCGCCAGGCCATACAGACATTTTACCCGGACTGGGATCACCAGACGTACTGCTTGCCGCCGCTATACTTTAACCGGGTGCCCTACGACACACACCATGTAGCTGGCCTGCGTGTACTCGTACAAAAGCGGTTAGATGGCGCTTCCTCCTCTACGTCATCCAGTCAGCCTACGTCATCCAGTCAGCCTACGACATCTGCTCAGCCTGTGTCATCCAGTCAGCCTACGTCATCTGCTCAGCCTACGTCACCCAGTCAGCCAGCGTCAACTGCTCAGCCTGTGTCATCCAGTGAGCCATTAGCCCTACGATCGTTCTCCGGCGAGCCTGCCCGAGTACAGGAAAGCGACACTCGTGACGACTTTGCCCAGCAGCACGTGATGCACTGTGTACAGGCACTGGGCGAGACGCAGAACGAGCCGATGTTTGTTATTTCACAGCTCAACTACGCCGACTATCTCAACCAGCCAGCCTACGCCCAAGCCGCGCGACAACTGCCCCAACCTGTCGACCTGACCCCACGTGACCGTGACGGCGACTTTGACATCTTGATCCCCCACATGCATTATGGGATTTTGATTGGAGAAATTAAGTCTGTGGGACTGACCAGGATCCCGACTGACGCCGATGTTTTAAAAAAAGTTAAGCAGGCGGTGAATCAACTGAACAAGTCGGAGCGAGTGGTTCGTCACATAACACAGGACATGGCCCCTGGAGTTCGTATCACCAACACCCTGATATTCCCCTACGTCACAAGTCATCAGATGCAGCAAGTCATCATGGCTGACAGGAACTTACAACAGGTAATCACTGCACGCTTTCTTTCTGTATCGCGAGATAACCTTTGGTGCTTGCACGGCGTTGGTAATTGTGCGATAAAATATAACTGGGGGGCTGAGAGTGTTGGCTGAGTGAGAAGTGTCTTGATGTCGTCCCTTACCATTCGCCGTTCTTGAAGAGTGAACATGATAGTGAACGAATCATTTTGTTAATCCCTTCACTGTCGGAGCACAAGAAGCAACACACCAAATTCAAGAGATATAAATCTTCATGAGCGGGGCCATATGCGGGGGCTTATGAGGATCTATACCACTTGCTGGCTTCGTTCATATTCGTATGCCTCAGGCAAGACGGGGTCTAGCGGCTGGCAGGGAAGGGGTTAAGCTCACTTATTTCCTGAGACATTAGTTTAATATGCTGCCCGTGATAAGTTGCAACATTAGAGAACAGAGAAGTGGTCCGCTACCTACTGCATGACCTGTGTCCCCAGGCCGTGTGTGCTACACTGGGCGCGCCAGACGTGACGACTGCTGTTAAAGTGTATCAATCCAGACCAAAAAGGTGACTGCCAAGCGTGTGAAATGCTTGGGTACTTCTTTGTTAAAGTGTATGTTTGACTTGTCCCCAGGCCCTGTGTGCTACACTGGGCGCGCCAGACGTGACGACTGCTGTTAAAGTGTATGTTTGACTTGTCCCCAGGCCGTGTGCGCTACACTGGGTGCGCCAGACGTGACGACTGCCGTACAGCTGTGTCTGTGTGCTGACCAGCTTTCCGATAAGGCCACGCCCCACCACATCACGCCCCAAACCATGACGCAGCTGTCTGGGTGGTTCACGAGGCGGGTGTCTGGAACTGTGGACCCGGCCATGACACGGGATGTCTACATCAACATGCTGGCCAGGTGAGGGCGTGTCACGTGATGACTTGTGTAGTCGCTAGCTCATATCCACCATTTTAACTCCTTAACTCTTGGGGAAAAGCAAACGCTACCCAGCTGCAAGAGACATAAACCCTCCTGAGCCCCGCAGTTGCTTCACATCTAACGGTGCAGTGGCGGGGGTTCACGAGGATTGATGTCCCTTGCTAGTCACGTGGTCTTTACACCTTCCGGTCCCATGTAATCTGCGTTCTTCACGAGAATGTCGGTCGAGAGTGTGCAGTGGATTCAGACGCGAAATTCGTGATCATTGGCAGTGAGGGGGCTAAGGCATGAGAATAACAGATATGTGTGAGGGAACCTGATAATATCACGAACGGCAGGTCTGACAATGGCGGTGTGACTATATCTATGCCTTCACCATTCATAATAAAGTTTCTGTGATGCATTCATTGGTTCACCAACATGACTTTCCTAAACCCAGAACTGCCCTCTAAGCCTGCGGACCCTGACTGTTCTCAATGTATTCGATTGTGATGATCACAAATAGGTTTTAACCCTGACTGTACTCAATGTATTGGATTGTGATGATCACAATAGGTTTTAACCCGGACTGTACTCAATGCATTGGATTGTGATGATCACAATAGGTTTTAACCCTGACTGTACTCAATGCATTGGATTGTGATGATCACAAATAGGTTTTAACCCCTCACTGCCAGTGGTTGCAAAGTGTGTTTCTGAAATATTCATTAATCCAACGCCACACAGCCCGTGCCCTCCACATAACATGGATACAAAGTGACGTCATCAAAAGACAGAGATCCTCATCAGCCTCAGCAAGTGCGAGGGCTCATGAGGATCTATGTCTCTTGCAGTTGTATCGTGTTCACTTTTTCTCGGCAATGAAGGGGTTAACTCTCTCGCTGCTGAGAGTTTTCCAGTTGACTGTCAGGAAAAAACTCCTAGAACTTTATATACTTGATACCCACTGGAAACTTGATGAAAGGCTGTTTTGAAAACGGCATCAATATCGTTAGGCTCACTAAACTTGGTCCAGTGTAGTAAGGTATCAAACAAGACTTGATTTTTACATCAAAACCTCATACGCCGCCATGTTGCACGGAGACGCAAAAGGCAGAGCTGGGTTGTGTGACAAAGAAGCCGTAGTTGCGGACATACAGGGGGAACGTTCAACGCAGATGCTTCCTTTGCACAGTACAGTGGTTGCTTCAGCCAGCTCTGTATGTCATTCCACATTTCCTACACAACAGACACAACAGTTTACAAATAGAAAGTTCAGGTCCGCGATCCGGGCCATTGGCAGAGAAGCGTTGTACAGAGGCTGTCCCCATCGGGTACATTAGAGAGAGAGAGATAATGAGAGAATTAAAGCTTCATTAACACAATGACTGAGTTAACCCCATGATTATTACTTTTTGAACCCTCATGATCCACGTACCCCGCACAGAGTAAATACCATCAGAATTTACCCCTAAAACATTGTACCTCCACATAGTAATTACCAACAGGGGTTAACACCTGAGTTAATTAATCTATCGATGATGTTAGTGTGTACACACTAAAATGTGTATTTAATAAGTTTAATTATAGTTTCAAAAATTAAGATTTTTTATTATAAATGAATCAAGACGAATTACTTCTTTTAAGTGATATCAGCGCTGTAGAAAACAAGACTTAGACTCTAAAAAAAAACAGCGTCTTCTCTCTGTAGTTGTTTCAGGTAAATCCAAAGCTTATCTTAGAAAACAGTATACGACAGAATATATAGAATCCCTCATGGCTGAGGAGTTAATTAAACTACATTCTAAATATGAAAATCACATCGCTTTACTAATGACTCATGATTTAAGTCGATCTCTTGTCTGTCTATACACAAAAGCAGTGAGTCACTTTCTACCAGTAGACACTGACAGTCTATCACACGACCTTGAAAGCAACCCTATTGTTTCAAGTTCAATAGGCAAATTAGCATGCATCATGTTTTTCAAGTTTGGCAATTACCTTGCACCTGTGGTAACTTTGCTTGTTACTGGGAGCCATATTGATTTTTCGAAAATAAATTTTCTAGAAAAAGAAAAGGATGGACCAAATGGACGAGAACCAGACGACCCCACAACAGAACCCTGTTTTGATGCAGGTTCAAAGGATCACTAAACCAAAAGGTCCAGGTCGGATTGAGGCAGGAAAAAGATTAGCCAAATGGAACAACAACAAAAAATTACAGCTTCAAGTACTAACAGAAAAGACTCATGTAACTGACCCTCCGTCAACACCAGTGTCAATACCATCAATACCAACACCGCCAAGACCGCCAGGACCATCAGGACCATCACCATCTCAACAAAGTGAAAGACTATCAACTGAGTCTAAACCCGAAACAACAAAATATATAGTTGCTGGATTTGTTGTTGGATTTGGTTACGTAGGTTACCAATTATACAAAAAATACAAACCACAGTCTCGAACAGTGTCCCAAAAATCAAACACTCCAAAAACAAAAGAGGAAGTCTCCTCATTACCAGCAGCATCAAAACCTTTTGATCCATTTCTTATGCAGTGAATAAATTTATTATTTTTATTTTTGTGACATAATAAAATGAGCGACACAAAGAACATAATGAACCTTGTCTATCACTCTGCCGTAATAAGCGGACTAGCAGTTGCTTACACTATGATAGGGCGGAGTCTTCTCAAAATGCGTTCTGCAGACTTTGGTAAACTAGATTTGGAAGACAGTGCAAAGCTAATTGCAGTTGTAACAGCGTCAATTGCTACAAAAGACTTTCTCGTCAAGCAAGGAATTATTCCCGAAAATGTTTCTATGTAAATAAAAAGTATGGCGAATTTAGCTGTTTTAATTGGAGGGACCATGGTCAATACACTTGCTTTCAGTGGGTCAAACTATCTCTTTTCAAAAGTGCTTAGAGAGGAATCCACAGAAGAAATGAGATGACACAACCAGGCATCAGAGAAACTGGCACAAGCCCAGCAGGAGTCTGAAAAGCAAAGAATAGAAAAACTTGATTTTATCAATGAAAAACTCAGACTAGAAGGTCACACGCAGCATACATTTTCTAATGTCAATGATGCAATTAAACAATATTTTCTCATTAGGGGCAATGACATGACCATCCCAAAGCCAAAACTTAGCGATTACTATCAACCACTTACTTACTTACGCCTGTCACCCCTCCCCGGATACAGGCCGTCGACGAGAGACCTCCAGCGACTCCTGTCCTGTGCTTCTCCTTCGATTTTACTCCAGGTGGTTCCCAGTCTCTTCATGTTTGCTTGGAGGTCTTGACGCCAGGAGTTTCTCGGCCAACCTCTTTTCCTCTTTCCGTGGGGGTTCCATGACAATGCCTGCCTAGTAATACTGGAAGCTGGCTTTCTCAGACTGTGACCAATCCATCCCCATCTTCTTCGCCCAATTTCATTCTCTGCTGTTACCTGCTCTGTTCTCTCCCAGAGTCTGATGTTGCTGATCTTCTCTGGCCAGTGGATTTTCAAAATTCTTCTAAGGCAACTGTTTATGAAGGTCTGTACTCTACTATCAACCAAGCACACAACAAAGAAACGGAGAAATAATCTTTGTTCTAGTGGGAATGACATTTGTATATTTTACTGGACTTTTATTGCTAGAAAAAATGACAGACCCCGGGGTCGAAAATAAACTATTGAAAATATATTACTCTACTATTGGATATTGGAAAGGTAAAACCGTGATTCAGAAATTACACGCTGCCGTGGGCGGTAATGTAACACTCAATCAAATAAAACAATGGTTACAGAGACAAGCAATTTGGCAGATATATCTTCCAGCATCAAGAAAAATAACTAGACCTCATTTTGTGAACACTATGTCAGTTGACACACATCAAATGGACCTCCTGTTCTTACCGCATGACACAATAAGAAAAACGCGATACAAATATGTAATAACTGTTGTTGACATTGCTTCAAGGTATAAAGACGCCGAACCCATAACTGACAAGAATGCTAGTACGGTTGTGACTGCTTTCGTCAATGTCGCTGATCAAATACGTAGATGACATGGCTCTCGTGGCCACCTTGAAAGACAAGGCCACTTTGTCACCGTATTTTGCAGCCGTCGATGACGTTGCCCAGTGGTTTGATGACAGCTTTCTATAGCTGAATGTCGGGAAAACTGAAGACATGGGGCTGGGTGGGGGACGGGTGAGGGAGGGTAAGAACTTGTTAAGGAAGCCTCTGAAAATCAAAGACCAGCAGGTGGAGATGGTTCCCGCCTTTAAGTACCTGGGCACCGTCATTGACAGCAACATAACATTCACAGCAAATGCTGATCACGTGTACAAGAAAGCCCAGCAAAGACTGTACCTTCTACGTAAACTGAAGAGTTTCAGCGTTTCTCCGGACATCCTGGTGACTGTGTACAAGTCTCTAGTAGAGAGTATCCTTGCCTTTAACATTGTCTCATGGTATGGCCACATGACTGTTAGGGATAGGGCATGGCTGTCTAAAGTTGTCAACCAAGCCAGCAAAATTGTTGGTGTAAAGCTGCCACATCTGTCGGACCTGTATCACGGGGCTGTCCAGAGGAAGGCTGTAGAGATCACCACAGATCAAACACATCCTCTTCCAACTGCTGCCCTCGGGACACCGGTACAAAGTGCCGCTGGCACGAAGGAATGTGTACAAACGATCCTTCGTGCCATCGGCTGTCACTGTGATAAGCTCTGATAGCGTTAAGAGATGAGGCCTGATGTGATCTATGCACTGACAAATAAGAATGCGGTTTTATATATTACTTTTTCTTTTATTAATTATTTTAAATCCATCACATTATGGTGTGTGTGTGTGTGTGTGTGTGTGTGTGTGTGTGTGTGTGTGTGTGTGTGTGTGTGTGCGTGCATGCGTGTGTGCATGCGTGTGTGTGTGTGTGTGTGTGTGTGTGTGTGTGTGTGTGTGTGTGTGTGTGTGTGTGAGAGAGAGAGAGAGAGAGAGAGTGAGAGACCAGGAGCTGGGATCCTCATGAGCCGCCCTATTAGGGAGGCTTGTTATGGTCCTTTCCCCTGACACAAACCAAACACTGTGATAAGTTGTGATAGCAAGGGATGGTACTGTGAAAGAGAGAGTGGCGATAATGTGATTCAAGTGATCAACAGAATGTGATTCAGCAAGGATTTTAGATTCTAACAGGCGTGGGGAGGGATTTTATATAAATTATGTGTTTAATTGCTTGTTCATGTTTGTGAGCCGAAGACAAATTTCCATTTTATACATATATTATATTTAATGGACAATAAAGATTTTTGAATTTGAATTTGAATTTGAAAATATATAGTCGAGGCGCTTTAAAATTTCCCAGACTTGTGCAAGTCGATGATGGATCTGAGTTTAAGGGCGCCGTTAATCAGTTATTTGCAAAGCATGGCATACTGGTTAGACGTGGTATTCCAGGCATGCACAGATCACAGGCAATTGTTGAGAACTTTAACAAGCAATTATCAGAGAGACTTTTCAGCTACCAGTATTCTAAGGAACTCATGCATGACACAATTAACACTGAGTGGGTTAAGCGATTGCCATCTGTGATAAAAGCAATGAATAACAAGGACCAGCCTAAACCCGCTGATGTTATTAAATTAAAAACAATACCGCCAGGACCCCCGGCATCAGGGCCAGAGACTGCGTTAAAAACAACGCCACCGCTGGCGCCAGACACAAGCTTGTTTACAAAACAGGTGAGATATTTATATCAGCCCGGAGAATCTGAAAATGACATCAGACGCAGAGCAACTGACCCCATTTGGTCTATGTCCGTACACAATATAAAAAAATAGTCCCCGGCGCTGACGCTAACCCATCAATTTATTATCTATATGAGCCTGCAACCGCAGAGAGCATTAATTTTGTCAGAGATGAATTACAGATTATTCCCCCAGACACTGTTACTCACTTTTGACCAGTTCATCAATCAGTTCATCAATCAGTTCATCACAAATACCTTCAGATAACTTGAGCCTGTAATGGCCAGGTGCATAAGCCTTTTCCTTACTGTGAAACACTCGTTTTGTGTCCCCTACTGCAAGTGACTTTTTATGTGTTTGGATCATTTCAAGATTGTGTTTGTTTGACCTCAGTGATTTGTTGGATAATCAGGCATCAGTTCTCCATCTAATACTTGCTTGTAATGTTCATGTCAGATGTCTTTATTTTTTTATCGCTGTTTTTTTTTTTTTTTTTTTTTTTTTTTTCTTTGGCTTTCGACTGACTTCCCTTTTGGTGCAGTATAGAATACATTTTTTATCTCAGTCCAACATACTCAACTATTGGCACACCATTCAGTTCATCTTTAAACTTCCCAGGCACTTTCTTGTTTTGTGTGCTGTACAGCGAGTGTTCCTTAGGATAGTCAGACGTGTCATACATGTGTAATTCTGTTTTCATGTCTTAATAAAAGTCTTCCGTAGGCATGTCAATGATCATAGAGTCAGTGTCAGTGTATAATAGGCGACAGTCAGGATACTTCGGTTTGAAGTAATCATAGTAGAATTCAAGCATCAACAGTTTTGATAACTCAAGAATTGCCATACCAATGAATACTGGCTTGTCCAGTTTAACAATCTTTTTTTTTTTTTGGGAGTGACACTGCATACAATGATGAATGAAACTCTGTATACCCTGTGTACTGTGGCTTACCTGTAAGTTTAATTGCACCCGATTCAGTTGTGACCAGTCTCATATCTTTGCGGTGATGAGGATTTTCCATCGTCTTACCAAAACAGGCATTGTTCATAAGCTTAAAGAAGTCTTTGTCAAATGCAGTGTTGCCATCTCTCGCACGCAATGTTGTGTTCTTCATTATGTAATCTTTCATGAAAGCACTCTGATCAAATTTAATGCCTCTGTGAACTTTCTTTAGTATTAACCCATGTCTGATGTAAAACTTCAGTAAGTGATAGTGACAAACGTAATTGAATTTATCATTCAGATTTGGCACAAGTTTGGTGTCTTCTTTTTTCCCCGTCATACTCATTTTCTCAACAGCCAATGAATAATCATTGTGGTAATCATGTAGATGGTGTGGGTACTCTAGGTCTACTTCAAAGATCCAACCCTTTGCATCATTCCGGTCATGATTCATAATATAGTTTGATAACTCTGTTATGTAATACTGTGACAAATCATGCAGTTGAAAGTTTTTCAAGGGCAATAACTCACACATCGCCCAGCCATACAAATTGTTAGTGTCCACGTACGTAATGAATGACCTTGACCTTGAGGGGTCAAACCCCAGCATGGCAGTTTACCCTTCTGGAAATCGCTCTCTTTAGTTTGGCTCTGACCCGGCCGTGACCCACTTCACTAATAAGTGTGCGCGAGTCACTGCAGGCTCAGCCGAGCTGCAGGCAGGAAGCGTAGCGCTCTTTGTTTCCTGTTGAAGGCTGTCAGGCATGTGACCAGTTTAGCCTGTTAATAACTTATTATTACCGTGGCTAAAAAGTTACAATCGTAAATATCATTATGTAATACTATGCTTGAAAATGTCCTCTTCAAGCTCATGTAAGTTTCTTTTGTAATCAGCTTTGACTTCTGTGGTTATTACATGATTAAAATGTGTGTAGTTGGAGGAACTTTCCCTCCATGGTAGACATTGCAAGTGTGTAAAAAAAACTGGGTTTCAGTGCCGGATGTATCACTATGTGTATGTGCCTTTATCTGATGCATTTATGTCAGTAAAGTATCGCGTGTTAAAGCCATGGAGAATGAACATTCCTTTCCAAGACATTTGGAGGCCATGAATTCTTTGTGTAGACTTTGTGGTAGAAGACCGTTACACGCCCAAAAAATGACACTGGTCGGCCTATCAGGTTTAGACGCAGGATCATAGTGACCCTGTAGACACACTCATTTTAAGCCATTTTAATGACATTTAGCCGGAACTGAATCTCTGAACAGCAAATAGTTGAACCTCTGCTTTGTGTATTGTTTTCAAACTGTGTTAAAATTGTGATGTTGTTAATAACATTGACTGAACCGGTAAAATTCACATACTTCATGTCGGCGTGCTCTGAATGGATTACAATTTTTACTTGGCCCACCAAACCGTCTGTAGCAGGACTCAGGCATGTTGATTGAAGTTTTTAGCATGGGATATGCCAGTTAAGACATCTGTTGACATCACTGACTTTGTCTGAACTTTCAAAAAACTTTTGTTTATGAGCAGTGATGTGATAAAAAGTTTGATAAACTAACGGAAGGCTGCATCTAATCAGTCTCCTAGTGATACTTTGAGCCAGTGCATGACACACATCGACGCAGATTACCCCAGCATGTTTGGTGTCCAAAGATAGTACAATTTCTCCTCTAAAAGACGACGTATGTTCAAATAATCACCTACAACTGCAGGTGAATTAATTCCGGTTTACAGACAACATCTGTAATTTACAGCTTATTCACCGATGTATGCAGCAGAGGTTAAGAGATAATCGGGGTCAAGCACAGTAGTACTGTAAACAAAGATGGCTGCTGCGCTATTTTTGCATCCCCAGCGGAAGCGAGACCGCATAGCTGGCGCCTTATCAGTGATGGTATTTAGCGCGCTGATAGTAAGGGGAAGGAGGCTGCCTCGCTATCTCAGTGCTCCCGCGAAGCCGATCTCTAAGTGTGCTGGCGCGCGCCGGCGGGCAGCCAGCTGAAAACTAAAGAGCATAGGCTAAACTGCCGTGCCAGGTTGGCAAGATATTTATTATTAGCTTTGGCTTAATTATTTGATGCAATACTTATACCTCCTCTCAATCCACGTTCCACCATTTCACCCATTGTACGATCAGACAACAGGTCTATAGATATCTTACTGGATTTCAAAAATGCATCCCATGTCATGCCAGGACTAGTTATGTAGCAAGCTGGCTCAAGACTGTAGTGTAACAGACCCTTTTCACAGTAACTTTCAAATACGTCTGCTAGCAAGCAAACGTCAGCTTTCAAGTACTGATCATGATAGTCACCAATCGTTTCACACGCTAGTTTACCCCATGCATCAAGAGCGTGCTGGTAATCAGAGTCAGAAATACCTTTGCCATTTAGTGTAGAATAAAATTTCTCTTTTGGTGGCAGTCTCCTTTCCTCAAAGACAACCCAGTGATCAATGAACTCGTACAGATACACACCTTTCTTAATTAACTCTGGCTCAAAATATTTACTTGTTATTGGAAACGATGTCAGACTATCTGCCAGACTAGCAAGACCTAAAGAAAAATGCTGCATTGAGTCATAAAATGCTAATTTGTTGTCCAGCCTAAAAGTCAGATATTTTTCAGTTGTCTGAGCAATACAACTAATGTTTTTGTAAGACTCATCTACAGCACGCATGACAATGTGTGAATCATACCCCTTTAGATTGTGAAAAAAAGATTGGTAGTTTGTATGTCTTAGGATCTATTTTTAATAGCAAGTTACAATTGTTATGTGCAGCACCTCTGTAACGCCCAGTTATGTGATCATGGTCACAAACTTTATCATCTCCCAGAAGTTGTTCACAAATCCAGCATGTCTCTGCTGTATTAAAATTCAGTTTGTCTTCTTCTGTCATCACCAAAGGCATCTGACATGTTGTGAGATACTGTACTACCCTACTATACAGTTGTCTCATTTCTGTTAAAAACAGACATGTTGCATTTTCGCCTCTGTAGATAACAGGTTCTGAATGCTGTCCGTCTGACCTAACAAGAATGTATCCAAAGGAACACACCACTTGATCACTCAACTTTACAGTCTTTGCTAATGATTCTGGAACAGGACCGTCATATGGAACAACCAGGGATTCAAAATCAGCATACACTACAAACGACAGCTTTTGTTGATTCCCATAGTTCTTAAAATATACCAGACTACTAGGATCTGGATACTTAAGTACAGTTTGAATGTCATCAACTGACCTACAGGGCTGGACATGTTTGTGAGCCACTTTTATGGAGGAAAACCTTTGTAAACATCTTTTGCACACTTCCTGTTTGCCATTGTGTTTTGTTGTATGCCCATGAATTAGTCGTGACATACTCCTGATAATTGTGTAGTGAAGTTATTATTATCTCCTATTAATAACATGTCAACATGTTTATCTTATGACTGTCCATAGGTTGGGGCAAGTGGTGATACTCTAATGGGTTGTAACTTATCAACAGACTCGTTATCCCATACATATACATTCACAGATATGCCAGGATTTAGTTTTTCAAACAAGTCTATGTCCTCTATTTTAACAGGAAAATCTATACCACTGAAGTTGAGTTTGTTTGCAAATTTGGTGTAGTTAGATACGCCATCAGGTCTTGTTTTTACAAAGTGTAGTTTAGCAAGCACACACCACATGAAACAATAGTGGTCATTGTTCTGTATATTGACAACAGCCTTTTTGTTTGCAACTTCTGTTGGCAGTGGTATCCATGATTTACCTAATATAGGATGATATCTTGACTGCTTCAATTGTAGTTCATGCACATGACCTTCATGCCAACCAGACCCCTTCATTCTTGCTTTGTCAATTGCTTCTAGAAAGTCAGGCAACAGTCTTTCTTTAAACACGTTCTCTAATTCCCTTCTTGAATTAACAGTGTGTTGTCTTGTCGATATATATGATACAATCACTTCACCGTCTACTCTGTTAAATTCTATTTTGGCAACAACCTGAATCTTTACACTGCCTGTAAGAAGATTATCTTGTATGACAGAAAACGAGTTTTCTGTCGATTCATAGACATTGTTACTATTAGATACAGGCAAGTCTGTTGTGTGAAAC
The DNA here is from genome assembly GCA_036245525.1 of Semisulcospira habei. NCBI lineage: Eukaryota > Metazoa > Mollusca > Gastropoda > Semisulcospiridae > Semisulcospira > Semisulcospira habei. The sequence goes on along the minus strand of BTPG01000001.1, from coordinate 109,440,029 downwards.
ATGTTTCTTAAGCATGATTGATTTGTCGAGCCTGATGGGCTTTGAGCATTGTCTGTCATTTTTATTTGACCGACAAAATAATAAATGGGGGAAAAATTACATCTTATGTAATACCGCTTTATTATCTGTAACCCCTACAATAAACAAATTTAGTTTATTTAGTTCACTCACCAAAACAAATCAACCACTTCCCTGGTATGTGTCTTAAGGTCTTGTGCTGTTCATGCTGCAGGTGTAATATCACTTTATTGAATGTAACACTTTCAATATAATAATGTAGTTTTCTTAGTTGATAAAATATGTG
>BTPG01000001.1:109407225-109434725 GCA_036245525.1 Semisulcospira habei | reverse complement strand
TCGATTAAAACATCACTAAAAAACTAGACGGACATACACTTCCGAACCTACGTACACATTCAAACACCCGAGAGCACAGCAGCTAACTGAGGAAAATGGCATGAATAATTAAGTTACCTGTCACTGGTGAGTCCTCCGGCAGGACGAGACAAACAAAGACGAAGACGAACCGGAGGGGTCTTCTGCTTAGCAGCAGCCGTGGTCGCTATAGTCTCTTGGACACCCACACCCAGGAACACTGGCCGTGGTCTTGCAGGGAGGGTAAAACAACCCTCACACAGCTTGTCAAGGGCTCCAAACGAGGCCGCACCCTGACCCAGACTCTCACTTCGCTGGCTAACTCCGCTGACTGACTGTAATATCCTACTGCTACCTCGCAGGTTAACTTTACTTCTGAACACTGTTCGGTTAAAGCTACTTGGCTAAAGCGTGCAACCGCTGTAATCGCTCACTGTTAAGCTTGCTGCACGGGCTTTACGATTACGCTCACACTACATTTATTAACTTCCCTAAACTAAGGCTATTTACAGAAGTCGGCGACCTACACTTATTAACAAAAAAACGACTTGGCGAAAAAAATAAAACAACATGTCACATCCGTTACGTGACATACCCCCCTCCCAGATCAAACACCCGGGTTTGATTCCTATATGACTGTCCCAATACTGCTTCCACATTTACGGTTTCTACCACCCTGTCCTACTCAAAAAGTCAGCAGGAACATTTACTTTACCGGCTATGCTTTCTACTCTAATGGAAAATGGCTGCAACTGCAAAGCCCACCTCATCAGTCGACTGTTTGTGGATTTAGCTTGTTGCAAGTACTGCAGTGGTCTATGGTCGGTCTGTACGACGAATGTCCTACCATACAGATACTGACGGAATTTTTGAATTCCCCACACGATTGCAAGACACTCCTTTTCGATGGTGGAGTAGTTACGCTCTGCTTTGGATAGTTCCTTGCTCGCGCATGCAACAGGCTGTAAACCGTTACCATGGCCCTGACATAATACGGCTCCTACCCCCCCTTCGGACGCATCTGTCTGCAACACGAAGAGACGATCGAAGTCTGGCAACGAGCACACAGGACCTGAACACAGTCGCGCCTTCAGCGTCTCAAATGCTGTCTCACATGCATTGGCTCTCTCGATTACTCCCATCTCTAGCATAGCATCTACTTCGGCTTTCACTACCTCTAGCTGAGAATGAGGTAGAGGATATTGCTTCGTTCTCACCGGCACTTCATCAGTCAAATGGATTTCACATGAGTCTAGTGTCGTCCTCAATGGATAATCTGTCAAAATATCCTTAAACTGGATAGTCAGAGCTTCTATACTAGAATGGATCTCTGGACAGTTAGGATCAAGATGGATGTCAGAGGGTCCTTCAGACGCTACTAAAGGAATGGTAGGTACTTCCTTTACCGCCCTGAATGCCTCTCCTCCCTCATCTTCGTCCTCCTCATCTATCACTACTGTAGCTACTGACACTCGTTCTTGGAACTTTTTCAACAGATTTGCATGGTACAGTTTATTTTTACTGCCCACCCGTACCCTGTAGTCACACTCTCCGACTCTCTCTAGAACTTCGAATGGTCCCTGCCAAGCCATCTCCAGCTTGTTGTGTTTAACTGGAAGTAACAACAAAACCTTGTCTCCTGCATTAAAACTGCGTGGTTTGGCTCTGCGGTCAAAGTGCTGTTTCTGCTTTTTCGAAGCTAGCTTCAAATTCTGTTGCGCTAACCTGCACGTCTCTTCAATGCGATTCCGTAAATCTACCACGTACTGGCTTGCATCTCTCACCTCTTCTCCCATCTGCTCTTTCGTCCTGCAAAATTCTATCAGACTTTTCCCTGACGGAATTGCTCGGCCCTCTTCGGCCAACTTCCTAGCGCGAGCTAGAGTTTCGTCCTGGTTTTGCCACTCTATCAGTTGGGTAGGAGTCACATTGAGATCGGCCTGCTTAACGACTTTAAGCGCGCTCTCTCCCTCCTTTTCCCTCTGAACCTGAGCTCGAGTTTGGACCGCTGCTGCCATAGCACACTCACTGGCATCGATGGATACGGGACTACGTTTCCCATCTGAAAAAGTCACCCAGTTTCCTAGGATTACGTCCGGTCCCATGCGCTCCATTACGATAAGTTCGATCGTCCCTCGCACAAATGGGGAATCGATTTCAACCCATGCAGTCGGATACTTATCGGACTTAGTATGGTCGACGGGATTGACGTCTATGAACCGACCTGTAAGATCCCTGGGTTCTATCCACTTGGCGGCGATCGCACTCATATCCGCGCCGGTATCACGCATGATACGAACTTCCTTTCCCTTGGCTAATCCCTTACTCCACGGGTCGTAGGGCCGGATCGTCCGCGTCCCTACTGTCACAGGCTCTGTCATTACGGCTACTATCTCAGGGGCAATGGTGACTTGGTTAACTGACGCCTTACCCTGACAGTTCCTTGCTACGTGCCCTGGTTTGTTACACTTAAAACACAGCCGTTCACCAGTCCCCCTGCCTGAACTAGCTGGTTCTGTCCTATGTTCTGCTTTGGTCTCAGGGGGTTTATTCGACCCTTTGTCCTTCTTGAACGGCGGACGAATCGGCCCCCCACCCAATGGACGCGAGACTGCCCGTTTGGTGTCGATATGGAGCTGCGCTAGCTCCGCGGCCTCTTCACCATTCCTAGGACGTTTTTCCCTAACGAACATTTCAAGGTCTGCATTCATAATAGCATAAAGTTGCTCAGACAGAAACATGTCTATCACTTGTTCTACGTCCTCTATGTTCTTATGGGCTAAAGTGAACCAACGCTTGACTGAGGTCTTTAACCTAACGAACAACTGGGGAAACGTTTCGAGACCTTCCTTTCTGGCTTCGCGAAACTGGCGTCTGTAATATTCAGCGTCACGCCTGAATCTTCTCAGTAAGGTCTCCCTCACCACCTCAAAATCTTTCCCTTGCTCTACGGTCAGCCTAAGGTATGCATCACGGGCCTCCCCCTGCAATAGAGGTGCTAACCTGATCCCCCATACCTCTTTCGGCCACTCCTGGGTTTCGGCTACTCTCTGAAAGAGCTGAAGGTAAGATTCCACATCTTCCTTATCCTCTAACGGACGCATCTTGAGCGAGTAATGCTGACTAGACTCCGTAACTGACTTCTTTTCCGATGCTGCTAACTGTAATCTAAGCCGCGTTTCGGCCGCGACGAGCTCTTCTTTCCGTGCTTGTTCCGCGGCAGCTAGCTTACGTTCGGTCAATGCTAAGTCATCCCTCCTAGCCTGCTCAGCCGCCTCACGGTCCATCTGAAACCGCCTCTCTAACGCCCTACGCTCTAGGTCACGTTCCCGTTTTTCTTCCTCTCTCCTAACTTCGGACAGGATGAACTGGGTTAGAGCTCCCCCACTAAGTCCTAGGCCCTCTCCTATCACTTTATACTGCTCATATGGGTTTACCATCACCCCTAACCCCTCTTTACTTTCCTGATCCCTACTGGGTGTCAGTCCTGCTGCAGTGAGAGTACGGGTAAGGGTACTCACCACCGTTTCCTTCCGAGAGGGAGTGGCCAAAGTGGCTCCTCTCTCTCCTGGACCCTCATCCCCTGCACCACCACCCTCGGACTCAGGGTCGTGCCCCGACGTGGCACGGGTGGCCCTGGTATCCCGTTTAGGGGGCATCCTGATGTGGGTGTCACGGAGGCAGCGACGACAACTGCTCCCCAGCAGGACCCCTGACCAAGAAAAAATAAAACAAATAAACACACAGAATACAAACAACGAATAAGGGCTAGACAGTGACAAGAGCCGAAGGGTCCTCACCACTCGGTACCTGAGTAATGAGAGGCAACCACTCATGCCACCCCCCGTTTATGCGCACTGCACTCTCTGGCCGTGGCCCTTGGCGCAATACGCCCCCACTCCCGCCAACCGCCCGCTAAATCTTACTCGTACCACAACACGAACAAACGATCACTGGCGCGCAAAAATACCCTAATCTACCTAATCCGTTACCTCCCCCTAATCCTTATCCCACCGCTGCCACCAAATATGTCACGACACGCCTGACGGAGTCAGGGCGCCGTGGACAATATGAGTGCTGACACTCGAGAAACCCACCCACTCTAAATAAATAACACAACGCCAGTGATAAACAACAAACAAATCTTTTATTACCCACTCTTACTCTAACCCCCACCCCAACCCACTAACGCCCCACACACTCACACATACCCACGCATGCACTCATAACGTATTAACACTTAAAAAAGATTAACATATAAAAAATGACTAACAAGTGAAAATGACTAACAGGTGAAAATGACTAACAGGTGAAAATGACTAACAGGTGAATATGACTAACAGACGAAAATGACTAACAGGTGAATATGACTAACAGACGAAAATGACTAACAGGTGATAATGACTAATATGGCCAACGGCTATACAAGGCGGGTAACTTTGTCTCTGTACAGTGTCCTCTGTCCCACACTAGACAGGGTGGCTCGAACGTAAGAGTACTACCCCTACACCACAGAGCACCGTAGCCGCGCTTGCTCACGCACGCCTGTGACCGACGCTCAGACCGTAGAATCAACCCGCTGTAGCCCAACGTACTTGTCCAACAGGACCGGCTAGCGAAGGCGTTCCGACTCCCGATGATGCGTCACCGTTGGTCGTGGATGATGAAGAGATCGAAGAACGACGAAATCTTCGAAGCCAGTCTTCGAAGCCAGTCTTCGAAGCCAATGCACTGGAAAAGGGCGCATTGTCAGTCAAAGTGCCAACACAGTTAATTCTGGCCTATTTGACACGCACCTACTCACAAACCACGTGAGTTGTGCCTCGTCTCACCCTAATACCCGCCTTGGCCATATTAAATATACAATCATGGATATGAAAGCTTCCTATGTACATTCAACATTCACCAGGTCTGCACTATTCCATTACACTAACATTAAGCTAGCACAACCACTTTTGTATAATAACATTGCCACTGCTAAAACCAACATTATCAAAATATCCACAACGATATCAAATAATCACCAGCAACCACCCAACGTGACAATCTTATTACATTGCATCTAGGACTTAATACAGATATATTTGAAAGGATACCCACTTTAATTCATTTTACAACATGGCCCTTTCAATATACTCACTCGGCGACAGCCGAATATAAACAACTAAATCCGACACCCACCACATTACAACCCAACCTAAAAAACATGGTTAAAGCCTCGATTAAAACATCACTAAAAAACTAGACGGACATACACTTCCGAACCTACGTACACATTCAAACACCCGAGAGCACAGCAGCTAACTGAGGAAAATGGCATGAATAATTAAGTTACCTGTCACTGGTGAGTCCTCCGGCAGGACGAGACAAACAAAGACGAAGACGAACCGGAGGGGTCTTCTGCTGAGCAGCAGCCGTGGTCGCTATAGTCTCTTGGACACCCACACCCAGGAACACTGGCCGTGGTCTTGCAGGGAGGGTAAAACAACCCTCACACAGCTTGTCAAGGGCTCCAAACGAGGCTGCACCCTGACCCAGACTCTCACTTCTCTGGCTAACTCCGCTGACTGACTGTAATATCCTACTGCTACCTCGCAGGTTAACTTTACTTCTGAACACTGTTCGGTTAAAGCTACTTGGCTAAAGCGTGCAACCGCTGTAATCGCTCACTGTTAAGCTTGCTGCACGGGCTTTACGATTACGCTCACACTACATTTATTAACTTCCCTAAACTAAGGCTATTTACAGAAGTCGGCGACCTACACTTATTAACAAAAAAACGACTTGGCGAAAAAAATAAAACAACATGTCACATCCGTTACGTGACATACCCCCCTCCCAGATCAAACACCCGGGTTTGATTCCTATATGACTGTCCCAATACTGCTTCCACATTTACGGTTTCTACCACCCTGTCCTACTCAAAAAGTCAGCAGGAACATTTACTTTACCGGCTATGCTTTCTACTCTAATGGAAAATGGCTGCAACTGCAAAGCCCACCTCATCAGTCGACTGTTTGTGGATTTAGCTTGTTGCAAGTACTGCAGTGGTCTATGGTCGGTCTGTACGACGAATGTCCTACCATACAGATACTGACGGAATTTTTGAATTCCCCACACGATTGCAAGACACTCCTTTTCGATGGTGGAGTAGTTACGCTCTGCTTTGGATAGTTCCTTGCTCGCGCATGCAACAGGCTGTAAACCGTTACCATGGCCCTGACATAATACGGCTCCTACCCCCCCTTCGGACGCATCTGTCTGCAACACGAAGAGACGATCGAAGTCTGGCAACGAGCACACAGGACCTGAACACAGTCGCGCCTTCAGCGTCTCAAATGCTGTCTCACATGCATTGGCTCTCTCGATTACTCCCATCTCTAGCATAGCATCTACTTCGGCTTTCACTACCTCTAGCTGAGAATGAGGTAGAGGATATTGCTTCGTTCTCACCGGCACTTCATCAGTCAAATGGATTTCACATGAGTCTAGTGTCGTCCTCAATGGATAATCTGTCAAAATATCCTTAAACTGGTCAGTCAGAGCTTCTATACTAGAATGGATCTCTGGACAGTTAGGATCAAGATGGATGTCAGAGGGTCCTTCAGACGCTACTAAAGGAATGGTAGGTACTTCCTTTACCGCCCTGAATGCCTCTCCTCCCTCATCTTCGTCCTCCTCATCTATCACTACTGTAGCTACTGACACTCGTTCTTGGAACTTTTTCAACAGATTTGCATGGTACAGTTTATTTTTACTGCCCACCCGTACCCTGTAGTCACACTCTCCGACTCTCTCTAGAACTTCGAATGGTCCCTGCCAAGCCATCTCCAGCTTGTTGTGTTTAACTGGAAGTAACAACAAAACCTTGTCTCCTGCATTAAAACTGCGTGGTTTGGCTCTGCGGTCAAAGTGCTGTTTCTGCTTTTTCGAAGCTAGCTTCAAATTCTGTTGCGCTAACCTGCACGTCTCTTCAATGCGATTCCGTAAATCTACCACGTACTGGCTTGCATCTCTCACCTCTTCTCCCATCTGCTCTTTCGTCCTGCAAAATTCTATCAGACTTTTCCCTGACGGAATTGCTCGGCCCTCTTCGGCCAACTTCCTAGCGCGAGCTAGAGTTTCGTCCTGGTTTTGCCACTCTATCAGTTGGGTAGGAGTCACATTGAGATCGGCCTGCTTAACGACTTTAAGCGCGCTCTCTCCCTCCTTTTCCCTCTGAACCTGAGCTCGAGTTTGGACCGCTGCTGCCATAGCACACTCACTGGCATCGATGGATACGGGACTACGTTTCCCATCTGAAAAAGTCACCCAGTTTCCTAGGATTACGTCCGGTCCCATGCGCTCCATTACGATAAGTTCGATCGTCCCTCGCACAAATGGGGAATCGATTTCAACCCATGCAGTCGGATACTTATCGGACTTAGTATGGTCGACGGGATTGACGTCTATGAACCGACCTGTAAGATCCCTGGGTTCTATCCACTTGGCGGCGATCGCACTCATATCCGCGCCGGTATCACGCATGATACGAACTTCCTTTCCCTTGGCTAATCCCTTACTCCACGGGTCGTAGGGCCGGATCGTCCGCGTCCCTACTGTCACAGGCTCTGTCATTACGGCTACTATCTCAGGGGCAATGGTGACTTGGTTAACTGACGCCTTACCCTGACAGTTCCTTGCTACGTGCCCTGGTTTGTTACACTTAAAACACAGCCGTTCACCAGTCCCCCTGCCTGAACTAGCTGGTTCTGTCCTATGTTCTGCTTTGGTCTCAGGGGGTTTATTCGACCCTTTGTCCTTCTTGAACGGCGGACGAATCGGCCCCCCACCCAATGGACGCGAGACTGCCCGTTTGGTGTCGATATGGAGCTGCGCTAGCTCCGCGGCCTCTTCACCATTCCTAGGACGTTTTTCCCTAACGAACATTTCAAGGTCTGCATTCATAATAGCATAAAGTTGCTCAGACAGAAACATGTCTATCACTTGTTCTACGTCCTCTATGTTCTTATGGGCTAAAGTGAACCAACGCTTGACTGAGGTCTTTAACCTAACGAACAACTGGGGAAACGTTTCGAGACCTTCCTTTCTGGCTTCGCGAAACTGGCGTCTGTAATATTCAGCGTCACGCCTGAATCTTCTCAGTAAGGTCTCCCTCACCACCTCAAAATCTTTCCCTTGCTCTACGGTCAGCCTAAGGTATGCATCACGGGCCTCCCCCTGCAATAGAGGTGCTAACCTGATCCCCCATACCTCTTTCGGCCACTCCTGGGTTTCGGCTACTCTCTGAAAGAGCTGAAGGTAAGATTCCACATCTTCCTTATCCTCTAACGGACGCATCTTGAGCGAGTAATGCTGACTAGACTCCGTAACTGACTTCTTTTCCGATGCTGCTAACTGTAATCTAAGCCGCGTTTCGGCCGCGACGAGCTCTTCTTTCCGTGCTTGTTCCGCGGCAGCTAGCTTACGTTCGGTCAATGCTAAGTCATCCCTCCTAGCCTGCTCAGCCGCCTCACGGTCCATCTGAAACCGCCTCTCTAACGCCCTACGCTCTAGGTCACGTTCCCGTTTTCCTTCCTCTCTCCTAACTTCGGACAGGATGAACTGGGTTAGAGCTCCCCCACTAAGTCCTAGGCCCTCTCCTATCACTTTATACTGCTCATATGGGTTTACCATCACCCCTAACCCCTCTTTACTTTCCTGATCCCTACTGGGTGTCAGTCCTGCTGCAGTGAGAGTACGGGTAAGGGTACTCACCACCGTTTCCTTCCGAGAGGGAGTGGCCAAAGTGGCTCCTCTCTCTCCTGGACCCTCATCCCCTGCACCACCACCCTCGGACTCAGGGTCGTGCCCCGACGTGGCACGGGTGGCCCTGGTATCCCGTTTAGGGGGCATCCTGATGTGGGTGTCACGGAGGCAGCGACGACAACTGCTCCCCAGCAGGACCCCTGACCAAGAAAAAATAAAACAAATAAACACACAGAATACAAACAACGAATAAGGGCTAGACAGTGACAAGAGCCGAAGGGTCCTCACCACTCGGTACCTGAGTAATGAGAGGCAACCACTCATGCCACCCCCCGTTTATGCGCACTGCACTCTCTGGCCGTGGCCCTTGGCGCAATACGCCCCCACTCCCGCCAACCGCCCGCTAAATCTTACTCGTACCACAACACGAACAAACGATCACTGGCGCGCAAAAATACCCTAATCTACCTAATCCGTTACCTCCCCCTAATCCTTATCCCACCGCTGCCACCAAATATGTCACGACACGCCTGACGGAGTCAGGGCGCCGTGGACAATATGAGTGCTGACACTCGAGAAACCCACCCACTCTAAATAAATAACACAACGCCAGTGATAAACAACAAACAAATCTTTTATTACCCACTCTTACTCTAACCCCCACCCCAACCCACTAACGCCCCACACACTCACACATACCCACGCATGCACTCATAACGTATTAACACTTAAAAAAGATTAACATATAAAAAATGACTAACAAGTGAAAATGACTAACAGGTGAAAATGACTAACAGGTGAAAATGACTAACAGGTGAATATGACTAACAGACGAAAATGACTAACAGGTGAATATGACTAACAGACGAAAATGACTAACAGGTGATAATGACTAATATGGCCAACGGCTATACAAGGCGGGTAACTTTGTCTCTGTACAGTGTCCTCTGTCCCACACTAGACAGGGTGGCTCGAACGTAAGAGTACTACCCCTACACCACAGAGCACCGTAGCCGCGCTTGCCCACGCACGCCTGTGACCGACGCTCAGACCGTAGAATCAACCCGCTGTAGCCCAACGTACTTGTCCAACAGGACCGGCTAGCGAAGGCGTTCCGACTCCCGATGATGCGTCACCGTTGGTCGTGGATGATGAAGAGATCGAAGAACGACGAAATCTTCGAAGCCAGTCTTCGAAGCCAGTCTTCGAAGCCAATGCACTGGAAAAGGGCGCATTGTCAGTCAAAGTGCCAACACAGTTAATTCTGGCCTATTTGACACGCACCTACTCACAAACCACGTGAGTTGTGCCTCGTCTCACCCTAATACCCGCCTTGGCCATATTAAATATACAATCATGGATATGAAAGCTTCCTATGTACATTCAACATTCACCAGGTCTGCACTATTCCATTACACTAACATTAAGCTAGCACAACCACTTTTGTATAATAACATTGCCACTGCTTAAACCAACATTATCAAAATATCCACATGTACATACAACGATATCAAATAATCACCAGCAACCACCCAACGTGACAATCTTATTACATTACATCTAGGACTTAATACAGATATATTTGAAAGGATACCCACTTTAATTCATTTTACAACATGGCCCTTTAAATATACTCACTCGGCGACAGCCGAATATAAACAACTAAATCCGACACCCACCACATTACAACCCAACCTAAAAAACATGGTTAAAGCCTCGATTAAAACATCACTAAAAAACTAGACGGACATACACTTCCGAACCTACGTACACATTCAAACACCCGAGAGCACAGCAGCTAACTGAGGAAAATGGCATGAATAATTAAGTTACCTGTCACTGGTGAGTCCTCCGGCAGGACGAGACAAACAAAGACGAAGACGAACCGGAGGGGTCTTCTGCTGAGCAGCAGCCGTGGTCGCTATAGTCTCTTGGACACCCACACCCACACCCAGGAACACTGGCCGTGGTCTTGCAGGGAGGGTAAAACAACCCTCACACAGCTTGTCAAGGGCTCCAAACGAGGCCGCACCCTGACCCAGACTCTCACTTCGCTGGCTAACTCCGCTGACTGACTGTAATATCCTACTGCTACCTCGCAGGTTAACTTTACTTCTGAACACTGTTCGGTTAAAGCTACTTGGCTAAAGCGTGCAACCGCTGTAATCGCTCACTGTTAAGCTTGCTGCACGGGCTTTACGATTACGCTCACACTACATTTATTAACTTCCCTAAACTAAGGCTATTTACAGAAGTCGGCGACCTACACTTATTAACAAAAAAACGACTTGGCGAAAAAAATAAAACAACATGTCACATCCGTTACGTGACAGCTTTAATTCTCTCATTATCTCTTTCTCTCTCTCTACATTGGCAGAGAAGCGTTGTACAGAGGCTGTGCCCGATCGGGTACATTGGCAGAGAAGCGTTGCACAGAGGCTGTGTCCGATCGGGTACATTGGCAGAGAAGCGTTGTACAAAGGCTGTACCCGATCGGGTACATTGGCAGAGAAGCGTTGTACAGAGGCTGTGCCCGATCGGGAACATTGGCAGAGAAGCGTTGTACAGAGACTGTGCCCGATCGGGTACATTGGCAGAGAAGCGTTGTACAGAGGCTGTGCCCGATCGAGGATATTGACAGAGAAGCGTTGTACAGAGGCTGTGTCCGATCGGGTACATTGGCAGAGAAGCGTTGTACAGAGGCTGTGTCCGATCGGGACCAGAAGCATTAGAAAGCCACCGTGACGTGTGCCTACTCAGATGGATTGTGAAAGGTAAAAAAGTCTTAGTTAAAGCCAGACAACACTGAGAACCCGGTCCGCTGTATCGGCAATAGCCCGCGTGGAGCAGGTCGCCTTAATGTTGTTGGAACTGTGAGACAGTGCTCAAGTACTGAAGCGATTAATAACGAAAATACTGGTGAAACAAAAGTAAAATCATTATTTAAGCTTAAGGTGCATCGTATCCACATTGACAAAAAGGAGTCTCGGGATGGTTCGGGAGTGAAGGCAAATCCACCCCAAAACAACACTCCATATTATTTTCTGCTTTAAAAACCCAGTGGAAACGTTTTGATGAACTGTATCTACATGAACGATGTAACTGTAAGACATTTGTAGAACTTTATTTTAAGTCTGTAACTTCGCTTATAACATTAAAAAATCTGGGTCCCCTGGCAATTTGTTACATCCGGTGTTTGCTGTAAAAATTGCATATCGGCCAAGTCGGAGCAAAGGAAAAAAACATTTCATTGTCGAAGGTAAGACGACTCGCACCAACACCGCAAAGACTCCTGATGGACACCAATTTGGAGAGTCGCGGACTTGACTAAATTCTCTCCCACCCCCACCCACCCCACCCCCCACCCCAAGATTTTTACTTAAAACATAAAAGAATGGTAAAAATAAACTGTCTTTGCAAACTCCTCTAATTAAGTGATTCTACGTTAAATGCCCGTGTAAAGGAATGAACTTTACAGAAAACAAGCCTGTGTCGCTATGTTGGGATTATAACATTAGAAAGTCTGACACTTCGCTTATAACTAACGCCGCTTATAACAACAACACAAATCTTGGTCCCGTGCGTCTTTGTTATATCCGGAGTTTACTGTATGTCACTTGAGTCTGATGGAGAAGTTTTCTCACTTTCTTTGCGATTTGTAGTCAATATATTCTGATCCCTACGTAGAATGCTTGCGATAGATTGGAAATCCATATGTAATGCATGTAGTATGGACTGCCAACCAATGAAAATGTCTGATTGCGGACTGTGTGTTTCAGGATCGTGGGTCCCGCCACCACCATCGCTGTCCACTGTGTCACTCCGCCACGCGTGGAGGTGCGCACTCTCGGGGAGGCGGTGTCGGAGCTTGGGAAGAGGCTAGCCAGTGTCGTTTTGACCCCCGCCCAGCTCTACCTCATAAACCGGCTCCCCTGCCTACCCAGGGTGTGTCTAGTGGGGCCGCCCGGCACGGGCAAGTCGTTAATGCTGGTGCTGGTCGGCCTGCACTGGCTGCGGGCGGGTCACGATGTCCTCGTGTTCAGTAGTTTTTTTGGAAGTCTCGCCGTGTCACACGTCATCCGCCGCCAACTGGAGATGACCCTCCGGGAGGACCGCACACAATCAGCCGGCACTGTGCGCTTTCGTCACTGTAAGCTTGTACTGGCTAATGAGACAGAGGTGAAGGCAGCAGTCCAGTTAGTGGTGGAAACAGCGACTCAACACATCCTGATGGACGAGGCCAACTTTGTTATTGGGTATGTAACACACAGTGTCAGTGTATAGCTTCCAAGGATGAATAAGATTGCCTGTTATACATACCAAGCGCGCAAAGGCCATCAGGCTGGCTTTGGTCCGATGGCCTTCTGCGCATTGGGTATATGCACTGTGATATTTTGGAATGTGTTGTTGCGATTGTATGTACAGTTAACCCCTTCACTGCCAGTGGCCGCAGGTTGTGTTTCCAAAACCTTTCTTAAGTCCACGCCACAGAGACCCAGCCGTCCAAGGAACATGGATATAAAGTGGTGTCAGCAAGAGACAGAGATCTTCATGAGACCCAGCAAGGAACATGGATATAAAGTGGTGTCAGCAAGAGACAGAGATCTTCATGAGACCCAGCAAGGAACATGGATATAAAGTGGTGTCAGCAAGAGACAGAGATCTTCATGAGACCCAGCAAGGAACATGGATATAAAGTGGTGTCAGCAAGAGACAGAGATCTTCATGAGACCCAGCAAGGAACATGTATATAAAGTGGTGTCAGCAAGAGACAGAGATCTTCATGAGACCCAGCAAGTAACATGGATATAAAGTGGCGTCAGCAAGAGACAGTGATCTTCATGAGACCCAGCAAGGAACATGGATATAAAGTGGCGTCAGCAAGAGACAGAGATCTTCATGAGACCCAGCAAGGAACATGGATATAAAGTGGCGTCAGCAAGAGACAGAGATCTCATTGAGACCCAGCAAGGAACATGGATATAAAGTGGCGTCAGCACGGGACAGAGATCTTCATGAGCCCCAGCAAGGAACATGGATATAAAGTGACGTCAGCAAGAGACAGAGATCTCATTGAGACCCAGCAAAGAACATGGATATAAAGTGGCGTCAGCAAGAGACAGAGATCTTCATGAGACCCAGCAAGGAACATGGATATAAAGTGGCGTCAGCACGGGACAGAGATCTTCATGAGCCCCAGCAAGGAACATGGATATAAAGTGGCGTCAGCACGGGACAGAGATCTTCATGAGCCCCAGCAAGGAACATGGATATAAAGTGGCGTCAGCAAGAGGCAGAGATCTCATTGAGACCCAGCAAAGAACATGGATATAAAGTGGCGTCAGCAAGAGACAGAGATCTTCATGAGACCCAGCAAGGAACATGGATATAAAGTGGCGTCAGCACGGGACAGAGATCTTCATGAGCCCCAGCAAGGAACATGGATATAAAGTGACGTCAGCAAGAGACAGAGATCTCATTGAGACCCAGCAAAGAACATGGATATAAAGTGGCGTCAGCAAGAGACAGAGATCTTCATGAGACCCAGCAAGGAACATGGATATAAAGTGGCGTCAGCACGGGACAGATATCTTCATGAGCCCCAGCAAGGAACATGGATATAAAGTGGCGTCAGCACGGGACAGAGATCTTCATGAGCCCCAGCAAGGAACATGGATATAAAGTGGCGTCAGCAAGAGACAGAGATCTTCATGAGACCCAGCAAGGAACATGGATATAAAGTGGCGTCAGCAAGAGACAGAGATCTTCATGAGCCCCAGCAAGGAACATGGATATAAAGTGGGGACAGCAAGAGACAGAGATCTTCATGAGACCCAGCAAGTAACATGGATATAAAGTGGCGTCAGCAAGAGACAGAGATCTTCATGAACCCCAGCAAGGAACATGGATATAAAGTGGCGTCAGCAAGAGACAGAGATGTACATGAGACCCAGCAAGGAACATGGATATAAAGTGGCGTCAGCAAGAGACAGAGATCTTCATGACCCCCAGCAAGGAACATGGATATAAAGTGACGTCAGCAAGAGACAGAGATCTTCATGACCCCCAGCAAGGAACATGGATATAAAGTGACGTCAGTAAGAGACAGAGATCTTCATGACCCCCAGCAAGGAACATGGATATAAAGTGGTGTCAGCACGAGACAGAGATCTTCATGAGACCCAGCAAGGAACATGGATATAAAGTGGCGTCAGAAAAAGACAGAGATCTTCATGAGACCCAGCAAGGAACATGGATATAAAGTGACGTCAGCAAGAGACAGAGATTTTCATGACCCCCAGCAAGGAACATGGATATAAAGTGGTGTCAGCAAGAGACAGAGATCTTCATGAGCCCCAGCAAGGAACATGGATATAAAGTGACGTCAGCAAGAGACAGAGATCTTCATGAGACCCAGCAAGGAACATGGATATAAAGTGGCGTCAGCAAGAGACAGAGATCTTCATGAGACCCAGCAAGGAACATGGATATAAAGTGGCGTCAGCAAGAGACAGGGATCTTCATGAGCACGGCGACTGCGGGGGCTGATGAAGATCTATGTCTCTTGTAGTGTGATCATATTCACTTTCTCTCGGCAGTGAAGGGGTTAATACATGCGTGTTTTTGAGTAGTCAGTGTGTGCACCCGGACTTGAGTAGTCAGTGTGTGCACCCGGACTTGAGTAGTCAGTATGTGCACCCGGACTTGAGTAGTCAGTATGTGCACCCGGACTTGAGTAGTCAGTATGTGCACCCGGACTTGAGTAGTCAGTATGTGCACCCGGACTTGAGTAGTCAGTATGTGCACCCGGACTTGAGTAGTCAGTATGTGCACCCGGACTTGAGTAGTCAGTATGTGCACCCGGACTTGAGTAGTCAGTATGTGCACCCGGACTTGAGTAGTCAGTATGTGCACCCGGACTTGAATAGTCAGTGTGTGCATCCGGACTTGAGTAGTCAGTATGTGCACCCGGACCTGAGTAGTCATTGTGTGCATCCGGACTTGAGTAGTCAGAATGTGCACCCGGACTTGAGTAGTCAGTATGTGCACCCGGACTTGAGTAATCAGTATGTGTTTTTGAGTAGTCAGTGTGTGCACCCGGACTTGAGTAGTCAGTATGTGCACCCGGACTTGAGTAGTCAGTATGTGCACCCGGACTTGAGTAATCAGTATGTGCACCCGGACTTGAGTAGTCAGTATGTGCACCCGGACGAGTAGACAGTATGTGCACCCGGATTTAAGTAGGCAGTATGTAATAATAATAATAATAATAATAATAATAATAACAATAATAATAATAATAATACATAGTTTTTGTTCTCCAGGAAAACACTGGACTCACTGCGCATGCACAACAGCACACCCTCTCTCTCAGACACACGCACAATTATACACTACTTTAAACCACCCTATCCGGTCCCAACATCTTACATTCACTTCCTCTAGGATTAGAATAAAAGGCAGCCAGTCAACAGTTAGCTAAAGATAACCTAAGTGTTAAATGCTCGACAGAAAAGAAAAGTCTTTAAGTGAGCTTGGAACTGTGACAATGTGGGCAGATTCCGCATTTCACCGCTGTGAGATAGCCTTAGTTGCCTGCTCGGCGTTAAACCCAAATAACTAACTAACTAACGCATTTCAGTTGGTAGGGAGTTCCACACAATTGGGGCTAAAAAGGTGAAAGAACGCTCCCCGACAGTTTTAATGTTAAGCTTCGGGATTTTTTTTAGTTTTTCACTGGCAGAACAGAGAGTGCGTGATGGCTGATAAACAGACAGCTTGGCAGAAAGGTACGGCGGGAGAGATCCGTCAAAATGCCGATAGGCGAAAGTTGCAATTTTGTACTGGCAGCGAAATTTTACGGGCAGCCAGTGCAGCTTCTTCAGTCGAGGCGTAACGTGGTCTCTCTTTCGTTTCTTCAAGATGAGACGCGCCGCATTGTTTTGAATCATCTGCAAGCGTGAAATCTGATCTGCCGGTAAACCTGCCAGTACAGAATTGCAATAATCGAGCCTGGACGTAATGAATGCATTTACAAGTCTTGACGCCGCACTTTCTGTGAGATACGGTCTGAGGGAAGAAATTCTACGCAGCTCACGGAAACCAGCTCGGCAGACGCCACTGATATGATCATGCATGGAGAGCGTTGCGGAATCAATCTTCACACTCAGATATTTGAGACAGTTATGGAAGGGAATTCTGCAGCCACCAATGCATCCGGACTTAATAATAATAATAATAAGCGCATTAAATAGGCGCTTTATCCCAATTGAAAATCGGCTCAAAGCGCCGCCGCGAACTGAACCCAACAAGCACGCTCACGTGAATCACGCGCATTCACTCACACACTGTACGTAAACACAGAACATTCACGTGGTGCTAAGGGCAAGCTCAAGCGAGCTACTGAAGTTTTTGGAAATTCAAAATCGTTTGTATTTGAAATTTGATTAAGTGGGCTGAAGCTGATACCAAAGTGGAGGGGGAGGAAGAGCCGGAGTACCCGGAGAAAGAACCCCGACAGTCCGCCCGAATTAACGGTGACACTTACTAGAGGAGAAAAATCCGACGCCGGAACCCGTAATCGAACCTCGCACCTTTAGCATTGGTGGCAGGCGCCTTAACCACTGCGCCACGGACCACCTACTTGAGTAGTCAGTGTGTGCACCCGGACTTGAGTAGTCAGTATGTGCACCCGGACTTGAGTAGTCAGTATGTGCACCCGGACTTGAGTAGTCAGTATGTGCACCCGGACTTGAGTAGTCAGTATGTGCACCCGGACTGGAGCAGTCAGTATGTGCACCCGGACTTGAGTAATCAGTAGGTGCACCCGGACTTGAGTAGTCAGTAGGTGCACTCGGACTTGAGCAGTCAGTATGTGAACCCGGACTTGAGTAGTCAGTAGGTGCACCCGGACTTGAGTAATCAGTAGGTGCACCCGGACTTGAGTAGTCAGAAGGTGCACTCGGACTTGAGCAGTCAGTATGTGAACCCGGACTTGAGCAGTCAGTAGGTGCACCCGGACTTGAGTAGTCAGTAGGTGCACCCGGACTTGAGTAGTCAGTAGGTGCACCCGGACGCGAGCAGTCAGTATGTGCACCCGGACTTGAGTAGTCAGTAGGTGCACCCGGACTTGAGCAGTCAGTATGTGCACCCGGACTTGAGTAGTCAGTGTGTGCACCCGGACTTGAGTAGTCAGTATGTGCACCCGGACTTGAGTAGTCAGTATGTGCACCCGGACTTGAGTAGTCAGGATGTGCACCTCGGTGAAAATGTGCGAGCTTGTTGTTGTTTCCTAAGCACCACAAGCAAACGATCAGTTTGATGAACTTGAGTCATGCAGTAGATCTATACATAACACGGCGCGTATGCAGGAGTATACAACGCAACACTGATGTTATTTTTAGATCAGTCATTTTGAGGCTGAAAAATACGAATCACTAGTCTACTGATTGTGTATTCATTTAACCCCTTCACCGCTACAACACAGCGATCAGTACCAACTGCAAGGTATAGATCCTCATGAGCCCCCACAGTGACACGGGTTCATTAGGATCAATGTCTCTTGCTATCCTCATTCATATCCGTGTGCCTCAGGCAGACGACCCGGTTCTCCGGAAGTAGCACCATTGTTTCAAAGCAGAATTTCCAGCTGTTGTCAGTGATGGGGTGAATGTGTATGGTTCTCATTGTTTCCATTGAACTGTTTGTTGTTGGTGGTGGCCGGTTTGTAGCTTCCATCATCCACCTGATGCCATGTCTTCCCTTTCCCTTCTCTGTTACAGTGGTCCTCGATATCGGCAGATGGTAGATGAGCTTTTCCGCCGTGTCCCCGGTCTGTCTCTGTGGGCCGCCACAATGCGTCATGAAGACGTACCGCCAAGCCTGCATGTGGAGGCGCTGACAGTGCCATTAAGATCGGCTCCAGTCATTGTGAGGGAGGTGGGGTGGGCAGCCGTCATTTTAACCATCCACGGCTACACGGCCAGCGCCATCCCCTCCGACAGTGACGGCCCCGCAATCATCAGGCTACGTCACGAGGGGGGACAACACGCAGGCCGCTGGCCGATAGACTGTCATCAGTGTGGACGGGAGGTGGCCCACGTGTTGAGGCATCAGCTCCGTGTCGGCGTCACCGGTAGGTGTTCACTGGGGACAAGCTTGAGCTAAGGGTACAAGCGGACACATTCACAACTAAAACATTTTATCTTGTAAGAGTTTGAATCAGTCAGCATAGTTCTATGTAACAATGCTCACATGCGGTTGAAAGCGAATGCATTGTCTCACACTTTAACCCTTTGTGTGTCGGTAGCGGTTTTTGTCGCGATGATTCCTAAAGGAATCATCGCGACAAAAACCGCTACCGACACGCAAAGGGTTTAGCTAAGCTCCCACCGATGATTTGACCACATAATGCATCGCACAGCGCACCGATACTCACATCACAGGCGCCAAACTATTCTGGCACCACCCTTCAACTACCACTGTCGGTCCGTTTCTTGGTGTTATGTGTCGAGACTGAATGAGTTAAATTCTGCCTTTTTTTTTTTTTCTTTTTTTTTTTTTTAGCAAACAACAATCGGAAAACACGAACTCACTGTTAAATCTCATTACTCTGACAATATATAGATAGTACGGTTCGTAATCGTTTCTAAAAGTCGGACTGAAAATGACAAGCTGCCAGCAAGAGCGGCGTTTGCGCATGACCGTGACCCCTTGCACCTGCAGCTGCTAGTCTCCCCCACAGACCTTGTAGGTCTGTAAAACGTTATCTCTTGTGTCTTCAATGATTGGCCAGAAAGCTAGGGGTTTTCCCGTGCTATTTTTAATAATAAACAAAATACTTCACTTTCCCCAGAGTTGTGCGAGAACGAAGAGTATTTACAGGCAAAGTTTGATATAAACCATGATACACGATTATTGACAGAACTGTCAGGTGTGGAAAGCAGAATGGCCAATCATTAGTCCATCAGGTCAAAGTTCACCTAATTACAAACTTTTTTTCTCATGTGATAATGCTCATTGTTATTGTGATTATTTCATGCGTTCACTATAAATAACTTAATAGACAAGTCATGTTGAAAAATAAAATGCTGCGCATTGACTTTCTGGGTCATATAAACTAGGTCAACTGCCACCGACGTCATTAATTTTGTCTTTTAGTAAGCTGAGAAATGGCACGGTTATTTCGAAGCGAACAAAGTAGGCGCAAGGGCTCGATCAGAACATGTATTTAGGTCAACTATAGCAGACGCAACAGGCGTTCCAAGTTTGATCAGCTCGACTACTTTTATGAATATGGCGGAGAAATGAAAACAAATACGTCATTGGTAGCAGTGGTTAGCTACACGGACCCTTGTAGGCCTTCGGGAGGTGAGGTAACCATTGTACGCCTCAGGCCTTCCGCCTTCGGGTACAATGGTTACTTTGACCTCCCTCAGACCTACAAGGGTCAGTGTACCAAACCCCTGCTACCAATAACTCTTATTGTTATGAGCGAAGTGGACTGTAGTTCTACAAGAGTTGCCTCCCTGTGTACACTGGGTCTGTCCGAATGATTGGTACTGAACATTTATAAACAAACAGTTATAAGTTATTCCTCGCGTGTCAAACCAACAGTTGTGTTTTTGTTTAACCCCTTCACTGCCAGTGACCAAACACTGTCTTCAATTATAAGTTATTGGTAGCAGGGGTTCGCTAAATGGACCCGTGTAGTCCTGAGGGAGGTCGAAATAACCATTGTACCCCGAATGCCTGAGCGGTACAATGGTTAATCTGACCTCCCGACGGTCTGCAAGAGTCCGTGTAGCAAACCACTGCTACAAATAACGTATTTGTTTTCATTCCTTTGCTATATTCGTAAAAGTGAAAATGCGCAAACACCGCTCTTGCTGGCGGCTTGTCAATTTCAGTTTGACTTTTGGAAACGTTTTACGAGCCGCACTGTCTACATATTGTCAAAGTAATGCGATTTAACAGTGAGTACGTGTTTTTAGATTGCTGTTCATAAATAAATGCATAATTTAATATTCGGCATTAAAGCGACGATCGTGTGACATTAACCTCGGTGCGCCATTATTGATCCGGAGAAGACTTGCTCTATTTTTAGTCTCGCACGTTTCGACGGAAAATATTGTAGAAAAATGGATGCTGTCGTACTAAAAACAACCCTTGAGTGCGCATTGTTTTGAACTATGCTTAGAAGCTTCGTTGTTTGGCGTGTGTTTTTCTCGTTTTGTCGAACAAAGCTGGTACTCGGAGAGTCGAAAATAAGGTCATAACGCGTCATACAGCAGGCTACAGGAAGTCCGCCATAAGTCGCTACAGTGGTTTTTGCAGCGATGTCTCATGGTACGGTTTGCGCTAAAGTGATTCAAATTCAGTTTGGTCGTGTGACGTAGGGATGAAAACAATTATTTTTAATTCAACGGCAAAGAACCCAGTTCACCCAGGAAACATCGACAAAGAGTGGTGTCAGCAAGAGGCATAGATCCGCATGAGCCCCCGCAACTGCGGGGGCTCATGTGGATCTATGTCTCTTGCAGTTGGATCTCAGTCGCGTTTTATTGGCAGTGAAGAGGTTAAAGTTGTTAACCCTCAGGCTGTGGGTGGCGGCTTCCTGCTGGAATCATGGCGACAAAAACCGCTACCGACAGCCAAGGGGTTAAGTTATTATCGTCTTTTGTCGGCAGGTCCGGTCACCAGCGGAAGCACAACCACCAGCCCGCCGCCTCTCCAGTACCGAGACGTACTCGTGCTGACGCAGGACTTCTCGTTGTCTGATGATGTCAGAGATAACGAGGGTAACGTGGTGACACCAGCTAGAGGCTTTGTGACCGGCCTTCGCGATGAGGGTATACCGGTTGGTGTCATTGGTGTGAGAGATGTAGTCACTGACATTGCGGAGGCGCGGACTGACCAAGTCAACGTGGCTGACTTTGCAAGTACACTGGGACTGGAGAGAAAGGTGGTGGTGTGTCTGCCGGGTAGGAGGCCGGGTATTGATGAAGAGCTAAGTGATGAGGTGTTTGCACATTCTGTCAAGTTGTACGCCGTGTCCCGATGTAGCAGCCAGCTGGTGATGGTGGACGAGCCCTCTGCTGCTGTTCGTGAACTGATGCACCAGGCGCTGATGATCAGACAGTTTTTGGCGGGCTGCAACTTGGTGATGGCGAGGTTGATTCGAGAGCTGATGGCAGTGTATGAGAAGCAGCGTGCCCGTGACAACAGAAACTTGGTGATGGCGAGGTTGATTCGAGAGCTGATGGCAGCTTATGAGAAGCACCGTGCCCGTGACAACAGGAAGTAGGTGATGGCGAGGTTGATTCGAGAGCTGATGGCAGTGTATGAGAAGCACCGTGCCCGTGACAACAGGAACTTGGTGATGGCGAGGTTGATTCGAGAGCTGATGGCAGCGTATGAGAAGCACCGTGCCCGTGACAAAAACGCTGACAATGACAGGCGACTGACGTGAAACGTGTGGATGAGGGGACGAGTGAAAGAGGCCATTGAAAGTACAAGGGAGACGACCCATCGTGAATGGAATGACTGCCTTTATATTTGCCCTTGGTATCGGTAAATTAGTAACTGTATTTAACCCTTGGGCTGTCGGTACCGCTTGTTGTCGGGATGGTTCCTGCATGAATCGTTGTGACAAAATGCGTTACCGACACTGCAGAGAAAAAGTGAACACAATCCGACTGCAAGAGACATAGATCCTCATGAGTCCCCGCAACTGCGGGGACTCATGAGGATCTATGCCTCTTGCTGACACCACTTTATTATACACATTCTTTGTACGGCTTTTTTGACGTTAAATTTACCGAGATTTCATACACAAGTTTGCTTCCACTGGCAGTGAAGGGGTTAACAGCGATTCTGCTTCTGTTTGCGTGACAGCACGAACTGATTGGGACGTGAAAGCACGAACTGATTTGAACGTAGCAGCACAAACTGATTAGCACGCGGCAGCACGAACTGATTGGCACGTGGCAGTACGCACTGATTTGCTGTTCTTATGTAGCATTAAGCATGTTCTTAATTAAACGAACTTTAGTTCGCGAACTCTGACGAACTAGAGCTCACGATCTCGGACGAACCAGGCTGGTTCTTAATTGGACGATCTAAAGATACGGCAAACCTAGTTTGAAGTAGTTCACGAACCTCGACAAACCATAGTTCGCTGTCGGAAAAGGTTCGCTAAACGTGTTGAGCAAACCAAGGCGAACCTTTTCTCTGATTGGTCAAAACTTTTACCCTCTTCTGCGTTGGAGATAAGAAGACAGTGACCGATACAAACAAATATGGCAGACGGCGATATTTCACTCGTGCGAAGAACAATACCTATTTTTATTGATTTGTGGGAGGCGCAACGCTGTTTGTGGGGTCGCTACTGCAAGGAGTACAAAAACAAACATCGTTCAAATCGCGAAGCGGCATCGCGGCAGCCATTTTGAACACCTTCGCAGACAGTAAGTACGCCAAATCAAGCACTTCAGTTAAGAAAGAGAACCATGGCAAACCTGGTTTGCTGAAGTTCGCCTAGGTTCGTTCAACCTCAATTAAGAAACAAACCAAAAGATCGCCGATCTTCTCCGATCTAGGTTTGCCCATCAAAAGTTCGTCCAATTAAGAACAGCTCTTAGAAACAAGAAAAAGTGTCACGGAGTTAAGGAGAAACTGGAGTTTAACTAGACAATGAAAACGGACCGGACATACACTGAACAAAGTTAAGGTGTGACGGGCGCCCTGGGGAGCAATAGATACAGGGCAGAAACAGAACAGAATGGAACAGAGTTAAGGTGTGACATGCGCCATAGGGAGCAATAAATACAGGGCAGAAACAGAACAGAGTGGAACAGGGTTAAAGTGTGACAGGCGCCATAGGGAGCAATAGATACAGGGCAGAAACAGAACAGAGTGGAACAGACTTAAGGTGTGACAGGCGCCATAGGGAGCAATAGATACAGGGCAGAAACAGAACAGAGTGGAACAGGGTTAAAGTGTGACAGGCGCCATGGGGAGCAATAGATACAGGGCAGAAACAGAACAGAGTGGAACAGGGTTAAAGTGTGACAGGCGCCATGGGGAGCAATAGATACAGGGCAGAAACAGAACAGAGTGGAACAGGGTTAAAGTGTGACAGGCGCCATGGGGAGCAATAGATACAGGGCAGAAACAGAACAGAGTGGAACAGGGTTAAAGTGTGACAGGCGCCATGGGGAGCAATAGATACAGGGCAGAAACAGAGCAGAGTGGAACAGGGTTAAAGTGTGACAGGCGCCATGGGGAGCAATAGATACATTGATTGATTGATTGATTGTACATTGCTTAACGTCCCGATAGCAACAAGACTTTCTCAGGACGTGCCTGCACTGCTTGTGAAAAAAAAAAACTAAACAGAAAATTGAATGTATGTCGCCAGCCGGTCAAATACGTTAAATAAACCATTTAGCAACACACATCCAATATCAAGAGCTACAGGCAGTGCAGACAGTAGGGAGAGTTTAAAAAGGAAAATACAGGTGAATGGACCAAGGGTAGACAGAAACACATGCCCCAGAGTAGAAGGGAAACCCACCCTGTGGGGCTGACCAGGGTGACCCTGGGAACTAAAAGGTAGTTAACTCCACCCAAGTCCCCCAGGGCAGACCCGGGTGGGGGTGAATAGATACAGGGCAGAAACAGAACAGAGCTAAGGTGTGACAGGCGCCATAAGGAGCAATAGATACAGGGCAGAAACAGAACAGAGTGAAGCAGCCTTAATTAAAGCGCTCCGGACACTACGAATTGAGTCGGGAAAACTGAACTTTTAATGAAGCCAGCCCTCCCTGTCCTGAAGCCTATCCCAGTGCGCAAAGGCCAGCGGGCCGAAGTCGGCCGCCATTGGCCCGCGCACGGTAGTGCGCGGGCCAACGGCGGCCGACGTCGGCCCGATGGCCTTTTGCGCATTGGGTATTAACAAGAGCCGCCGTAGTAACTCAATAGTCTGGACATTCACAATGACGAGCCTTGTCCCCTCAGAAAACAGCGAGGGTGTGGGTGGTTGTCGGGTCAGTTTTCCCCCTCACATTCACAGTATGGTCTGCGTGCTTCACAGAGATCTGCTCCAGGGCGGGCTTCCATTAACCCTAATCATTCGGAATACACCAGTGTGTAAAATAAGTTTGATTAAAATAGTTCAAGGGTAGTGCCTAGAATAGCTTTGGCGCCTCTAGGCGCCAAGCTATTCTGGCACCGCGCTTGAACAAGAGCCATTGGTCCATATCCTTATCTGTAAGTACTATAATGCAGCTTGCATATGACAGTGTACAAATTTGAAGCTTTTAGCCTTAGTGTGATATGGGTTAGTCTAACATTTGCCGATATAACAGATTTGTAAATTTGTCTTGCCACAGCTAAGACATCTCTACCCTTCTTTTCACAACCCATGAGCGCACCGCACAGTTGCGTTCCCAAATATCTCCGCACGGAAACAGTTGTCTGGACCACTTTTAGAACAAATATCATATTATGCCAACTGACCTAATCTGGAATTTTTTTTTGCACTGAACTCCTGTGACTTGTCGATTTTGCTGAACAGTCGTAAACATTTCGTGAAAAGACAAAAACAAGCCATTTGCAATACCCTAAATAGAGCCCCGACAGATTTCAATATCGAGGTCAAGCATGTTGTCTTTATGCATGTCTGCGCTGCTTCAGGCTTGAAAACTTGGCCAATTCACGGAAAATGGATCTTTCTTACACTCGGCTTAATTTTTCCGGGGCACATTTAGGGGTGTAAAATCAGTCATTTCATGAAAAAAAAAATCCGAATTTTTTCAATTGTACAGCAAAAGGGACACACTGTTCGTGTTATTTGAGAGTAAATTGTATTAAGTCCGCTGTCACTTAACTCATTGTACCCCAAGACCGAAATCCCCAAATTTTGCCGTTGTCCTCTGAAGACTGCATTGCAGTGCAGGACACAGATCGACCATGATAGTTCAAGGGTGATTCCAGAATAGCTTGGCGCCCATAGGCGCCAAGCTATTCTGGCATCACCCTTGAACTATCCGATGGTCGATCCTTATCTTGCTGTGGTGTGTCTGGGGTAGAGTGAGTTAATGATATTTGTTCTCAGATTGGTATATAAAAAAAAAATGGTTCTTTGCGGAGATATGTGCGAAAACGTTGTCCGCTCCTATGCCAAACGACCTGCAACACACGTTCCTACTGCCCGTGCTGCGATTCGGCGGAACTCTCCAACGCACGTTTCTACTGCCCGTGCTGTGATTCGGCGGAACTCTCCAACACACGTTTTTACAGCCCGTGATGTGATTCGGCGGAACTCTCCAACACACGTTTTTACTGCCCGTGATGTGATTCGCCGGAACTCTCCAACACACGTTTCTACTGCCCGTGCTGTGATTCGGCGGAACTCTCCAACACACGTTTCTACTGCCCGTGCTGTGATTCGGCGGAACTCTCCAACGCACGTTTCTACTGCCCGTGATGTGATTCGGCGGAACTCTCCAACACACGTTTCTACTGCCCGTGCTGTGATTCGGCGGAACTCTCCAACACACGTTTTTACTGCCCGTGATGTGATTCGGCGGAACTCTCGAACACACGTTTTTACTGCCCGTGATGTGATTCGGCGGAACTCTCCAACACACGTTTTTACTGCCCGTGATGTGATTCGGCGGAACTCTCCAACGCACGTTTCTACTGCCCGTGATGTGATTCGGCGGAACTCTCCAACACACGTTTCTACTGCCCGTGATGTGATTCGGCGGAACTCTCCAACACACGTTTCTACTGCCCGTGCTGCGATTCGGCGGAACTCTCCAACGTACACAGGAGAAGAAGAGCAGAAATGTCTTTGGTTTTGCGACATACAGACGTCATCAGCTAAGTCAGCTCTTTTTCCGGCATTGTGAGACAGACACAGAACATTGATCAAAGAGATACCGCCAACTATTACCTCATTCAGCCCGACGCCCGTATTTCCCAAATTTTGGAGGTATCATCTCACGACTATGCACCTGTTGCAGGAGATGGATCGACCGGCCCATGATAATTCATGATAATTCAAGGCTAGTGCCACATTCCAGCCGAGTGATGTGTTGACGGACACTTCCCCGACACAGTGACTGTGTTTTTTACACACTTAACACTTAACAGCGTGTGCATGTGTGTACTGTGGATTAGGAACAACGTGCTTTTCACGTTAATGTTGTAGTTTTATTATTATTGATTCAAAAATGAGTAGGTGTGTAGTTATATACTACTTAAGTTATACATATGATTAAGGTGTGGTGACTGTTTATGCCAGAGCGAATGTCTGTCTAATAGCCGGCTCTGATCTATAGCGACGGGCCCCCAGGTAGCAACTGTGGAAGTATAATTTGTCTTTTTGTTTTGTTTATGCGGTTGTTGTTGGGTTTTTTTTTATTTGTGAAACTAGTCTCAGCCAAGCAGGAAGTGTAAAAACATTATATTACGTGTTTAAGAGATACTATGATAGGGCTGTCCTTAGTTTGCTTTGTGTTAGGGAGGTTCAGGTCGGGTTGGGGCCGTTGGCGCCGGCCATGAGACGCCTTGGCGATGGGCTTCACCCGTCCCGAGCCATTGTCCATTTGTTGTTGTAAATGTTGTGTGAGTTTGGGTGATTGCGAGTTGCACCTGAGGTGGCGAAACAAATTTTCCTGTACGTGGCAACATGTATTTGGAAGAATAAAGTTACTTGACTTGAC
>BTPG01000001.1:109377225-109402225 GCA_036245525.1 Semisulcospira habei | reverse complement strand
AGAAGCAGATGTGGTTGCTGTTGATGGTGGCGCCTGAGACACCCGCCCATCTGCTGGCACACTCGGTGTTGGCGATCTTGGTAATGCTCACCCTCTGCAGAGCGTCAGGCGTGGAACCGCCGCCTGTACGGACAGATCACACTTCAGGAGGAGGGGAAATCACCATTACAATGTCATAGGAAATCACCATTAGTGTCAAAGGAAATCACCACTGCCATGTCAGGGACAATCACCGCTACAGTGTCAGGGCAAATCTCTACTACAATGTCGTCGACAAATCAACACTAGAGTGTCAGGGACAATCACCACTAACAGGAGGAAAATCCACACGAACGTTTAAGGGTAAACTTACCTTTTGGCTATAATCATCACTAAAGTATGCGGCGGGAACACCACCACGAGTAAATGGGATGATCCACATTACAGTATAAGGGGAAATCACCATTTGTATAAGGGGAAATCACCACTGGCGTATGGCAAAATCACAACTACAAAATCCTCCACGGTCTGAGTGAGCATCACCACGAGTATTATGGGATAATCCACACTACACTACAAGGGGAATTCACCAATTGTATATGGGACAATCCACACTACACTATAAGGGGAAATCACCAATTGTATATGGAAAAATCACCACTGCAGCATAGCGGAAACTCCCCACTAGCTTAGCATAAAATGTACACTACTCATACAGGAAATAGCTACTAGTATCACTCACTCTACCCCAGACACATGGCGGAAACTCATCACTAGCTTAGCATAAAATGTACACTACTCATACAGGAAATAGCCACTAGTATAAAGGGAAATCACCACTGCAGCATGGCGGAAACTCCCCACTAGCTTAGCATAAAATGTACACTACTCATACAGGAAATAGCTACTAGTATCACTCACTCTACCCCAGACACATGGCGGAAACTCCCCACTAGCTTAGCATAAAATGTACACTACTCCTACAGGAAATAGCTACTAGTATCACTCACTCTACCCCAGACACACCACAGCAAGATAAGGATCGACCATGATAGTTCAAGGGTGATGCCAGAATAGCTTGGCACCTATGGGCGCCAAGCTATTCTGGCATCACCCTTGAACTATCATGGTCGATCTGTATCCTGCACTGCAATGTAGTCTTCAGAGGACAGCGGCAAAAGTTAAGTATTTCGGTGTTGGGTAGAAGGAGATAATGGGAAATCCATGTAGTATTAGACAAATACTCATTAAAATAGAAGGACTAATACACACTAGAGAGCAATCACAAATGCACAGTATAGGTATGGACACTACAGAATAGGGGACCCCTCCCCCACTAGAACATCTCATCGGTAATATCTACTTGGGTGATTAACTCGTTCAGGATGGATCGACCGTGATAATTCAAAAATAGTGCCAGATTAGCTTGGCGCCTGTCAACGCCAAGCTAATATGGGTACTACCCTTGAATTATCATGGTCGATCCATCTCTTGCAACAGGTGCATAGTCGTTATATGACGCCTCCAAAATTTCGGATATACGGCCGTCGGGCTGAAAGAGTTAATAACAGGTGGAGAGATAAATGGAGATTGAGCAAATAATAGATGAATGGACACAAGAAAATGGTCATCAGATCAGTCGGTAAAACACCAATAGCTAAATCACTCAGTAAATAGATCAATCAAAAAAGCAATACATCGAAACAATCAAATCAATCAATCAATCAAGCCAGACCCTGCACTCTAGAGTACGAACAAGTCTGCCCCAGCCCGACACTCTAGCCTACCAACAAGTCTTCCCCAGCCCTACTCTCTAGCCTACCAACAAGTCTGCCCCAGCCCTACTCTCTAGCCTACTAACAAGTCTGCCCCAGCCCTGAACCCTAGCCTACCAACAAGTCTGCCCCAGCCCTACTCTCTAGCTTACCAACAAGTCTGCCCCAGCCCTACTCTCTAGCCTACCAACAAGTCTGCCCCAGCCCTACTCTCTAGCCTACCAACAAGTCTGCCGCAGCCCTGAACACTAGCCTACCAACAAGTCTGCCCCAGCCCTGCTCTACAGCTTACCAACAAGTCTGCCCCTGCCCTACTCTCCAGCCTACCAACAAGTGTGACCCAGCCCTACTCTCTAGCCTACCAACAAGTCTGTCCAAGCCCTGAACATTAGCCTACCAACAAGTCTGCCCCAGCCCTGCTCTCTAGCTTACCAACAAGTCTGCCCCAGCCCTGCTCTCTAGCTTACCAACAAGTCTGCCCGCCCTACTCTCTAGCCTACCAACAAGTCTGCCCTAGCCCTACTCTCTAGCCTACCAACAAGTCTGCCCCAGCCCTACTCTCTAGCCTACCAACAAGTCTGCCCCAGCCCTACTCTCAAGCCTACCAACAAGTCTGCCCCAGCCCTACTCTCTAGCCTACCAACAAGTCTGCCCCAGCCCTACTCTCTAGCCTACCAACAAGTCTGCCCCAGCCCTACTCTCTAGCCTACCAACAATTCTGCCCTGCCCTAATAGCTAGCTTACCAACAAGTCTGCCCCAGCCCTGTACTCTAGCATACCAACAATGCCCCAGGCCTGCACTCTAGCATACCAACAAAAATTAGTCTGGTCTGCCACCAGCCCTACACTCTAGCCTACCAACAAGTCTGCCCCAGTCTGCCCCTCTAACCTACCAACAAGTCTGCCCCAACCGGCGAGGAAGCACGACTGTCCCTGCCAGCTGCTGCCGGTGTCGAAGGTACCCGGGGTGACGAAGTTGTTGCCGGTGTTGATGGTGGTGGTGGTGCGCATGCAGGCGATGTCGTTGGGGTAGCCAGGGGCGTTGCCGTTGTAATTGGGGTGCTGCACAAGGACACGGGCTTCAGTTAACCCTTTGGCTGGCATGTAGCGCCTTTTGGCCACGTGATCCCTTACCCATTTGTCTCTCCGTAGCCCTTTTTGTCGAGGTGATTCCGACAGGAATGTCAGCATGTCAGGGTGTTGTTATTCCTGTCGGATGTCAGGGTGTTGTTATTCCTGTCGGAATCACCTCGACAAAAAGCGCTTCGGCCATCCAAAAGGTTAACCGCCTTGTGAACGCAGCACCGGTAATGTCACGTTGACAGTGGCCGCATGCACGGACCATTAGACTAGAACAACAGAATTCTTCCATAAAATAGTCGCATAGGATGCCGATGTGTTTTCTGTTCCGCAAAGGTTCATTCTGCAATAGTCTGTTACACTATACTGTTGCAAATGTGTGCTACGAACAACTCCAGTAGTGTGCCTATTGTTTCAAACAACACAACGTAACGTTGTACTTTAGGACGTTTTGGTGATCTTATATGGAACAAAGACTGGTTTCCGAGACATGTCACAAAGAAACTTGCAAGAAGTCCGCCATTAGTCGCTACAAGCGTTTTTGTAGCGAGGTCACATGGTACGGTTTGTGCTAACGGATTGGTCGTGTGACGCAGGAATGAAAACAAATATCATTTTGCAGCATAAGCCGCTAGGACAGTGACACGGTAGCAATGATGACAATCTGTGTCCTTACGTTGGTGTAGGAGGTCACGTCGTGGATGACCTCATAGGCGTCCGCCACGCTCATAAGGTGGTTTCCAACGACAATCCTGTAGGTGTTCGCACTGCAAATAGGTATGTGGACAACACAGCATAGCTGTTAACACTGTATACAGGTATGTGGAAAACACTGTATAAAATGTTCATGTAGCTGTTAACACTGTAGATAGGTATGTGG
Source organism: Semisulcospira habei (assembly GCA_036245525.1). NCBI lineage: Eukaryota > Metazoa > Mollusca > Gastropoda > Semisulcospiridae > Semisulcospira > Semisulcospira habei. The sequence goes on along the minus strand of BTPG01000001.1, from coordinate 109,398,511 downwards.
AAAACACGGCATAAAATGTTCATGTAGCTGTTAACACTGTAGATAGGTATGTGGAAAACACGGTATAAAATGTTCATGTAGCTGTTAACACTGTAGATAGGTATGTGGAAAACACGGCTTAAAATGTTCATGTAGCTGTTAACACTGTAGACTGGTATGTGGAAAACACGACATATAATGTCCATGTAGCTGTTAACAATGTACACAGGTATGTGAAAACACGGCATATAATGTGCATGTAGCTGTTAACACTGTAGATAGGTGTGGGAAAACTCGACATAAAATTTCACGTAGCTGTTAGTGTAGGTAGAGATGGGGAAGCACAGCATTAATGTTCATGTAGCTATTGCTGTAGATAGGTATGTGGAAAACACGCATTCAATGTTCCTGTAGCTATTAACTCTGTAGATAGGTATGGGGAAAACACGGTATTAAATGTTCATGTAGCTGTTAACACTGTAGATAGCTACGAGGAAAACACGGCATTAAATGTACATGTAGCTGTTCATACCAGTTACGCATCGAAAAATTCTCTCCCCCCTCGCCATGCCCTCCCCTCACCCACCCACCCCCCATCCCCCACCCCCACCCCGCCCCACCCCCACCCCCCCCCCCCCCCCAAAAAAAAAAAAAGACAAATACAAGCGAGAGCTGTTCTGTCAACGTGGACCTTTGGCTCTAGTTGGTCTGTGATTTTGGACTTTATGACTATGGAGTCGGAAGGCGGAAAACACCCGAGCAAGACACGAGTGACGACTGAGGGGTGTGACTTACGGGTAGGACGGCTATGGGTGTGACTTACAGGTAGGAGGGTTAGGGGTGTGACTTACGGGTAGGACAGGTACGGGTGTGACTTACTAGTAGGACGGGTGAGGGTGTGACTTACGGGTAGGACGGGTAGGGTATGACTTACGGGTAGGACACGTACAGGTGTGACACGGGTAGGACGGGTAGGGGTGTGACTTACGGGTAGAACAGGTACGGGTGTGACTTACGGGTAGGACAGGTACGGGTGTGACTTACTGTATGACGGATATGGGTGTGACTTACGGGTAATACGGGTAGGGGTGTGAATTACGGGTAGGACAGGTACGGGTGTGACTTACGGGTAGGACGGGTAGGGGTGTGACATACGGGTAGGAAGGTACGGGTGTGACTTACGGGTAGGACAGGTACGGGTGTGACTTTCTGGTAGGACTGGTAGGGGTGTGACTTACAGGTAGGACGGATAGGGGTGTGAATTACGGGTAGAACAGGTACGGATGTGACTGACGGGTAGGGGTGTGACTTACTTGTTGGACAGGTACGGATGGGACTTACGGGTATGACGGGTAGGGGTGTGACATACGGGTAGGACGGGTAGGGGTGTGACTTACGCGTAGGACAGGCAGTGGGCGGCGGTGACGATCTTGCGGTTGCTGTAGATGATGCAGCCACAGATGTGGAACCACGAAGTCCCGGACCTGTACTGCAGCGAACAGATGTACGGGTGGTCGCCATAGGTGGCCGTCGTTCCACCCACGATCTTCTGGCTCGGCTCCTCAGCGGAGACGTAGGCTGCATGGGACGGTAAGGGATAATCTTAGATCAGAATTCTCACAGCGTGGGTGTAGTCTGCATGGGACGGTAAGGGATAATCTTAGATCAGAATTCTCACAACGTGGGCGTAGGCTGCATGGGACGGTAAGGGATAATCTTAGATCAGAATTCTCACAACGTGGGCGTAGGCTGCATGGGACGGTAAGGGATAGTCTTAGATCAGAATTCTCACAACGTGGGCGTAGGCTGCATGGGACGGTAAGGGATAATCTTAGATCAGAATTCTCACAGCGTGGGTGTAGTCTGCATGGGACGGTAAGGGATGATCTTAGATCAGAATTCTCACAACGTGGGCGTAGGCTGCATGGGACGATAAGGGATAATCTTAGATCAGAATTCTCACAGCGTGGGTGTAGGCTGCATGGGACGATAGGAGTTAATCTTAGATCAGAATTCTCACAGCGTGGACGTAGGCTGCATGGGACGGTAAGGGATAATCTTAGATCAGAATTCTCACAGCGTGGGTGTAGGCTGCATGGGACGATAAGGGATAATCTTAGATCAGAATTCTCACAGAGTGGACGTAGGCTGCATGGGACGGTAAGGGATAATCTTAGATCAGAATTCTCACAGCGTGGGCGTAGGCTGCATGGGACGGTAAGGGATAATCTTAGATCAGAATTCTCACAACGTGGGCGTAGGCTGCATGGGACGATAAGGGATAATCTTAGATCAGAATTCTCACAGCGTGGGTGTAGGCTGCATGGGACGATAGGAGTTAATCTTAGATCAGAATTCTCACAGCGTGGACGTAGGCTGCATGGGACGGTAAGGGATAATCTTAGATCAGAATTCTCACAGCGTGGGTGTAGGCTGCATGGGACGATAAGGGATAATCTTAGATCAGAATTCTCACAGCGTGGGTGTAGTCTGCATGGGACGGTAAGGGATAATCTTAGATCAGAATTCTCACAACGTGGGCGTAGGCTGCATGAGACGGTAAGGGATAATCTTAGATCAGAATTCTCACAACGTGGGCGTAGGCTGCATGGGACGATAAGGGATAATCTTAGATCAGAATTCTCACAGCGTGGGTGTAGGCTGCATGGGACGATAGGAGTTAATCTTAGATCAGAATTCTCACAGCGTGGACGTAGGCTGCATGGGACGGTAAGGGATAATCTTAGATCAGAATTCTCACAGCGTGGGTGTAGGCTGCATGGGACGATAAGGGATAATCTTAGATCAGAATTCTCACAGAGTGGACGTAGGCTGCATGGGACTGTAAGGGATAATCTTAGATCAGAATTCTCACAGCGTGGACGTAGGCTGCATGGGACTGTAAGGGATAATCTTAGATCAGAATTCTCACAGCGTGGGATTAGGCTGCATGGGACGATAAGGGATAATCTTAGATCAGAATTCTCACAGCGTGGGCGTAGGCTGCATGGGACGATAGGAGTTAATCTTAGATCAGAATTCTCACAGCGTGGGCGTAGGCTGCATGGGACTGTAAGCGTTAACCCCTTCACTACCAGTGGACGCAGATGGTATTTCTGCAAACTTCCGTAATTCATCGCCAAAGAGCCCCGGAAATATGGATGTATTTTGGTGTCAACAAGAGGCATAGATCCTCATGAGCCCCGGCGATTGCCGGAACGCATGATTCTCTACGACTCTACGTTTCAATCCGCCTACCGCACCGGTCACAGCAAAGAGACGGCATTGCTTCGTGTTGTGAACGACCTACTCATAGCCAGTGATGAAGATAGTGTTTCTGTTTTGGCCCCTCTAGATTTGTTTGAACAAACAACTATCTTCTCATTAATACCCGCATGATTTTTCATAAATAGTGTTTGCATAAGCCTGTTGCTTGTCCCGGCCCTTGGGTAGGATTAGGACAAATTGTGACCTGTAAGCCCTAGGCGTGAAAATCAGCAAAACGATTGCAAAGTCGAGTCTCTGATACGTCAAATATTAGTACTGCGATGAGTGACGCATAACATCGAGTCGTCACTATGAACACAGCGTCGTGGTACTAATGATGCCATGACGTGATGCTTGAAGTGACGTCATTTCGCTGCTCGTGCTATTATTCTTCTTCACAATAGCTTTGCTACGCCAGACCACAGAGTTACGAATGGCGGGAATCGCCGTGTGCTCGTCTTTATTTATGTGTGCCAGTGTGTGTGGATAAGAGGGTGGGTTAGAGTAGTAGATGGATTCCCGTCGCTACACCAGCCCACAGAGCGTACTAATGGCGGGAAGTGCCGTGTATCCGTCTTTATTTGTGTGCGCCGATGTGTGTGTTGATTAGAGAGGAAGGAAATAGATCGGCATTATAAGCCTTAAAGTATGAACAACTCTGAATGTTCCTAAAAGATAAACGCATCTGAACTCCAAACAGTACGGTAGACTTTGGGATGAAATCCTCACCTTGTTTGCGTCTTATCTCTTTGGAAGAAAGCAAGTAGTGTCTGTGTTGGGAGTAGAATCCGACTGTGACCCCACTGAGCTTGTTTACGGTGTTCCCCAAGGCTCTGTTTTGGGGCCGATCCTTTGCACGCTGTATACCCAGCGTTTATTCAGTGTTATCAAACGTCACTCTGTTTCTCACCAGTTTTATGCTGATGACACAGAGCTGTATGCCAGTGCACAAAGCAGACATGTTAGATGTTCCAGTCTTTGGAGTCCTGTGTCCCAGAGGTTCAGAATTGGACCACGCAGAACAAATTGCAAATGAATAGTGACACAACCGAGAACTTATGATTTTCTTGTTCCACCCGCACTGATCTCCCAGACTCGATCAGAGTTGGTCAGAACAGTATCCCTTTTGCTGAGTCCGCCCGTAATCTTGGTGTTATCTTTGACAATAGGCTGACCATGAGAGAGCATGTCAACAAGGTTTGCCAATGTTCCTTCTTGTAATTGAGGAAGATCAGTTCTATTCGACACCTTCTCACTACTGAAGGCAACTAAAACACTTGTTACCTCCCTTGTTCTTTGATATTATTTTGTAATTCGCTTGTTCGCATTGATTTTTGTAATTCGCTTTTGGATGGTGTTCCTCAGAATCTTGATAGATAAACTTCAGAGAGTTATGAACTGCTCTGCCCGACTAATTTACAGAGTACCGAAACGCGAGCACATAACACCCTTACGTGTTGACCTGCACTGGCTGGCTGTATCTCAAAGAATTATGTACACTGTTTCTGTTATTTGTTACAATACTATTACCGGTTGTGCTCCCCCATATTTGTCCGAAATGGTTCATATTTACACGCCTTCAAGATCCCTGCGTTTAGCATCAGACACGTGTATTTTCAGGCTTCCTAGGCGAAAGAAGTCTCGCCAGTGCCAGCGTGCTTTTTCTTATTTCGCTCCATTCACCTGGAACGACGATTCCAGCCCATGTCAGACATGCTCCAACTTTGTCTGCTCTGTCAAATCACTGCTCAAGGTCCTATCTTTTTTCTTATGCATATAGTTAGATGCATTTTTCAGTGCGTTAGCAATCTTTGGCAGAAACAATTCTTGTAACGGTGTGTGTGTGTGTGTGTGTGTGTGTGTGTGTGTGTGTGTGTGTGTGTGTGTGTGTGTGTGTGTGTGTGTGTGTGTGTGTATATGTGTGTGTGTGTAAGCCGCTTTTGATATGTCTCACTTAAGTTTTTGTAACATTTATTGTAGCTTTTACCTTCTTGTACTTTTTGTTCTGTGATTTTTATCTTGTAAAGCGCTTAGAGCATCATTCGTTTGGAGTTTAAGCGCTCTTTAAATACAATATTATTATTATTATTATTATTATTATTATTATTATTATTATTATTATTATTATTATTATTATTATTATAGAGAATTAAGCCTCAACTCACCCAGCGCCACGATAACAAGCAGAGCGATCATCATGATGTCGGCTGTCTAGAGATGTCGCAGTCGATGTCACCAACTTTCAACCGGCCCGTATTTATACAAAATACAAGCTACACGCACGTGCTTTTTTCACACCCTCAAATTCACTTTTCAAGCATCTCCACATTTGAAGTGTCGTAAAAACTTTTGACGCCAGATAGAACGAAAGAAACAGACATACACCATGGTACTCACTTGTATAAAACATAGAGTCGCGGGTTGTAAAATGTTACATTTGAAGGATGCTTTACGTTCTGTGAAACAAAGGCCTGCGTGCTTTATTGGCCACTTGTTAAAAAAAAAGTTGGTTTTGAGGCTGGGGATGTGTACAGCAGTAGGTTGTGGTATCGCTTTTAACCCTCTGTGTGTCGGTAGCGGTTTTAGTCGCGATGATTGCTACAGGACTAGCACCCTGACATCCTACAGGACAACGCCAGTTAGCCACCGCCGTCCGAGGCGTCAGCAAGAGGCATAGATCCTCATGAGCCCCCGCAGTAGCGGGGGCTCATGAGAATCTATGTCTTTTGCGGTTGGATCGTGTTCACTTTCCCTCGGCAGTGCAGGGGTTAAAATGTGTGTGCATGCTTTCAGAGTAAAATGTTTGACTTTTCATGGTTAATTTCTTCATTGTGACTGTCCCCTCATTTTCACTCCTTGTTAAAATAAGCAACGTTGACTTGTAAAATAAACATGACATAGATAAGAACAGAAATGAAGCCCGCCACCCTACAAGGGAAACTGTACGGGCCTGTGGAGGCGCTACAGAAGACCACAGATTTCATTTTGAGAGCCAAACTCCAAGTGTGACGGCGTTCGAGAAGAAGAAGAAGAACAGAAACAAGATGAGGATTTCATCCCAAAGTCGATCGTATTGTTTGGAACTCACATGCGTTTTTCTTTTAGGAACATTTCACAATTGTTCATATTTTTAAGCATTTTCTTCTGATCCATTTCCCTCTTCTCTAAACCAGCCTCTGATCAACACACACGCTGGCACACACAAATATAGACACGGTGCTTCCCGCCATTAGTACGCTCTGTGGGCTCGTGTAGCGACAGGAATTCAAAAGAAGAATAGCACGAACAGCAAAATGACGTCATAATAAGCTTCACGTCACGACATCGCTAGTCTCACGACGCCGTGTACGCAGTGATGAATTTGATGTTTGACGTCACTCATCCAAACGGCTGTCACATCCGTACCTGTTCTACCCGTAATTCACACCTCTATCCGTCCTACCTGTAAGTCACACCCCTACCAGTCCCACCAGAAAGTCACACCCGTACCTGTCCTACCCGTAAGTCACACCCGTACCTGTCCTACCCGTAAATCACACCCCTACCCGTCCTACCCGTAAGTCACACCCGTACCTGTCCTACCCGTAATTCACACCCCTACCCGTCTTACCCGTAAGTCACACCCATACCCGTCCTACCAGTAAGTCACGCCCGTACCTGTCCTACCCGTAAGTCACACCCGTACCTGTTCTACCCGTAAGTCACACCCCTACCCGTCCTACCCGTGTCACACCTGTACGTGTCCTACCCGTAAGTCACACCCCTACCCGTCCTACCCGTAAGTCACACCCTTACCCGTCCTACTAGTAAGTCACACCCGTACCTTCCAGGGCTGGCTGTTTTCTTCCACACAGCCTCTTCCAGGGCTGACTGTTTGATGGGAGTATATAGTGGATCGAAACTGGCAAACATGAATTAATTATTATTCAAAAATTTAAAGAGCTACAACGCTGGATTACGAACTCTTCTATTATCTATTTCAAAGCTAGCTACATCCAAAATTCCAAGTGAATAGAACGAAAACTACGGACTCAAATTTGGAGAAAAACAATGAGTGTGTAGATCATAGTGTGCAGGGGTTGTGGACAATATGATGACTTGTTAGAGAAACATTGTGTAGATCATGGTGTGCAGTGTGTAGACAATATGATGACTTGTGGAGAGAAACAGTGTGTAGATCATAGTGTTCAGTCTGAGTGTGGACAATATGATGACGTGCGGAGAGAAACAGTGTGTAGATCATAGTGTGCAGTGTGTAGACAATATGATGACTTGTGGAGAGAAACAGTGTGTAGATCATAGTGTGCAGTTTGAGTGTGGACAATATGATAACTTGTGGAGAGAAACAGTGTGTAGATCATAATGATGACATGTGGAGAGAAACAGTGTGTAGATCATAGTGTGCAGTGTGTAGACAATATGATGACTTGTGAAGAGAAACAGTGTGTAGATCATAGTGTGCAGTTTGAGTGTGGACAATATGATGACGTGTGGAGAGAAACAGTGTGTAATCATAGTGTGCAGTGTGTAGACAATATGATGACGTGTGGAGAGAAACAGTGTGTAATCATAGTGTGCAGTGTGTAGACAATATGATGACGTGTGGAGAGAAACAGTGTGTAGATCATGGTGTGCAGTGTGTAGACAATATGATGACTTGTGGAGAGAAACAGTGTGTAGATCATAGTGTTCAGTTTGAGTGTAGACAATATGATGACTTGTGGAGAGAAACAGTGTGTAGATCATAGTGTGCAGTGTGTAGACAATATGATGACTTGTGGAGAAAAACAGTGTGTAGATCATAGTGTGCAGTTTGAGTGTGGACAATATGATGACGTGCGGAGAGAAACAGTGTGTAGATCATAGTGTGCAGTTTGAGTGTGGACAATATGATGACGTGGAGAGAAACAGTGTGTAGATCATAGTGTTCAGTTTGAGTGTGGATAATATGATGACGTGTGGAGAGAAACAGTGTGTAGATCATAGTGTGCAGTTTGAGTGTGGACAATAATTATGATGACGTGTGGAGAGAAACAGTGTGTAGATCATAGTGTGCAGGGGTTGTGGACAATATGATGACTTGTTAGAGAAACATTGTGTAGATCATGGTGTGCAGTGTGTAGACAATATGATGACTTGGGAGAGAAACAGTGTGTAGATCATAGTGTTCAGTTTGAGTGTAGACAATATGATGACTTGTGGAGAGAAACAGTGTGTAGATCATAGTGTGCAGTGTGTAGACAATATGATGACTTGTGGAGAAAAACAGTGTGTAGATCATAGTGTGCAGTTTGAGTGTGGACAATATGATGACGTGTGGAGAGAAACAGTGTGTAGATCATATTGTGCAGTTTGAGTGTGGACAATATGATGAATTGTGGAGAGAAACAGTGTGTAGATCATAGTGTTCAGTTTGAGTGTGGATAATATGATGACGTGTGGAGAAAAACAGTGTGTAGATCATAGTGTTCAGTTTGAGTGTGGATAATATGATGACGTGTGGAGAGAAACAGTGTGTAGATCATAGTGTGCAGTTTGAGTGTGAACAATATGATGACGTGTGGAGAGAAACAGTGTGTAGATCATAGTGTGCAGGGGTTGTGGACAATATGATGACTTGTTAGAGAAACATTGTGTAGATCATGGTGTGCAGTGTGTAGACAATATGATGACTTGGGAGAGAAACAGTGTGTAGATCATAGTGTTCAGTTTGAGTGTGGATAATATGATGACTTGTGGAGAGAAACAGTGTGTAGATCATAGTGTTCAGTTTGAGTGTGGATAATATGATGACGTGTGGAGAGAAACAGTGTGTAGATCATAGTGTGCAGTTTGAGTGGGGATAATATGATGACTTGTGGAGAGAAACAGTATGTAGTGTGGGTGTGGACAATATGCAGGCCTGGTGGCGTCCAAACCTGGGATTGTTGTTTTGTTTTGTTTTTTTGTCAAGTGCCGATCCGTAAAGGTGATGTCTGTAAAGGCGCCCAGCTAATCTGACACTAATCTGCAACTATCATGGTTGTCTTTTTTGTATCAAAATTAATTCTGTTGTAGCCTAAGTGAATGCGGACAATGCCAACTGATGTTCACCAGGAAAATCTTCGACGGTCATAAGTGCGTGTATAAACTGCCGGAGATGGATCGACATGAATGCTAACATAAGAGCAATGTCTGACTAGCGTGTCGTTTAGAAAGGCTGAAGAATTGCTGTGCCTGAGCATGTGTGTATTAATCATAGGAAAGATTCGACATTCATTTGAGTTATTTTGGATAATAATTACGTACCTTTTAGTAGGATTCATTCTGTAGCACGGAGAATTGTGATCGACTTTTGTTGTGACACGTAGGTTTGCTACAATGTTGTAAAGTCAGACCTACATTAGACTGGAAGTTCGAGCAGGGTCGTGATCTTCATAGTGACCCGCTCAGATATGACGCCAAAGTGTCGGCTACATTTCGCAACGTTTTAACGAATTCGCCTAGACGTTAGTAGAAACTTCTGGATTGATCTACAGCGTTCTTTTTAATGAATATTAATGAGTTTTGGTTACGTTTTCTTTTCTGATTGGTTGTATTGTGTGGGGGCGGTCAGTGGCGCAGTGGTTAAGGCAGCTGCCACCAATGCTAAAGGTGCGAGGATCGATACCGGGTTCCGGCGTCGGACATTTCTCTTCTAGTAAGTGTCACCGTTAATTCGGGCGGTTCGTCGGGGGTTATTTCTCCGGGTCGGCCTCCGGCTTTTCCTCCCCCTTCCCCTGTGGTACCGGTATCAGGCCACTTTATAAAATTTCAAATACAAGCGATCAAAACTTCCGAAACCTCAGTTGCTGAGCTGACCCTTAGCACCACTTCAATGTCCTGTGTTTGTTTTGTACAGTGATTGTCTTCATAGTAAATGCGTGTGTGTCACGTGAGCGTGCCTGTTGGGTTCAGTTCGCGGCGCTTTGAGCCGATTCGCAGAATTGGGAAAATCGCCTATATTATAACCGGTATTATTATTATTATTATTAATTTGCTGGATTGTTCTGGAAATCTGTAATAGTATAAAAGAGCGTGTTAAGAAATATATGTGTACATTGTATGAGAGACGCAGTGTGTCAAAAGTGTTGATGCATTGTATGAGAGACACAGTATCAGTGTTGGTCCATTTGTCGATGTATTGTACGGAAATTGCATCTCTGCAATAAAATATTGTTGGAACTGTTACTCCAGTGTTGTCTACAACCTTGTGCCACGTGTGACGAGTTGCAGCTGAGTGAAGTGTCTTTACAAGAAGCCTACTTGCGTTCGTCTGGTGTGATTGCATCATACTACTACTACGACTATCACGTCACACTGATCAGCGTGCCGTGTAGAAAGGCTGGAAAGGTGGCCGTACCTGATTACCGTGTCGTATAGAAAGACTGGAAAAGTGGCAGTGCCTGATTAGCGTGCCGTGTAGAAAGGCTGGAAAAGTGGCCGTGCCTGATCAGCGTGCCGTATAGAAAGACTGGAAAAGTGGCAGTGCCTGATTAGCGTGCCGTATAGAAAGGCTGGAAAGGTGGCCGTGCCTGATTACCGTGTCGTATAGAAAGACTGGAAAAGTGGCAGTGCCTGAATACCGTGCCGTATAGAAAGGCTGGAAAGCTGGCCGTGCCTGATCAGCGTGTCGTATAGAAAGGCTGGAAAAGTCGCAAGCTTATCAGGCACTACCCGTTTGCTAATAATGCCGAATAATTGTTAAGATGTCATCGAAATAACAAATTCATTTTAAACAATGTCAAATGTTCGTTACCCTTAGCTGCATGGTCTCATTCCCCACATTTTGGGACATTTCCAGCTGCAGCAAATGTATCGACAATGATAATTCAAGGATGGTGCCAAATTAGCTTGGCGCCTGAATTATCATGTTCCGTACATCTCCTTCTGTAGTACATGGGAGCTAACTGCGTTATCATAAAATATAATACATGTATTACACGATATTGGTGACTCTTCTGTGTCAGTGTGTCTGCGTGTGCATGTGTGAGTGCTTCCGTATTTGTGGGTGCGTGCGAGCGTGCGTGCGTGCTTGTGTAACGGATGATTGCCAGGCACAATCGCCGTTTGATGACAGAAATCAATAAAGCAAACAGACAAGAAAGAACAAAGACTGTAAATACAAAGAAACGCTAAGCAAACGCACAAGAAAATAATCGGAATAATTAGGTGTGTGTGTGTGTGTGTGTGGAGGCGGGTAGGATTGTCAATCAATGTGACCACACAAACACCGGTAAGCTTTCATTCACATTCTCCATTTTATTTCTGCACAAATCATCTCATCATTATCCCAGGCGAACCGCTCGAAACTGCCTCACACGCCTCTGTGTGTGCTGGTCTGTGATTTTGGACCTTACGGCCGATGGCCGTAAGGTCCCAAAGTCACAGACCACCACACAGATATATCTAGCCTGGGACACGTGTTGTAGAGGCCGGCGTTTAACACGTCGGACCGAAATCTGTAAACTAAACTTCACATTATTCTTGTGTCAGCCACCGCCTGTGACTGGGAGGAGTCTTCCGGTGACCTTGACCTGTCCTGGTCGCGCGCTCCGTCTCCCGCACTTGGCGTGGCCGCGAAAGGGTTACCAGGCGTTCATCCTCATCCACCCGGGGTACGTGCTGAGGCGGGTGTAGACACTCGGGTAGGACCCGCTGCACGTGCTGACCCCCCCATGACGTCACGCCCGTCAGCCTGTTGCCGCAACGCACGGGGCCCCCAATGTCCCCCTGTAACCGGGACGTCATCATTAACAGACACGGTAAAGTCATCATTACGTCACGTCAGTAATGTTTGGGTTTTGTTGTTGTTGTTTGTTTGTTGTTGTTTGTTTGTTTGTTTTTTGTTGATCGTTGCTGTTGTTGTTTTCTCTCAGATGATTTATTACTTGGTTTTCATTGTCGTTATTGCTGCTATTGCTGTTGTTGAGACGTTTTGTTTGTTTATTTTTTTGTTTTTTGTTTGTTACTTTCTTGCTTTCTTTGTTTGTGACACTGTGTTTTGCAACACACAAAATTTAAAAAAAACGTAAAAAAATAAAGTCATGACGTCATAATTATCACACTGGTCTAGCAAGCGGGAAAATAATACCCGTCATGACGTCACATGGACTTCACGGAAAAACAGAACAATGTATCTGCACCGTATAATGGTCTCTGGTGTTCTCTGATTTCGTAGCACAGACCAGCACACAAATAACATTTAGCCCCTGCGTACTGCAGCAGGAGATGGATCGACCATGATAATTCAAGGGGAGTGCGAGATTAGCTTGGCGCCGTCAGGCGCCAAGCTAATCTGGCACTACCCTTGAATTATCATGGTCGATTCATTCACTGCAAATGTTATATAGTCGTTAGGTGACGCCTCCAAAATGTGGGCCGTGAAGTTAAATGGGTTAAGCACCATACTGGAGGTCCACTGAGGGATGGCGCTATAGTCGCTCTACTCCCTGGGTCACAGAAACAGACCAGCACAGGTCAACACACACAAAATAAAACGCTCTACTCCCTGCTGGTGCTGTACTTTACTGGATGAGTGGCGTGTACTCACGCTACAGGCGCTGTGAGACGGGTCATAAAAACAGATGTGTGCAATGTACTCACGCTACAGGGCGGGTCACAGAAACAGATGTGTGAAATGTACTCACGCTGCAGTGCGGGTCATAGAAACAAATGTGTGAAATGTACTTACGCTACAGGGCGGGTCATAGAAACAGATGTGTGAAATGTACTCACGCTGCAGTGCGGGTCATAGAAACAAATGTGTGAAATGTACTTACGCTACAGGGCGGGTCATAGAAACAGATGTGTGAAATGTACTCACGCTACAGGCGCTGCGGGGCGGGTCATAGAAACAGATGTGTCCGCTGTTGATGTTGCTCCAGCCTACACTGACCCAACGCGCGGCACACTCGGTGTTGGAGATCTTCGTCATGGACACCTTCTTCAGCGTGTTGGCTGTCGAACCGCCACCTGCAGCACGTGCCAGCACGAGGTCAAGGTCAGTCGGTCAAGGGCGAACCACGAAGACAAGGTCAGTAGGTTATAAGTACGATTGAAATCTATTCGACCCCCTTGTGCATGCAGTCCAGGTACGGTATCGATGGCTGCATGGGCGACGGGGTTAATGGTTAGTGTGATGAAGCTCTATGCTCGTGCATAGTGCTCATTCATTAGGGTAAATACGGTACGGTTTTTGTTAACGAGTAGGATTAGTACGGTACGGGTTTTGTTAACGGTTTGTTTGTGCCGAAAGTCCGTGGGGCCTGCTGCCCATGTGGAATATGTAAGACATGGTTAGCACGGAGTTTTGGTGAGTTCTGTTTAGTGAGTTTTAGGCAAAAGCTGTGTCTGTCAGAGGTCTAGTTTGGTTAGTGCGGGCTGTTTTGTCGTATGGGACGGTTGTGTTCGAGTTACCTAGCCCGCATTCCAAGACTCTGAAGCCTTTATTTCAGGTATGTTTCTATAAACGTAGTATTGATAGTTGTTTAGTTAAAGACAGTATGCGTGGTAAGATTAATGTGGTTGTATAGCGGTGTTCCGGTTTGGTTTAGTTATAGTATGTTTAGAATTCGGTGAAGTAACCGGTGTTTCTGTATACAGTTGTTTACCGAGTTAGATGACTAAAGGAATATGAAGTGTGTGTGTCTAGCCGCTATGAAGATAGTACGTGGTTGGTTAAGCATAGTCTTTTCCAGGGTATAGAGTAATGTATAGCAAGAGTGTCAGTTAGGCTATAGTGTATTTTAAGATAGTGACAGATATGGGGGTGATACGAAGATAGTTTATGAAGCACGTGTGTGTGTGTGTGAATGAACGTGTGAGTTATTTGTATCAGCCAGGTTACGTGACGTTTCTCATTGATCCAATATGTTGTGTGTTTAGCAAGTGTTACGTTGGGACTTTTGTCTATGCAGAGTTCTTGTAACGAGAGTGGAAGACGGACGCCGAGACGTCGAGTCGCAGGTGGGACCTACGTGAGGTCATCCCTCCAGCTCTTCTGAGAGTGATTCTGACTGGGACCAAGACACCCAAGTCAAAGTGAGAACTGAGTACCGTACGAGAACGAGGACGTCCGTGCCCGAAGAGACAGGACGGCAATAAGCGTACGACGAAGGACTTTCACGCCTAGACGTGAGAAGGACCAACGTAACCAGGCAACAACATCAAACAGGTTGGAGACATTGAGAGACTAAAACCTAGCCTGGCAAAGATACTGTGATACGTGTGTGGTGTGATAGTAGAATATTGTATATAGCTGATAGTCATTCAAGTCATTCTTTTTCATTTATACTGTATAAAGGTTACTTTAGAAAGGGAGCCCGTGTGTTTGTTTTACCGCATGAATGCGCCCGTCTGAGTCAGTGGCGGTGTATGAGTCTGTTGCGTGAGAGTCTGTGCGTACGACTGTGGGCAAGTCTGCGTGCGTTACAGTGGTGACCCTGTTTTAGCGGTAGGTTAGAAGTATTTGCGGGCGGTAGTGAGTAGCGATTTTAGAGTAGGATTTGTTGCTATGTGCATGTTGTTGTGTTAGATTCCCCTCTCCGATTCTAGGGGGTAAGATCCGTCATTTCTGTAGTTTTCGGGATCTTACGAGGAGCTAGTTCTTGTTTCTTCCTTTTGTATAGGTAGTGTTCTTTTTCCTTGCTCTTCTTTCTATCGTTCTTATTTTTCGTTCCATCTGGACGTCAAGTAGGTCACTGTTTCTGCGTAAGTTGATATTGTGAGATTTTATTAAGTTTTTTTTTTTTTTCGTCATTTGGTTGTGGTATTTGTATATTTACGTTTTCAAGTTTTGGGAAGTTGTTGTAGCCAATATGGAGGTAGACCCGGTAGAGGCTTACATTAAACAGGGTGAAAGGTTAGGACTTAAGGATGAGAAGCTATTCGATTACGTAGAGAAATGTAGGGATAGAGAGGATAGGGCAAGAGAGAGAGAAATTCAGAGAGAAGAGAGAGTACTAAAAGAGAAAGAATTAGAGGTTCAGAGGGTGAGGGACGAGAAAGAATTAGAAATTCGTAGACTTAAAGAGGATAAAGAGTTGGAAATGCAGATACAGAGGGAGGAGAAAGAGCTAGAAATTCAGAGAGAGCGAGAAGAGAAAGAAAGAGTCTTTAAGGAGGAGTTAGAAGTACAGAGAGAAAGGGAAAGAGAAGATAGAGCGTTTCAGAGAAAGAAAGACGAGAGGGAACATGCTTTAAGAGAGAAGGAACTAGAGTATCAGAGAGAGAAAGAGGAAAAGGATAGGGAGGTACAAATGCAGTTAGCTCGAGATGCGGGATCTAGACCAGATAGTGATTCAGTAGGCCGAGGAATACGCAATTGTCCTAAACTGCCGATGTTTAAAGAGTCCGTGGACTCTATTGACGCTTTTTTGTGTCGTTTTGAGTCTCATGCGCAGGCGTTGAGTTGGCCTCCTGCCAACTGGCCCGTTTTGCTTTCATCTGTGCTTGAGGGTCAGGCCTTGAGTCTTTACCATAGTTTGACCGTTTCGGGGACCATAGATTACGAGACTTTGAAGGAGTGTCTCTTGCAGAAGTTCCAGTGTAAAGCGGAAGGTTTTAGGGAACGCTTGAGAGCTTGTCGGCCAGAGACAGGGGAATCGTTTATGTCGTTTGGCAAACGATTGTCCCATTTGCTCGTACGTTGGGTCGAACTGTCAAAGATCGACCACACGTACGACGCATTGTTCGATCTCATATTGGCTGAACAGTTCTTTGGGAGCGTTTCCAAGGATCTAGCGGTATTCTTGAGAGAGCGTAACCTCAAAACTACGGACGAGTTAGTACAGCACGCGGAGGCTTTTCGGATGGCGCATCCTACGAAAAACCTCGCGCGTAGGACTGAGACACCGCCAGTCGGGTTGGTCGCTGCTAACACGTCTGGGGGTTACCGGGGGGTCAATACTTTACGTGGAGGCCAGCGGATTAACGGTAGAGGTACTTTGCGTTTTCGACGCGGTGATCGAGGTAACAGCAAAGGCGGTAGCGATCCGTACGCACGTGGAGGGACTTCTTTGCGTGGGTATGGTCGTGGTCGTGTTGCGAGTTCGGACACGCAGTGTTTTTCTTGTCGTGGGTACGGGCACTTTAGTCGGAGCTGTCCGTACTACAGTGCAGGCGCGCAGTATGCTGGTTATCAGGAGCACGGCCATCTGGCTCATCAAGGTCCTAATAGTCCTGGTATGGTGGATGGGGCGGTGCAGCCCACTCACGTAGCCAGTTTTGCGGTCCCAGTCGGGGAGGAACCACAGCTGGGCGCAGTGTGTTCAGGTGACGGAGGTGGTTGCCTACCGCTGGTAGACGGGGTTGTAAACGGATGTCTCGTTTCTGTTCTCCGTGACTCCGGTACAACGACCGCGGGGGTCAGGCGTAGCCTTGTTAGACCAGATCAGTTCACAGGCGAGACACAGAAAGTAGTTTCGTTTGGAGGAAAGGTAGAAGTTTTTCCGTTAGCTAAGATAGAGATTGATACAGAGTTTTTTACAGGTAGTCTGGTTTCGTGTGTCATCGACGAGCCAGTAGTTGATTTAGTTCTGGGTAACATGAAGGGTGTGCAGCCAGTCATCGCTAAAGTTGGAACGACTAGGCGAGCTCATTTTCCTCGCGGTGCAGTCGCGACGAGAGCTCAGAGCAAGCGTGCTCGTGGGCAGAGGGAACGTGGTATTTCCGTCCAGAAACAGGGAATCGGTCAGCGGGTGTGGCCCAATAGTCGGGTTGGTCTGAGACGGCATACTTCTGTTGCGGACAGAAATGCGGCTCAGCACCCAATATTTAGGTAGATCGGAGACTAGGATCTCGCGATTGTAGGTAGGTCGGAGACTGGGATCTCGCGAGTGTGTGTGTGGGCAGTCGTTGGATCGATTTCATTTCTGGAGGTTTTAGCGCGTTCGTTCTGTTTTTGCGTTCGCTGTGCGATCTTAAGTTGTGCGTTGAGGCGTAAGGATGTAATATTTTTTCTTGTATTCTAGGTAGTAAAAGTTAGTCCTTTCCTGTTTTCGGATAATATTACGACGAGTAGTCTTAAAAAGAAACTCGGTCGTTTCTTTTTTTCCCGAGGAAGGGGGAATTGTGATGAAGCTCTATGCTTGTGCATAGTGCTCATTCATTAGGGTAAATACGGTACGGTTTTTGTTAACGAGTAGGATTAGTACGGTACGGGTTTTGTTAACGGTTTGTTTGTGCCGAAAGTCCGTGGGGCCTGCTGCCCATGTGGAATATGTAAGACATGGTTAGCACGGAGTTTTGGTGAGTTCTGTTTAGTGAGTTTTAGGCAAAAGCTGTGTCTGTCAGAGGTCTAGTTTGGTTAGTGCGGGCTGTTTTGTCGTATGGGACGGTTGTGTTCGAGTTACCTAGCCCGCATTCCAAGACTCTGAAGCCTAGATTTCAGGTATGTTTCTATAAACGTAGTATTGATAGTTGTTTAGTTAAAGACAGTATGCGTGGTAAGATTAATGTGGTTGTATAGCGGTGTTCCGGTTTGGTTTAGTTATAGTATGTTTAGAATTCGGTGAAGTAACCGGTGTTTCTGTATACAGTTGTTTACCGAGTTAGATGCCTAAAGGAATATGAAGTGTGTGTGTCTAGCCGCTATGAAGATAGTACGTGGTTGGTTAAGCATAGTCTTTCCCAGGGTATAGAGTAATGTATAGCAAGAGTGTCAGTTAGGCTATAGTGTATTTTAAGATAGTGACAGATATGGGGGTGATACGAAGATAGTTTATGAAGCACGTGTGTGTGTGTGAATGAACGTGTGAGTTATTTGTATCAGCCAGGTTACGTGACGTTTCTCATTGATCCAATATGTTGTGTGTTTAGCAAGTGTTACGTTGGGACTTTTGTCTATGCAGAGTTCTTGTAACGAGAGTGGAAGACGGACGCCGAGACGTCGAGTCGCAGGTGAGACCTACGTGAGGTCATCCCTCCAGCTCTTCTGAGAGTGATTCTGACTGGGACCAAGACACCCAAGTCAAAGTGAGAACTGAGTACCGTACGAGAACGAGGACGTCCGTGCCCGAAGAGACAGGACGGCAATAAGCGTGCGACGAAGGACTTTCACGCCTAGACGTGAGAAGGACCAACGTAACCAGGCAACAACATCAAACAGGTTGGAGACATTGAGAGACTAAAACCTAGCCTGGCAAAGATACTGTGATACGTGTGTGGTGTGATAGTAGAATATTGTATATAGTTGATAGTCATTCAAGTCATTCTTTTTCATTTATACTGTATAAAGGTTACTTTAGAAAGGGAGCCCGTGTGTTTGTTTTACCGCATGAATGCGCCCGTCTGAGTCAGTGGCGGTGTATGCGTCTGTTGCGTGAGAGTCTGTGCGTACGACTGTGGGCAAGTCTGCGTGCGTTACAGTTAGTTTGATTAACTCATTCTACCCCAACACCGAAATCCCCAAATTGTGCCCTTGTGTTCTGAAGACTGCATTGGAGTGCAGGATGCAGATCGACCATGATAGTTCAAGGGTGATAACAGCATAGCTTGGCGCCCATAGGCGCCAAGCTATTCTGGCGTCACCCTTGAACTATCATGGTCGATCCATGTATTGCTGTGCTGTGTCTGGGGTAGAATGAGTTAAAGAACAGTGATACCCTAGCTCAAGGCCAGTAGGCCAAGGGTTAGGGTCCTCGTCCATTGTGATGTTAGTAATATAAATGCGAGATATCAAGGGTCAAGGTTACTGGGATATATAGATTACTATCAGCCATTCCATTCTTCATCATTCCGTAATCCAGTTGTTCACCAGGCAACATGCCCCAGCCGCTGAGAGTACACGACTGTCCCTTCCAGCTGGAGTTGGGAATCTCATCGATGGTGATGTACTAATATGTTGGTGACGTAGCTGTTGAAGGTCAGCAGGCCGATGTCGTTAGGGAAACCATCAGCGTTGTCGTAGTTCTCGTGCTGGCGAGACAAGGGCAAGGTCAGCTTATATTTCCCCTGCAATTTTAGCCTAGCTTTTGTGCATGCAACCAGCGGTATAAACCTTGTCGTATCGTATCGTGTCGTGTCGTATCGTATCGTGTCACATCGTATCGTATCGTATCGTATCGAGTCGTATCGTATCGTATCATATCTTATTGTCTCGTTTCGTCTCGTCTCGTACCTCACTGTACCGTATCGTTTTGCATCAGAACACCACAGGACACTATACAAACTGAAAAGAAGCATAGATCTACATGGACATTTGTATATTTGCGGGGGCTCGTGTAGACCTACACTTCTTGTTAACCCATCCATACACTCGTGCATCAAGCGGGTAACTTGCTACAGTTAATTCTCACGTCACTCGTGGCCGCTGGCAGTGAAGGGGTTAAGCGAGCCTCACCATGCGGAACTGTGAGAGGGTACGGGTGACCTGGTACGGCTCTGTGCTGGACAGCGTGTGGAGACCGTCCTGGATCCTCAGAGAGCTGGCGGGGCGGTCCGTGGCGCAGTGGTTAAGGCGCCTGCCACCAATGCCAAGGGTGCGAGGTTCGATACCGGGTTCCGGCGTTGGACTTTTCTCCTCTGGTAAGTGTCACCGTTAATTCGGGCGGACCGTCGGGGGTTCTTTCTCCGGGTACTCCGGTTCTTCCACCCCCCCCCCCCACCCACCCCCCCCCCCCACACACACACACACTTTGGTACCGGTCTCAGGCCACTTTACAAATCTCAAATACAAGCGATCAAAAATCTCTGTAACTTCAGTAGCTGACTGGCCCTTCGTTTGTCTTGTACTGTGTTTGTCTTAAATGGCGTAAATAGTCCGTGTCCGTTTCGTGAGTGTGTGTGTTGGGTTTCAGGCGCGGCGCTTTGAGTCGATTTCCCCAAAATTGAGAAAAAGCGCCTATATAATAACGGTATTATTATTATTATTATTACGGCAACAAGCAGACGACAAAATGTACAGCCCTTCAAAACCACGTGCTCTTCACGCATCGTGATCATCGATACACGTATCTGTGCTGGTCTGTGATTTTGGATCTTACGGCTTCCAGTCTTTAAGGTCGAAAATCGTAGACCAGCACACTTACTTTGTCACGGTCTGCATGCCGTATGTCTATATACCGCAATTTGCCAAACGACAGACCAGTACATCATTAATTTCAAGGACTCTTTGGTTGTCATTGTTATCGCTATTGTTATCGTTACCTCGCATGATACGTATAAGCCGTTAGGTCCGAAATGACAGACCAGCACACTATTAACCCCTTCACTGCCAGCGGACGAAGACTGTGTGTAGATATCTTTGGAGTTGCAACGCCGTCACACATACCCAGCCGCAGGAACATGTGGATGCAAAGCAGTTTCAGCAAGAGACATAGACCCTCATGAGCCCCCGCAAATGCGGGGGCTCATGAGGATCTATGCCTCTTGCTGTTGGCTCGGTGTTGAAGAGGCTAATGGTACTTTCGTTGTCACTGTTATCCTTTTCGTTGTCGTCTGACAAACCATCCAGACAGTGGGCTGACGGCATACCAGTCTGAGAGTTGAGCACAGTGACTATCATCACTACTGTCATCATTGTCATCATCGTTATCTGACCTGACAGACAGTGGGCCGCGGTGATGGCGGTGTTCTGGTTGGATATGACGCAACCACAAATGTGGTAGTAGGTGGCCCCCTGGCGGAGCTGCAGCGAGCAGATGTAGGGGCGGTCGCCATAGGTAGCTACCTCGCCATTGACAATCAGCTGGTCAGCTTCGGACTCGGCATGCACACAGGCGCCTTAGTGAGCAATAGATACAGAGCAGAGTGGAACAAAGTTAAGGTGTGACGTATACTTGTGTGGCAATAGACACAGGGCTGAGTTAGGTGTGACAGGCGCTTTAGGGAGCAATAGAAACAGGGCAGAGTGGAACAGAGTTAGGTTTGACAGGCGCCTTAGGGAGCAATAGATACAGGGCAGAAACAGAACACATTTTGGAGGCGTCATCTAACGACTATGTAGCTGTTGCAGGAGATGGATCGATCATGATAATTTAAGGGTAGTGCCAGATTAGCTTGGCGCCGACAGGCGACAAGC
>BTPG01000001.1:109352225-109369725 GCA_036245525.1 Semisulcospira habei | reverse complement strand
GACACTGGGGTAGGCGCCGCTGCACGTGCTGATTCCCCATGACGTCACACCCACGATGGTGTTGCCGCAACGGGCGGGGCCGCCGCTGTCACCCTGTTGATGACGACAGGATGTGAGTGTCGACAGTGGGAAACAGGCAGCAGTTTGGGAATTTGAATTTGGACATTTACCATTTGGGAATCGAAATGTTTGAGAATTTTCAATTTTGGGATTTAGGGATAGACAAACAGTTTGACAATTGTATAGTTACGGTGTGAGTTATTTGATGGAATTGCAACTTTGGACAGTTTCAGTTTTAAGCGAGTGTCATTTTGACGATGTGTGTTTACATCTTATGATTGTGTCCCAGTTGCAGTACGATACCACAAATCAGAGTTCCCAGAACTAACCCTTGTGTGTATAATGTTCTGTTCCCAAGTGTGCTGGTTAACCCTTCCCTGCCGAGAAAACGCAGACATGATCCAGTTGCAAGAGACATAGACCCTCGTGAGCCCCCGCATTTGCTGGCTCATCAGGATCTATGCCCCTTTCTGGCACTAATCTGTACCCATTTTCTCTGCACGGCTGGTCTCCTTTGGCGTAAGATTAAGAGATGATCTCAGAAATGCAATCTGCGTCCACTGGCAGTGAAGGGGTTAAAATACTAGGCACTGCACGCACAAGGGGTTAAGGCCAGTTATCCCTAAAGCCCTGACACGACGTGACGGGATGCGCATCGACCATGATAGTTCACAGGTGGTGTCAGAATAGCTTCAAGACACTCCCGGCTGACTGACTGACTCCAGGGCGCCAGGCTGTTCATTGAACGACCAAGAGCACAACACCATCCAAACAACATGGATACACACTGGTGTCAACAAGAGGCATAGATCCTCATGAGCCCCCGCAGTCGCACTAACTTACCGCAGTCGCGGGGGCTCATGAGGATCCATGCCTCTTGCAGTTGAATCGCGTTGCCTTGTTCTCGACAGCTGGGTTAAAGACAGGATGGGGGACAGCTTACGTTGCAAGCGCTGTAGCCAGATCCCCTGTAGAAGCAGATGTGGTTGCTGTTGATGGTGGCGCCTGAGACACCCGCCCATCTGCTGGCACACTCGGTGTTGGCGATCTTGGTAATGCTCACCCTCTGCAGAGCGTCAGGCGTGGAACCGCCGCCTGTACGGACAGATCACACTTCAGGAGGAGGGGAAATCACCATTACAATATCATAGGAAATCACCATTAGTGTCAAAGGAAATCACTACTGCCATGTCAGGGACAATCACCGCTACAGTGTCAGGGCAAATCTCTACTACAATGTCGTCGACAAATCAACACTAGAGTGTCAGGGACAATCACCACTAACAGGAGGAAAATCCACACGAACGTTTAAGGGTAAACTTACCTTTTGGCTATAATCATCACTAAAGTATGCGGCGGGAACACCACCACGAGTAAATGGGATGATCCACATTACAGATAAGGGGAAATCACCATTTGTATAAGGGGAAATCACCACTGGCGTATGGGAAAATCACAACTACAAAATCCTCCACGGTCTGAGTGAGCATCACCACGAGTATTATGGGATAATCCACACTACACTACAAGGGGAAATCACCATTTGTATAAGGGAAACTCACCACTAGCTTAGCATACAATGTACACTACTCATGGGGTGTAGGGGGCTCTGGATAGAGGTAGCACCTTTGCTGTTCGGCAGCTGCGTCCTACATAGGACGGACGGGCATCACTGATCCTCATCCATCTCCTAAATCTCTCACGTGCTGGCTCCAAGCGCCACACCCTGGCAAACCACCTCAGCTGGTGGGCTAAACCGCGTGAGGGGGTGGTGTTCACATTGCACCACTAGGCGGATGAGCTGTTTCTGACAGCCAACGGCTAGAGGACGGAGATCAGGTTGGATCCAACGGCCAAATGTGGGGAAGTAAACCCTTCAAATCAGGAGTGGAGCCCCGAAGGCAGACAGCTGCCTGTATTCACGCACTGTTCTGGCAGCTCCTGCAGCCAAACTGGTGCCAAACGTACTGCTTTGCATTCCTTTGGATACATCAGCGAGGCCGAGAGGGGGATCTTGACGACTGGGCACCCCATGATCTCCATACACTTCGCCCAGGCTTGCGCCCTGGAGAGGTCACTCCAGTGACTGACCCAGCAAGCGCATATACTCCATTGTCTTCCGAGACAGGATGCCAAACACTACTCCTACAGGAAATAGCTACTAGTATAACTCACTCTACCCCAGACACACCACAGCAAGATAAGGAACGACCATGATAGTTCAAGGGTGATGCCAGAATAGCTTGGCACCTATGGGCGCCAAGCTATTCTGGCATCACCCTTGAACTATCATGGTCGATCTGTGTCCTGCACTGCAATGCAGTCTTCCGAGGACAGCGGCAAAATTTAAGGATTTCGGTGTTGGGTAGAAGGAGATAAGGGGAAATCCATGTAGTAGTAGAGAAATACTCATTAAAATCACAAATGCACAGTATAAGTATGGACACTACAGAATAGGGGACCCCTCACCCCCCCCCCCCCCCCCCCCACTAGTGAACATCTCATCGGTAATATCTACTTGGGTGATTAACTCATTCAGGATGGATCGACCGTGATAATTCAAGGGTAGTGCCAGATTAGCTTGGCGCCTGTCAACGCCAAGCTAATATGGGTACTACCCTTGAATTATCATGGTCGATCCATCTCTTGCAACAGGTGCATAGTCGTTATATGACGCCTCCAAAATTTCGGATATACGGCCGTCGGGCTGGAAGAGTTAATAACAGGTGGAGAGATAAATGGAGATTGAGCAAATAATAGATGAATGGACACAAGAAAATGGTCATCAGATCAGTCGGTAAAACACCAATAGCTAAATCACTCAGTAAATAGATCAATCAAAAAAGCAATACATCGAAACAATCAAATCAATCAATCAATCAATCAATCAAGCCAGACCCTGCACTCTAGAGTACGAACAAGTCTGCCCCAGCCCGACACTCTAGCCTACCAACAAGTCTTCCCCAGCCCTACTCTCTAGCCTACCAACAAATCTGCCCCAGCCCTACTCTCTAGCCTACCAACAAGTCTGCCCCAGCCCTACTCTCTAGCTTACCAACAAGTCTGCACCAGCCCTACTCTCTAGCCTACCAACAAGTCTGCCCCAGCCCTACTCTCTAGCCTACCAACAAGTCTGCCCCAGCCCTGAACCCTAGCCTACCAACAAGTCTGCCCCAGCCCTACTCTCTAGCTTACCAACAAGTCTGCCCCAGCCCTACTCTCTCGCCTACCAACAAGTCTGCCCCAGCCCTACTCTCTAGCCTACCAACAAGTCTGCCCCAGCCCTGAACACTAGCCTACCAACAAGTCTGCCCCAGCCCTGCTCTACAGCTTACCAACAAGTCTGCCCCTGCCCTACTCTCCAGCCTACCAACAAGTGTGACCCAGCCCTACTCTCTAGCCTACCAACAAGTCTGTCCAAGCCCTAAACATTAGCCTACCAACAAGTCTGCCCCAGCCCTGCTCTCTAGCTTACCAACAAGTCTGCCCCAGCCCTGCTCTCTAGCTTACCAACAAGTCTGCCCCTGCCCTACTCTCTAGCCTACCAACAAGTCTGCCCTAGCCCTACTCTCTAGCCTACCAACAAGTCTGCCCCAGCCCTACTCTCTAGCCTACCAACAAGTCTGCCCCAGCCCTACTCTCAAGCCTACCAACAAGTCTGCCCCAGCCCTACTCTCTAGCCTACCAACAAGTCTGCCCCAGCCCTACTCTCTAGCCTACCAACAAGTCTGCCCCAGCCCTACTCTCTAGCCTACCAACAATTCTGCCCTGCCCTAATAGCTAGCTTACCAACAAGTCTGCCCCAGCCATAATCTCTAGCTTACCAACAAGTCTGCCCCAGCCCTGTACTCTACCATACCAACAAGTCTGCCCCAGGCCTGCACTCTAGCATACCAACAAAAATTAGTCTGGTCTGCCACCAGCCCTACACTCTAGCCTACCAACAAGTCTGCCCCAGTCTGCCCCTCTAACCTACCAACAAGTCTGCCCCAACCGGCGAGGAAGCACGACTGTCCCTGCCAGCTGCTGCCGGTGTCGAAGGTACCCGGGGTGACGAAGTTGTTGCCGGTGTTGATGGTGGTGGTGGTGCGCATGCAGGCGATGTCGTTGGGGTAGCCAGGGGCGTTGCCGTTGTAATTGGGGTGCTGCACAAGGACACGAGCTTCAGTTAACCCTTTGGCTGGCATGTAGCGCCTTTTGGCCACGTGATCCCTTACCCATTTGTCTCTCCGTAGCCCTTTTTGTCGAGGTGATTCCGACAGGAATGTCAGCATGTCAGGGTGTTGTTATTCCTGTCGGATGTCAGGGTGTTGTTATTCCTGTCGGATGTCAGGGTGTTGTTATTCCTGTCGGATGTCAGGGTGTTGTTATTCCTGTCGGAATCACGTCGACAAAAAGCGCTTCGGCCATCCAAAAGGTTAACCGCCTTGTGTACGCAGCACCGGTAATGTCACGTTGACAGTGGCCGCATGCACGGACCATTAGACTAGAACAATAGAATTCTTCCATTAAAAATGTCGCATAGGATGCGATGTGTTTTCTGTTCCGCAAAGGTTCATTCTGCAATCGTCTGTTACACTATACTGTTGCAAATGTGTGCTACGAACAACTCCAGTAGTGTGCCTATTGTTTCAAACAATACAAAGTAACGTTGTACTTTATGACGTGTTGGTGATCTTATATGGAACAAAGACTGGTTTCCGAGACATGTCACAAAGAAACTTGCAAGAAGTCCGCCATTAGTCGCTACAAGCGTTTTTGTAGCGAGGTCACATGGTACGGTTTGTGCTAACGGATTGGTCGTGTGACGCAGGAATGAAAACAAATATCATTTTGCAGCATAAGCCGCTAGGACAGTGACACGGTAGCAATGATGACAATCTGTGTCCTTACGTTGGTGTAGGAGGTCACGTCGTGGATGACCTCATAGGCGTCCGCCACGCTCATAAGGTGGTTTCCAACGACAATCCTGTAGGTGTTCGCACTGCAAATATGTTTGTGGAAAACACAGCATAGCTGTTAACACTGTATACAGGTATGTGGAAAACACTGTATAAAATGTTCATGTAGCTGTTAACACTGTAGATAGGTATGTGGAAAACACGGCATAAAATGTTCATGTAGCTGTTAACACTGTAGATAGGTATGTGGAAAACACGGTATAAAATGTTCATGTAGCTGTTAACACTGTAGATAGGTATGTGGAAAACACGGCTTAAAATGTTCATGTAGCTGTTAACACTGTAGACTGGTATGTGGAAAACACGACATATAATGTGCATGTAGCTGTTAACAATGTAGACAGGTATGTGAAAACACGGCATATAATGTGCATGTAGCTGTTAACACTGTAGATAGGTGTGGGAAAACTCGACATAAAATTTCACGTAGCTGTTAGTGTAGGTAGAGATGGGGAAGCACAGCATTAATGTTCATGTAGCTATTGCTGTAGATAGGTATGTGGAAAACACGCATTCAATGTTCCTGTAGCTATTAACTCTGTAGATAGGTATGGCGAAAACACGGCATTAAATGTTCATGTAGCTGTTAACACTGTAGATAGCTACGAGGAAAACAGAGCATTAAATGTACATGTAGCTGTTCATACCAGTTACGCATCGAAAAATTCTCTCCCCCCTCGCCATGCCCTCTCCTCACCCCCCCCCCCCATCCCCCACCCCCACCCAGCTCCCATCCCCCCCACCCCCCCACCCCCCCAAAAAAAGACAAATACAAGTGAGAGCTGTTCTGTCAACGTGGACCTTTGGCTCTAGTTGGTCTGTGTTTTTGGACTTTATGACTATGGAGTCGGAAGGCGGAAAACACCCGAGCAAGACACGAGTGACGACTGAGGGGTGTGACTTACGGGTAGGACGGCTATGGGTGTGACTTACGGGTAGGACGGCTATGGGTGTGACTTACAGGTAGGAGGGTTAGGGGTGTGACTTACGGGTAGGATAGGTACGGGTGTGACTTACTAGTAGGACGGGTAAGGGTGTGACTTACGGGTAGGACGGGTAGGGGTGTGACTTACGGGTAGGACACGTACAGGTGTGACACGGGTAGGACGGGTAGGGGTGTGACTTACGGGTAGAACAGGTACGGGTGTGACTTACGGGTAGGACAGGTACGGTGTGACTTACTGGTAGGACGGGTATGGGTGTGACTTACGGGTAAGACGGGTAGGCGTGTGAATTACGGGTAGGACAGGTACGGGTGTGACTTACGGGTAGGACGGGTAGGGGTGTGACATACGGGTAGGACAGGTACGGGTGTGACTTTCTGGTAGGACTGGTAGGGGTGTGACTTACAGGTAGGACGGATAGAGGTGTGAATTACGGGTAGAACAGGTACGGATGTGACTGACGGGTAGGGGTGTGACTTACGGGTTGGACAGGTACAGATGTGACTTACGGGTAGGACGGATAGGGGTGTGACTTACGCGTAGGATGGGTAGGGGTGTGACTTACGCGTAGGACAGGCAGTGGGCGGCGGTGACGATCTTGCGGTTGCTGTAGATGATGCAGCCACAGATGTGGAACCACGAAGCCCCGGACCTGTACTGCAGCGAGCAGATGTACGGGTGGTCGCCATAGGTGGCCGTCGTTCCACCCACGATCTTCTGGCTTGGCTCCTCAGCGGAGACGTAGGCTGCATGGGACGGTAAGGGATAATCTTAGATCAGAATTCTCACAGCGTGGACGTAGGCTGCATGGGACGGGAAGGGATAATCTTAGATCAGAATTCTCACAACGTGGGCGTAGGCTGCATGGGACGGTAAGGGATAATCTTAGATCAGAATTCTCACAGCGTGGGTGTAGGCTGCATGGGACGATAAGGGATAATCTTAGATCAGAATTCTCACAGCGTGGGCGTAGGCTGCATGGGACGATAAGGGATAATCTTAGATCAGAATTCTCACAGCGTGGGCGTAGGCTGCATGGGACTGTAAGAGTTAACCCTTTCACTACCAGTGGACGCAGATGGCATTTCGGCAAACTTCCGTAATTCATCGCCAAAGAGCCCCGGAAATATGGATGTATTTTGGTGTCAACAAGAGGCATCGATCCTCATGAGCCCCGGCGATTGCCGGAACGCATGATTCTCTACGTCTCTATGTTTCAATCCGCCTGCCGCCCCGGTCACAGCCAGGAGACGGCTTTGCTTCGTGTTGTCAACGACCTGCTCACAGCCAGTGATGATGATAATGTTTCTGTTCTGGACCTTCTAGATTTGTTTTAACAAACAACTATCTTCTCATTAATACCCGCATGATTTTTCATAAACAGTGTTTGCATAAGCCTGTTGCTTGTCCCGGCCCTTGGGTAGGATTAGGACAAATTGTGACCTGTAAGCCCTAGCGTGAAAATCAGCAAAACGATTGCAAAGTTGAGTCTGTGATACGTCAAATATTAGTACTGCGATGAGTGACGCATAACATCGAGTCGTCACTATGAACACAGCGTCGTGGGACTAATGATGCCATGACGTGAAGCTTGAAGTGACGTCATTTCGATGCTCGTGCTATTCTTCTTCTTCACAATAGCGTTG
This sequence comes from Semisulcospira habei, assembly GCA_036245525.1. Classification (NCBI taxonomy): domain Eukaryota; kingdom Metazoa; phylum Mollusca; class Gastropoda; family Semisulcospiridae; genus Semisulcospira; species Semisulcospira habei. The sequence goes on along the minus strand of BTPG01000001.1, from coordinate 109,362,114 downwards.
CTACGCCAGACCACAGAGCTTACGAATGGCGGGAATCGCCGTGTGCTCGTCTTTATTTATGTGTGCCAGTGTGTGTGGATAAGAGGGTGGGTTAGAGTTGTAGATGGATTCCCGTCGCTACACCAGCCTACAGAGCCTACTAATGGCGGGAAGTGCCGTGTATCCGTCTTTATTTGTGTGCGCCGATGTGTGTGTTGATTAGAGAGGAAGGAAATGGATCGGCATTATAAGCCTTAAAATATGAACAACTCTGAATGTTCCTAAAAGATAAACGCATCTGAGCTCCAAACAGTACGGTAGACTTTGGGATGCAATCCTCACCTTGTTTGCGTCTTATCTCTTTGGAAGAAAGCAAGTAGTGTCTGTGTTGGGAGTAGAATCCGACTGTGACCCCACTGAGCTTGTTTACGGTGTTCCCCAAGGCTCTGTTTTGGGGCCGATCCTTTGCACGCTGTATACCCAGCGTTTATTCAATGTTATCAAACGTCACTCTGTTTCTCACCATTTTTATGCTGATGACACAGAGCTGTATGCCAGTGCACAAAGCAGACATGTTAAATGTTCCAGTCTTTGGAGTCCTGTGTCCCAGACGTTCAGAATTGGACCACGCAGAACAAATTGCAAATGAATAGTGACACAACCGAGAACTTATGATTTTCTTGTTCTACCTGCACTGATCTCCCAGACTCGATCAGAGTTGGTCAGAACAGTATCCCTTTTGCTGAGTCCGCCCGTAATCTTGGTGTTATCTTTGACAATAGGCTGACCATGAGAGAGCATGTCAACAAGGTTTGCCAATGTTACAAGGTTTTCTTGTAATTGAGGAAGATCAGTTCTATTCGACACCTTCTCACTACTGAAGGCAATTAAAACACTTGTTACCTCCCTTGTTCTTTGATATTATTTTGTAATTCGCTTGTTCGCATTGATTTTTGTAATTCGCTTTTTTCCTCAGAATCTTGATAGATAAACTTCAGAGAGTTATGAACTGCTCTGCCCGACTAATTTACAGAGTACCGAAACACGAGCACATAACACCCTTACGTGTTGACCTGCACTGGCTGTCTGTATCTCAAAGAATTGTGTAAACGGTTTCTGTTATTTGTTACTGTGACAATACTATTACCGGTTGTGCTCCCCCATATTTGTCCGAACTGGTTCATATTTACACGCCTTCAAGATCCCTGCGTTTAGCATCAGACACGCGTATTTTCAGGCTTCCTAGGCGAAAGAAGTCTAGCCAGTGCCAGCGTGCTTTTTCTTATTTCGCTCCATTCACCTGGAACGACGATTCCAGCCCATGTCAGACATGCTCCAACTTTGTCTGCTCTGTCAAATCACTGCTCAAGGTCCAATCTTTTTTCTTATGCGTATAGTTAGATGCATTTTTCAGTGCGTTAACAATCTTTGGCAGAAACAATTCTTGTAACGGTGTGTGTGTGTGTGTGTGTGTGTGTGTGTGTGTGTGTGTGTGTGTGTGTGTGTGTGTGTGTATATGTGTGTGTGTGTAAGCCGCTTTTGATATGTCTCACTTAAGTTTTTGTAACATTTATTGTAGCTTTTACCTTCTTGTACTTTTTGTTCTGTGATTTTTATCTTGTAAAGCGCTTAGAGCATCATTCGTTTGGAGTTTAAGCGCTCTTTAAATACAATATTATTATTATTATTATTATTATTATTATTATTATTATTATTATTATTATTATTATTATTATTATTATTATTATTATAGAGAATTAAGCCTCAACTCACCCAGCGCCACGATAACAAGCAGAGCGATCATCATGATGTCGGCTGTCTAGAGATGTCGCAGTCGATGTCACCAACTTTCAACCGGCCCGTATTTATACAAAATACAAGCTACACGCACGTGCTTTTTTCACACCCTCAAATTCACTTTTCAAGCATCTCCACATTTGAAGTGTCGTAAAAACTTTTGACGCCAGATAGAACGAAAGAAACAGACATACACCATGGTACTCACTTGTATAAAACATAGAGTCGCGGGTTGTAAAATGTTACATTTGAAGGATGCTTTCCGTTCTGTGAAACAAAGGCCTGCGTGCTTTATTGGCCACTTGTTAAAAAAAAAGTTGGTTTTGAGGCTGGGGATGTGTACAGCAGTAGGTTGTGGTATCGCTTTTAACCCTCTGTGTGTCGGTAGCGGTTTTAGTCGCGATGATTGCTACAGGACTAGCACCCTGACATCCTACAGGACAACGCCAGTTAGCCACCGCCGTCCGAGGCGTCAGCAAGAGGCATAGATCCTCATGAGCCCCCGCAGTAGCGGGGGCTCATGAGAATCTATGTCTTTTGCGGTTGGATCGTGTTCACTTTCCCTCGGCAGTGCAGGGGTTAAAATGTGTGTGCATGCTTTCAGAGTAAAATGTTTGACTTTTCATGGTTAATTTCTTCATTGTGACTGTCCCCTCATTTTCACTCCTTGTTAAAATAAGCAACGTTGACTTGTAAAATAAACATGACATAGATAAGAACAGAAATGAAGCCCGCCACCCTACAAGGGAAACTGTACGGGCCTGTGGAGGCGCTACAGAAGACCACAGATTTCATTTTGAGAGCCAAACTCCAAGTGTGACGGCGTTCGAGAAGAAGAAGAAGAACAGAAACAAGATGAGGATTTCATCCCAAAGTCGATCGTATTGTTTGGAACTCACATGCGTTTTTCTTTTAGGAACATTTCACAGTTGTTCATATTTTTAAGCATTTTCTTCTGATCCATTTCCCTCCTCTCTAAACCAGCCTCTGATCAGCACACACGCTGGCACACACAAATATAGACACGGTGCTTCCCGCCATTAGTACGCTCTGTGGGCTCGTGTAGCGACAGGAATTCAAAAGAAGAATAGCACGAACAGCAAAATGACGTCATAATAAGCTTCACGTCACGACATCGCTAGTCTCACGACGCCGTGTACGCAGTGATGAATTTGATGTTTGACGTCACTCATCCAAACGGCTGTCACATCCGTACCTGTTCTACCCGTAATTCACACCTCTATCCGTCCTACCTGTAAGTCACACCCCTACCAGTCCCACCAGAAAGTCACACCCGTACCTGTCCTACCCGTAAGTCACACCCGTACCTGTCCTACCCGTAAATCACACCCCTACCCGTCCTACCCGTAAGTCACACCCGTACCTGTCCTACCCGTAATTCACACCCCTACCCGTCTTACCCGTAAGTCACACCCATACCCGTCCTACCAGTAAGTCACGCCCGTACCTGTCCTACCCGTAAGTCACACCCGTACCTGTTCTACCCGTAAGTCACACCCCTACCCGTCCTACCCGTGTCACACCTGTACGTGTCCTACCCTAAGTCACACCCCTACCCGTCCTACCCGTAAGTCACACCCTTACCCGTCCTACTAGTAAGTCACACCCGTACCTTCCAGGGCTGGCTGTTTTCTTCCACACAGCCTCTTCCAGGGCTGACTGTTTGATGGGAGTATATAGTGGATCGAAACTGGCAAACATGAATTAATTATTATTCAAAAATTTAAAGAGCTACAACGCTGGATTACGAACTCTTCTATTATCTATTTCAAAGCTAGCTACATCCAAAATTCCAAGTGAATAGAACGAAAACTACGGACTCAAATTTGGAGAAAAACAATGAGTGTGTAGATCATAGTGTGCAGGGGTTGTGGACAATATGATGACTTGTTAGAGAAACATTGTGTAGATCATGGTGTGCAGTGTGTAGACAATATGATGACTTGTAGAGAGAAACAGTGTGTAGATCATAGTGTTCAGTCTGAGTGTGGACAATATGATGACGTGCGGAGAGAAACAGTGTGTAGATCATAGTGTGCAGTGTGTAGACAATATGATGACTTGTGGAGAGAAACAGTGTGTAGATCATAGTGTGCAGGGGTTGTGGACAATATGATGACTTGTTAGAGAAACATTGTGTAGATCATGGTGTGCAGTGTGTAGACAATATGATGACTTGTAGAGAGAAACAGTGTGTAGATCATAGTGTTCAGTCTGAGTGTGGACAATATGATGACGTGCGGAGAGAAACAGTGTGTAGATCATAGTGTGCAGTGTGTAGACAATATGATGACTTGTGGAGAGAAACAGTGTGTAGATCATAGTGTGCAGTTTGAGTGTGGACAATATGATAACTTGTGGAGAGAAACAGTGTGTAGATCATAATGATGACATGTGGAGAGAAACAGTGTGTAGATCATAGTGTGCAGTGTGTAGACAATATGATGACTTGTGAAGAGAAACAGTGTGTAGATCATAGTGTGCAGTTTGAGTGTGGACAATATGATGACGTGTGGAGAGAAACAGTGTGTAATCATAGTGTGCAGTGTGTAGACAATATGATGACGTGTGGAGAGAAACAGTGTGTAATCATAGTGTGCAGTGTGTAGACAATATGATGACGTGTGGAGAGAAACAGTGTGTAGATCATGGTGTGCAGTGTGTAGACAATATGATGACTTGTGGAGAGAAACAGTGTGTAGATCATAGTGTTCAGTTTGAGTGTAGACAATATGATGACTTGTGGAGAGAAACAGTGTGTAGATCATAGTGTGCAGTGTGTAGACAATATGATGACTTGTGGAGAAAAACAGTGTGTAGATCATAGTGTGCAGTTTGAGTGTGGACAATATGATGACGTGCGGAGAGAAACAGTGTGTAGATCATAGTGTGCAGTTTGAGTGTGGACAATATGATGACTTGTGGAGAGAAACAGTGTGTAGATCATAGTGTTCAGTTTGAGTGTGGATAATATGATGACGTGTGGAGAGAAACAGTGTGTAGATCATAGTGTGCAGTTTGAGTGTGGACAATATGATGACTTGTGGAGAGAAACAGTGTGTAGATCATAGTGTTCAGTTTGAGTGTGGATAATATGATGACGTGTGGAGAGAAACAGTGTGTAGATCATAGTGTGCAGTTTGAGTGTGGACAATAATTATGATGACGTGTGGAGAGAAACAGTGTGTAGATCATAGTGTGCAGGGGTTGTGGACAATATGATGACTTGTTAGAGAAACATTGTATAGATCATGGTGTGCAGTGTGTAGACAATATGATGACTTGGGAGAGAAACAGTGTGTAGATCATAGTGTTCAGTTTGAGTGTAGACAATATGATGACTTGTGGAGAGAAACAGTGTGTAGATCATAGTGTGCAGTGTGTAGACAATATGATGACTTGTGGAGAAAAACAGTGTGTAGATCATAGTGTGCAGTTTGAGTGTGGACAATATGATGACGTGTGGAGAGAAACAGTGTGTAGATCATAGTGTGCAGTTTGAGTGTGGACAATATGATGAATTGTGGAGAGAAACAGTGTGTAGATCATAGTGTTCAGTTTGAGTGTGGATAATATGATGACGTGTGGAGAAAAACAGTGTGTAGATCATAGTGTTCAGTTTGAGTGTGGATAATATGATGACGTGTGGAGAGAAACAGTGTGTAGATCATAGTGTGCAGTTTGAGTGTGGACAATATGATGACGTGTGGAGAGAAACAGTGTGTAGATCATAGTGTGCAGGGGTTGTGGACAATATGATGACTTGTTAGAGAAACATTGTGTAGATCATGGTGTGCAGTGTGTAGACAATATGATGACTTGGGAGAGAAACAGTGTGTAGATCATAGTGTTCAGTTTGAGTGTGGATAATATGATGACTTGTGGAGAGAAACAGTGTGTAGATCATAGTGTTCAGTTTGAGTGTGGATAATATGATGACGTGTGGAGAGAAACAGTGTGTAGATCATAGTGTGCAGTTTGAGTGGGGATAATATGATGACTTGAGGAGAGAAACAGTATGTAGTGTGGGTGTGGACAATATGCAGGCCTGGTGGCGTCCAAACCTGGGATTGTTGTTTTGTTTTGTTTTTTTGTCAAGTGCCGATCCATAAAGGTGATGTCTGTAAAGGCGCCCAGCTAATCTGACACTAATCTGCAACTATCATGGTTGTCTTTTTTGTATCAAAATTAATTCTGTTGTAGCCTAAGTGAATGCGGACAATGCCAACTGATGTTCACCAGGAAAATCTTCGACGGTCATAAGTGCGTGTATAAACTGCCGGAGATGGATCGACATGAATGCTAACATAAGAGCTATGTCTGACTAGCGTGTCGTTTAGAAAGGCTGAAGAATTGCTGTGCCTGAGCATGTGTGTATTAATCATAGGAAAGATTCGACATTCATTTGAGTTATTTTGGATAATAATTACGTACCTTTTAGTAGGATTCATTCTGTAGCACGGAGAATTGTGATCGACTTTTGTTGTGACACGTAGGTTTGCTACAATGTTGTAAAGTCAGACCTACATTATACTGGAAGTTCGAGCAGGGTCGTGATCTTCATAGTGACCCGCTCAGATATGACGCCAAAGTGTCGGCTACATTTCGCAACGTTTTAACGAATTCGCCTAGACGTTAGTAGAAACTTCTGGATTGATCTACAGCGTTCTTTTTAATGAATAATAATGAGTTTTGGTTACGTTTTCTTTTCTGATTGGTTGTATTGTGTGGGGGCGGTCAGTGGCGCAGTGGTTAAGGCAGCTGCCACCAATGCTAAAGGTGCGAGGATCGATACCGGGTTCCGGCGTCGGACATTTCTCTTCTAGTAAGTGTCACCGTTAATTCGGGCGGTTCGTCGGGGGTTATTTCTCCGGGTCGGCCTCCGGCTTTTCCTCCCCCTTCCCCTGTGGTACCGGTATCAGGCCACTTTATAAAATTTCAAATACAAGCGATCAAAACTTCCGAAACCTCAGTTGCTGAGCTGACCCTTAGCACCACTTCAATGTCCTGTGTTTGTTTTGTACAGTGATTGTCTTCATAGTAAATGCGTGTGTGTCACGTGAGCGTGTCTGTTGGGTTCAGTTCGCGGCGCTTTGAGCCGATTCGCAGAATTGGGAAAATCGCCTATATTATAACCGGTATTATTATTATTCTTATTAATTTGCTGGATTGTTCTGGAAATCTGTAATAGTATAAAAGAGCGTGTTAAGAAATATATGTGTACATTGTATGAGAGACGCAGTGTGTCAAAAGTGTTGATGCATTGTATGAGAGACAGAGTATCAGTGTTGGTCCATTTGTCGATGTATTGTACGGAAATTGCATCTCTGCAATAAAATATTGTTGGAACTGTTCTTCCAGTGTTGTCTACAGCCAAAGTGCCACGTGTGACGAGTTGCAGCTGAGTGAAGTTTCTTTACAAGAAGCCTACTTGCGTGCGTCTGGTGTGATTGTATCATACTACGACTACGACTATCACGTAACACTGATTAGCGTGCCGTGTAGAAAGGCTGGAAAGGTGGCCGTACCTGATTACCGTGTCGTATAGAAAGACTGGAAAAGTGGCAGTGCCTGAATACCGTGCCGTATAGAAAGGCTGGAAAGCTGGCCGTGCCTGATCAGCGTGTCGTATAGAAAGGCTGGAAAAGTCGCAAGCTTATCAGGCACTACCCGTTTGCTAATAATGCCGAATAATTGTTAAGATGTCATCGAAATAACAAATTCATTTTAAACAATGTCAAATGTTCGTTACCCTTAGCTGCATGGTCTCATTCCCCACATTTTGGGACATTTCCAGCTGCAGCAAATGTATCGACAATGATAATTCAAGGATGGTGCCAAATTAGCTTGGCGCCTGAATTATCATGTTCCGTACATCTCCTTCTGTAGTACATGGGAGCTAACTGGGTTATCATAAAATATAATACATGTATTACACGATATTGGTGACTCTTCTGTGTCAGTGTGTCTGCGTGTGCATGTGTGAGTGCTTCCGTATTTGTGGGTGCGTGCGAGCGTGCGTGCGTGCTTGTGTAACGGATGATTGCCAGGCACAATCGCCGTTTGATGACAGAAATCAATAAAGCAAACAGACAAGAAAGAACAAAGACTGTAAATACAAAGAAACGCTAAGCAAACACACAAGAAAATAATCGGAATAATTAGGTGTGTGTGTGTGTGTGTGTGGAGGCGGGTAGGATTGTCAATCAATGTGACCACACAAACACCGGTAAGCTTTCATTCACATTCTCCATTTTATTTCTGCACAAATCATCTCATCATTATCCCAGGCGAACCGCTCGAAACTGCCTCACACGCCTCTGTGTGTGCTGGTCTGTGATTTTGGACCTTACGGCCGATGGCCGTAAGGTCCCAAAGTCACAGACCACCACACAGATATATCTAGCCTGGGACACGTGTTGTAGAGGCCGACGTTTAACACGTCGGACCGAAATCTGTAAACTAAACTTCACATTATTCTTGTGTCAGCCACCGCCTGTGACTGGGAGGAGTCTTCCGGTGACCTTGACCTGTCCTGGTCGCGCGCTTCGTCTCCCGCACTTGGCGTGGCCGCGAAAGGGTTACCAGGCGTTCATCCTCATCCACCCGGGGTTCGTGCTGAGGCGGGTGTAGACACTCGGGTAGGACCCGCTGCACGTGCTGACCCCCCCATAACGTCACGCCCGTCAGCCTGTTGCCGCAACGCACGGGGCCCCCAATGTCCCCCTGTAACCGGGACGTCATCATTAACAGACACGGTAAAGTCATCATTACGTCACGTCAGTAATGTTTGGGTTTTGTTGTTGTTGTTTGTTTGTTGTTGTTTGTTTGTTTGCTTTTTGTTGATCGTTGCTGTTGTTGTTTTCTCTCAGATGATTTATTACTTGGTTTTCATTGTCGTTATTGCTGCTATTGCTGTTGTTGAGACGTTTTGTTTGTTTATTTTTTTGTTTTTTGTTTGTTACTTTCTTGCTTTCTTTGTTTGTGACACTGTGTTTTGCAACACACAAAATTAAAAAAAAAACGTAAAAAAAATAAAGTCATGACGTCATAATTATCACACTGGTCTAGCAAGCGGGAAAATAATACCCGTCATGACGTCACATGGACTTCACGGAAAAACAGAACAATGTATCTGCACCGTATAATGGTCTCTGGTGTTCTCTGATTTCGTAGCACAGACCAGCACACAAATAACATTTAGCCCCTGCGTACTGCAGCAGGAGATGGATCGACCATGATAATTCAAGGGGAGTGCGAGATTAGCTTGGCGCCGTCAGGCGCCAAGCTAATCTGGCACTACCCTTGAATTATCATGGTCGATTCATTCACTGCAAATGTTATATAGTCGTTAGGTGACGCCTCCAAAATGTGGGCCGTGAAGTTAAATGGGTTAAGCACCATACTGAAGGTCCACTGAGGGATGGCGCTATAGTCGCTCTACTCCCTGGGTCACAGAAACAGACCAGCACAGGTCAACACACACAAAATAAAACGCTCTACTCCCTGCTGGTGCTGTACTTTACTGGATGAGTGGCGTGTACTCACGCTACAGGCGCTGTGAGACGGGTCATAGAAACAGATGTGTGAAATGTACTCACGCTACAGGGCGGGTCATAGAAACAGATGTGTGAAATGTACTCACGCTGCAGTGCGGGACATAGAAACAAATGTGTGAAATGTACTTACGCTACAGGGCGGGTCATAGAAACAGATGTGTCCGCTGTTGATGTTGCTCCAGCCTACACTGACCCAGCGCGCGGCACACTCGGTGTTGGAGATCTTCGTCATGGACACCTTCTTCAGCGTGTTGGCTGTCGAACCGCCACCTGCAGCACGTGCCAGCACGAGGTCAAGGTCAGTCGGTCAAGGGCGAACCACGAAGACAAGGTCAGTAGGTTATAAGTACGATTTAAATCTATTCGACCCCCTTGTGCATGCAGTCCAGGTACGGTATCGATGGCTGCATGGGCGACGGGGTTAATGGTTAGTTTGATTAACTCATTCTACCCCAACACCGAAATCCCCAAATTGTGCCCTTGTGTTCTGAAGACTGCATTGGAGTGCAGGATGCAGATCGACCATGATAGTT
>BTPG01000001.1:109240339-109351725 GCA_036245525.1 Semisulcospira habei | reverse complement strand
TATAAACAATTACAAGGAACTGAGGATTAAAAAGATACTCAACATTTCGTTACAAGGTTGAAACACGCAGGCAAAACAAATTTAATAATAAACAATAGCAAATATTCGAACAATGATAACTTCACTCAGTCAATGAAATCATTTTCTTACACACCTTCTTCTTTGAGGCCATTGAGCTGAAAAGCTGTATCACACACGTGTGTCATACAGCCATAGTTTGTGGACGGACGCGTGTGCACAATATTGTTTTGTAGAAAATCTGATCAACAAAAAGGTACGAGCACACACGATATTGAAACTTGACCTACTTTCAGCTCACGTGCAATGACACCATTTCATAGTGACGACTGGCACTCTGACGTCATGTATTGCGCTATTACGTCATCATGTAGGAATATTTGTGTGACATCCAAAATATTAAACGTCACATTACAAAACAAATGACGTCATGTTCTTTGCCAAAGGCACACTGGCGGCTGTGCTGCGGTTAGGCGTGTGCCGAAAACCAACTCACATTTGATTTATGCCAAGAAAAAGGTAAGTAACAAATAGATTCTTACATCGGTGTTTAGGTGATACTGAGAATCTTACTCTCGTGGTCTTAAAACCTTATCCTACTTGCTTTCGCTCGTAGGCTAAGGTTTTAAAACCACTCGAGTGAGATTCTCAGTATCACCAAAACACCGAAGCAAGAATCTATATAATAATTATATTGTGACAGACACCTATAAAAACATTACTAGACTGTTCTTGTAACAGCGAATGTGGCTTGCAGTGGTAGATCAACTCATTTTAAAGCAACGTTTGTGACTAAGTAAACGTTCTGAATTTAAGCTCTTTAAAACCCTTTGTCTATCGGCAGCGGTTTTTGTCGCGATGATTCCTGCAGGAATCATCGCGACAAAAGCCGCTACCGACAATCAAAGGCTTGGTTAGGGTTAGTTCGGGGTTTAACGTCCGCGTCACCGCAGTGATACTGAAAAGACGGCCGTTATGGGCGGGTTCTGGGGGACGAGGACATCAATTGCCTCTGGAGTACTACTTGAACACGGACCAAAGGATTCGATTTTACTCGATACATTAACCCGCCCGTGTACCGACAACTACAAGTGCACACCGGGTCTGGGTTAATCAAAAATATGTGTTGAAAGAGCTCACCTAGTGGTTTTGCTATCCCGGACCCCATTAGAACTGACAGAGTAGCGTTTAGTGTCCAGTAGCCGCCTGTGAGAAAGAGTTGGAACACAAAATAGAAATAACATAAACATTAAAATGTACGACAATGCATGCTTTAACCTTTTTAGCCCCAAGATCCCATTTCTCAAAGTTTAGAGGTGTTGTCTAACGACTATGTACCAGGTGCAGGAGATGGCTTGACCATGATAATTTAAGGGTAGTGCCAGATCAGCTTGGCGCCTGCTGTAGGGATCCGGGGCTAAAAGGGTTAAAAAATTGAAAACATGATGCAAGATTGGGACCCCAGATTAGAAATTATACATGTGCGCGCGTGTGTGTGTGCGTTCGTGCGTGCGTGCGCGTGCGTTTATATTAGAGACAGAGAGTGGCGTGCTGAAACGTGCATGCGTATGTATGCGTATTAGGTTGCGTGATTTCTTATAATAGTACCTTAATTAAACCTCACAACATGTTATTATGCCCGACCAGTAAAGCTGGTAATTCCTATGTCACTTCCCTCTTACATTTTTCTTCTCTATTGGCATGTGTTTGTCAAGTAATTCTTTTTCCTGTTTAGTAGTGGAAAATAATTAGTGCGATAGTAATTAATCAGTAGATTAGCAACGGCAAGTTTGAAAAATGGTTGTTATTACCAACATTTGTACCGTTGCCAAATAAATGATCATAATAATAATACCGGTTATTATATAGGCGCTTTTCCCAATTCTGTGAATCGGCTCAAAGCGCCGCGAACTGAACCCAACACGCACGCTCACGTGACACACACACATACACACTGAAGACAAACACAGTGCAAGACAAACACAGGACATTCACGTGGAGCGATGGGTCAGCTCAGCTACTGAGGTTTCGGAAATTTTGATCGCTTGTATTTGAAATTGTGTAAAGTGGCCTGAAACCGGTACCACAGGGGAGGGGGAGGAAGAGCCGGAGTACCCGGAGAAAGAACTCCCGACGATCCGCCCGAATTAACGGTGACACTTACTAGAGAAGAAAAGTCCGACGCCGGAACCCGTAATCGAACCTCGCACCTTTAGCATTGCCACGCGCCTTAACCACTGCGCCACGGACCGCCCCGATCATTGTCATTGTCATTGTCTCTCTCGGGGGCTCATGAGGATCTATGCCTCTTGTTAAGACCAGTTTGTATCCGCTTCTTGTACAATTTTGGCTTTTGGTCGTTCAAAGAGCAACGATTTCAGAAACCAAAAACGTACGTACAGTGGCAGGGCAGGGGTTAACTCGTTCAGGGCGCCCCGCGTCAGTAGGTGCGGAAGTGCCCTATAGCGTCTTTTTGTGCATTTGCAAAGTTTCCTGCATGGAAGGGGCGAATGAGAATCCAGATCTTGAGTTGCGTTTAGAAAAGCACATACACTTCTCGGCACACACACACCCTCCCCACAAACACCCCCCCTCCCCCACCCTCCTTTGTTGTTTCCTTTGACTGCTCTAGTATTAAGTTGGCTGGTCACGGATGACTTCCAACGTTCTTTCAGATGCATTGTCTTTCCCGGGAACACGATTTAACTGCCCTTGGTGACAGCAAACTTGGGAAGGCGGACAATAAGGGTCGCTAGGCATTCTTATCGATCGACGCGAACGAAATTCTCGGAAATGCCTCCGAGTAAAATCGACTCACTGCCGAGAAATATTGAATCTCGCCCAACTGCAAGAGGCATAGATCCTCATGAGCCCCCGCAGTTGCGGGGGCTCATGAGGATCTATGCCTCTTGCTGAAGCGACTGTGTATCTATGTTCCTTTGACGGCTGGGGCTCTTTAGTGTTGAGTTTGCAATGATTTTAAATAAATAAATAAATAAATAAATAAATAAATAAATAAATTTTAAGAAAAATCTGTCTGCATCCACTGACAGTGAAGACTTTAACCCCTTCATTGCCAGCGGGCGCAGACTGTGTTTATGCAATCTTCGTTAATTCTAGACCCAAAAACCCACGACGTCCCATGATATCATGGATTCAAAGTGGTGTCAGCAAGAGGAGCTGCGGGAGCTTCCAAGGCTCTGTGCCTCCTGGAGTTGGGTGGTGCTTACATTTTCTCGGCACTGAACGGGTTAAACTAAAGGGAAACTATAATACAGCTGTACAATTTACATACTTTTTTTTCTCTCACCCATTTACCCCATACGCACGGCACAAAGACATAGGTTTATCATGTCGGATCAAGGTTAGTGCCGGAGTAACTTAGCGCCTGTAGGCACCACGCTTCAACAGTCATACCTGATCTAGGTCTGTATATGGAACTTGCAGGCTTTAGTTTACTATTCCCAATTTCTTGAAGGGCAGACTATTGCCGTAACTACTGAAGGATACACTGGAACAGACGACTACGAAACGCCGCACACATGTCTAGCAATGGTTCATTTAGACTCAGGAGAATCCAGTTCAGCACACGTCGTCTTTATATCAAGTAACCTGACAATGACTCCATTCCGTTCTATAAATACAACGCTTTCAGTACGAGAGGCAGCTAAAAATAGATTTACACACAAACGGCTGCGCAGAATAAATAAGTGCGATTACACGTGTGCTTTTGCTGCGTGTTCAAACTACTGTTAAAGTTCATTAGGTGTGACGACAAGGCGTAACACACACATAGGGTGCTGAAATGTGTCAGTCCAGATTTATGTGTAATGTTACTGTAACAAAATCCAACCTTGTAAATAAATGTATTAAATGAAAATCTCTAAATTATGTACTCACCTGACTAGTTTTGTCGTCTGGAGACGCCTACAGAACAGAGTTTTTCACGCGACCGTGAGTAAAAAGTCACGTGATCCCACCATCGCCGTAGGAAGGTTTTAGCACCCAACCGTTGGACTAGCGGGATCAAAAAAGAAAAACCAACGGAGAAAGAAACACGCTTAGAAAAATAGTTACAACACACATAAACACGCTTAGAAAAGACAGTTACAACACATTATGTTGTAGCTGGCTTTTCTAAGCGTGTTTCTTTCTCCATTGGGTTTTTTTCTTTTAGAGGGGTTGCCCACAATAGTACGCAAAGAAAGGTCTTTTCGTCAGGGATTATGAATCAAAGTTTGACATCTACGTTCGCAATTTCCGACCCATAGTTTGGCACTCATTGGTCTTGACCTTTGAGATAGTTCACTTAAATTTGCACGTTCAGAAAGTATGACCAGAAAGTATTCTTCAACCAAGTGTAAAGTATGTGGCTCGAACAGTCTCCGACAAGACGCTCACTTTAACCCGTTCAGTGTTGAGAAAATATAAACACCATCCAGCTGCAAGAGGCGGAGGCTCATGAGGACCTATGCCTCTTGCTGACACCACGTTGAATCCATGTTTCCTGGGACATCGAGAGTTTTGCTGGGTGTGTGTGTGTGTGTGTGTTTGTGTGTGTGTGTGTGTGTGTTTGTGTGTGTGTTTGTGTGTGTGTGTGTGTGTTTGTGTTTGTGTGTGTGTGTGTTTGTGTTTGTGTTTGTGTGTGTGTGTGTGTGTGTGTGTGTGTGTGTGTGTGTGTGTGTGTGTGTGTGTGTGTGTGTGTGTGTGTGTGTGTGTGTGTGTGAGAAACACAGTCTGTGTCGGCTGGCGTTCAAAGGGTTTAAGTTAACTCATTCAGCCCCGTACACACGACAACCAGACATGGATCGAGCATGATAGTTCAAGGGTGGTGCCAGAATAGCTTGGCACCCATAGCTATTCTGGCACCACCCTTGAACTATCATGCTCGACCTATCTCTAGATTTGTAATACAGTCCTTCAGAGGACAACTTCAAAATTTGGTGATTTCGGTCCTGTGGCATAATGTGTTAATTACCACAGACTAACGGGCGACGGAGAGACGACAGAAGGCTCAGCACGTATATTGACAAGCAAAGGAAATGCGACATTTTTGGAACCACCGGAAAGACTTTGGTGTTTCCGGTGGTTCCAGAAAATGTCGCTTTTCTTTCGGTCGTCAGTACAGGCTTGCTTTTGCTTTCAGAGGTTGGTTGGTTGGTTAGTTCGGGTTTAACGTCCACAGCACCGAGGTGATCATGGACGGCCCTGACGGGCGGGTTATGGGGGACAGGGAAATCTATTGCCTATGGAGTACGACCTGAACACTGATCAACTCAGGCGAACTCCAACTGTGCAACTTTGATTTACCAGGACCTTTCAACGGACATGCTATGGAATAAATCTTTCAGAGGTGAGGCCCAACATCAAGTTATATTTGGCTCACGGTTCCTACGCCAGTGTTCCACGGTCTGTCACACACCCGAAAGCACAAGGGCAAATGCGCAAAAGGCCATTAGGCCGACGTCGGCCACTGTTGGTCCGCGCACGTCCGTGCGCGGGCCAACATCGGCCGACATCGGCTCGATGGCCTTTTGCGCATTGGGGAACTGTAGTATTGAGCGTTGGGCATTACTGCATCAGCACAGCAACAACGAGTAACTCGAGCGGCCAGCCGGAGACAGATTCGCATGAGTCCCCGCACCCTGCCTCGCATATTTTGAGCGGCCCCCCCCCCCTCCCCCCGTGCTTTTAGTGCAGGGGTTCTCCATTCTAGTATTAGGTTGCAGGCAAATCGAAAGTATCGTACGAATGCACTGTTACACAGCTCGATCGTCTGCCGTGTACGCGTACGTATGTCAATAACTAGCTTTGGCATGTCACGAAAATGTGTGCCGCAAATCGGCTAACTGAAACGCTTAGCCGATACTGTTTTACTGTGGATCACATGTAATGTGCGGCAGAATTTAAGCTCAGGTTGTCAAGGAATGGCGGATGATTACTTCCTGGTTATATAGGTGTTACAATAAAACTGTTTTAAGTCCCTTCTCTTTATAGAAGGGATGTTTTCGGATGGGTCGCGCTGGTGCGAATTTAATAGCATGTCCATAATGTAAAAGGCGGGCAGGCCTAAATCTCTGACAACTGAAGTAACAAGATACAAATTGCGTCATGTCTAGTTACGCTAACCTCGCTGCTGAACGTACTATTGGCACGAACCGCCGTATGTGCGTGCGTGTATGTGTCTATGTGTATATATGTAGACACGTTAATCTCCGATATTGCTGTACGCACAAGTTTAAAACTTGGCAAAATACTTTATTCATAGGATTGCTAAAACCGCCTCCATGCATATTGTACTTGGTTGTCTCATTGAAGACAAAAAAGATCATTTATAAGAAATCGGTTGACCCAGATTAGAGTTCGTAATTTTTGTCATATTCATTTGAAATTTCGGATATAGCTAGCTAGTTTGTAGAAAGACACTCGATGTGTTTGTTAGCCAGCTTTGTACCCTTTCAACTTCTTCGGTAAAAATTATTCTTTTCAGAAAAAAATAAAACAGTTAAAAAATTGACTTCTGGAGAAGCCAGGCAGTGGCGGTGATGTAAACGAAGCAACCCCTTCACCATGAAGACATTGACACAATACTCTAAATATGACGTAATTCTCTCTCTCTCTCTCTCTCTCTCTCTCTCTCTCTCTCTCTCTCTCTCTCTCTCTCTCTCTCTCTCTCTCTCTCTCTCTCTCTCTCTCCATCTCTCTTTTTTTTTTTTTGGTTTTAATTTTTTTGTTTTTGTTTCTGTTGGTGGGGGGAGGGAGGGGGTGGGGAGGAGCGCGGGGGAAGGGGGGGGGGAGTGGGGGGTGGTGGTGGTGGGGATGGGTCTTTTTTACTTATATATGTTTTATCTTTTGCTGTATTGTCTGATGTATTTTTATATGTGTAGAGTAGCAGGACAGTTTGGAAGATAGGCATTGCTATGCCTAAAACTTTTTATCCTGAATAAAACGTTTCATCATCATCATCATCATCATCATCTCTCTCTCTCTTCTCTCTCTCTCTCTCTCTGTCTCTCTCTCTCTCTCTCTGTCTCTCTCTGTCTCTCTCTCTGTCTCTCTCTGTCTCTCTCTCTCTCTCTCTCTCTCTCTCTCTCTCTCTCTCTCTCTCTCTCTCTCTCTCTCTCTCTCACGGGCACATGAAGATCTATGCCTTTTGGAGATGTTTGAAGCGCGGGCGCACGCACACGTACACACATCGACGCGCTTTCAGAAGAGCATGCAGGTGTACTTAGTACGTCATGTTGCTAGGTAAAGTCAACCTCAATTCACACAAATTATACAAGACTGAAATTGTACCGTGAAATTCTAGTATTGTCACCATTTTCTCAAGTCTTGAAGCGAAAGTAAAATTCACGTAATATCTAAAATTAAGTAGAAACAAAAATGCGACATGACAAATGACGTTTGAAAAACCAATGACGCGTATGCACTGTGCCCCTTATAGAGCTCACCGACGCACTGGCAGATCTGCCAAGCTTTTGCAATAGGATATATTTCAATATCAGAATCAGGTCAAAGACAAAAAATAGAGACCTTTGATAGCGAGGACAGCTCTCATAGAAAAGACTTTGTGGGTTATGGTTTCAACCCATCTTGTTTTACGTTCGAAATAAACTGACTGATGGACCCTCGAGGTGACAATAACAACTGGCAAAACCTAACTCGTAATACAACTAATCATACTGCTCGTGCGAGAGAAATGTCAGCGCATTATTGACTAACAGCAGTACTGATAAAAGTTAAATCAGACTAGACCCGTCACATATAACTTGGCCCAATAGTCTTGACCTTCCTGTTTAAAACAAAAGCAGACCTTTAAATAATGAATTGGATAAAAATGATATCGTTTTACTAGTCACATTATAAAATCAAATTGCTGACTATCTAGCATACTGAGAAAGTAAATGAAAGCTGAAAAATCAATTACCGACGAGCAATAGAAATGTAACATTTTCGAACTTTCGGAAACACGTTAGTGCATAGGGGCCTGACGATGGTGCTTTTACTAAATGCAAATCCGCTGCGCCATCGCCATCGCCACTAGCTCAATTCAGTATACAAGGGAGGAAACGAACGACACGCGCGAGATTCTAGCTGTGGCTGGGAGTATCCCGGACCTCTTTCTCAACATCTGGAGTCCAACGTTAAACCTGTTAGTTGAGTGCCGTGAAAGAGGCCACTCTGCACTGCTGTGCATTCATTAGTTTCTGCCGCGTTTATTCTAAAGTCGAAGCGAATTACTCGAGGAGATATTGCCGAAAAAATAAAATAAAATAATAATAATAATACCGGCATTATATAGGCGTTTTTTCTCAATTTTTGGGTGAATCGAATCAAAGCGCCGCGAACTGAAACCCAGCACGCACACTCACGTGACAGACACGGATTTACACCGAAGGCAAACACATTACAAGACAGACGAAAGGCCAGTTCAGCTACTGAAGTTACAGAGATTTTTGATCGCTTGAATTTGACATTTGTAAAGTGGCCTGAAACCGGTACCAAAGTGTGTGTGGGGGGGGGGGGGAGGGTGGGTGAGGGGTGGGTGGGTGGGAGAGGGGTGGGTGGGAGGGGGGTGGAAGAACCGGAGTACCCGGAGAAAGAACCCCCGACGGTCCGCTCGAATTAACGGTGACACTTACCAGAGGAAAAAATGTCCGATGCCGGAACCCGTTTTCGAACCTCGCACCTTTGGCATTGGTGGCAGGCGCCTTAACCACTGCGCCACGGACCGCCCCGAGCAACTGAGCAGTGTTTGAACCAGACTCCATTAAAGTAGAGCTTTACACACCTAAAGCGATTGCTGCATGCACATTCATGTCGACAGTAGGTGAACTCTTGTTTTAATTTGATTGGATATGCTAATTTACATAATCCAATATAAAATGAGCATGACGCGTATTTCCGGCCACATCTAAAGCTAACAAATGGGCCTCTGCAAAATGATGCTTGACCTTGATTCTAAACTATCAGTTTTGATCGGCGGAAAAGGTTGGTATAGATTTGTGGCAAAATATGTACTGAAGGTGTTCAGTTTGAGGTTTTAGGCGGATGGCTGCTTTGAGGGTTAAAAACTGATCTGGAATCACAGTCCATCTCCGCGTGCCGTTGGTTTTGGTTAGTTCAGGGTTTAACGTCCACGGCACCGGAGTGATAATGGACGGTCCTGACGGGCGGGTTATGGGGAAATCTATTGTCTATGGAGTACGACCTGAACATTGATCAACTCAGGCGCACTACAACTGTACCACTTTGATTTACCAGGACCTTTCAACGGACATGCTATTGAACAAGCCAGTCTTTTTCCCCTGGATTGCGAGTCCAGCTACCGAGACCGGGACGGGGATTCACCCACGACCCGGCGATTCCCTTCGCTCTCCTGCTCCAAAGCTTAACCGCCTGAGCTATTTCGGACTCGTGCCGTGTCGTTCGATTCCTCCCTTGTATACTGAGCTAGTGATAGGTGGCGCGCACGCAGTGGCGCAGCGGATGTGCATTTAGTCAAAGCACCATCGTCAGGCCCCTATGCTTTTGTGTTTCCCATGGTTCCGAAAATGTCGCTTTCATTATTTTTAGTATAGTTAGTGGATGTTCTTGTTGTTTCACGCAGGCGGGGTGAATTAATGGCGGAACTTGGTGACTTACGTTAACGTTTTCTACGCTTAATATTCGCTTCTAACTCAATATACATACATAGGTTACTGAGATTTAGGAGTCCGACATCACGATTTATATATAAAAAAAAATGTCCCGATGGCTGATATAAAAGCCTCCATGCTGTCGCGTCTTAGGTTTTATCAAGCCATCTGGACATTTATATCAAGCAATTTAGCTCCGACGTGCTACAGCAGGAGATGGATCGACCATGATAATTCAAGGGTAGTGCCAGATTAGCTTGGCGCCATCAGGCGCCAAGCTAATCTGGCACTACCCTTGAATTATCATGGTCGATCCATCTACTGCAACTGGCGTTAATTCGTTAGGTGAGGCCTCCGAAATTTGCGAAATGGGGTTGAATGGGTTAATCGTAATATGGGACTCATAAAATCATAGATCTCAATATCTTATAAATCTCAATATCTTATAAATCTCAATATCTCCGTAAAATTCCGCTGCCAGTACAAAATTGCAATTTTCGCCTATCGGCATTTTGACGGATCTCTCCCGCCGTACCTTTCTGCCAAGCTGTCTGTTTATCAGCCATCACGAACCCTCCGTTCCTCCAGTGTAAAACGTTTCTAAAATCCCGAAGCTTAACATGAAAACTGTCGGGGAGCGTCTTTCACCTTTTTATCCCCGAGTGTGTGGAACTCACTGCCAACTGAAATGCGGAATCTGCCCACATTGTCACAGTTCAAAGCTCACTGAAAGGCTTTTCTTTTCTGTCGGGAATTTAACACTTAGCTCATCTTTAGCTAACTGTTGACTGCCTTTTATTCTGATCCTAGAGGAAGTGAATATAAGGTGTTGGGAAGAGATGGGGTGTTTTAATGTAGTGTATAATCGTGCGTGTGTTTGAGAGAGAGGGTGTGCTTTTGTGCATGCACAGTGAGTCCAGTGTTTTCCTGGAGAACAGCGCTATACAAGAACTATGCATTATTATTATTATTATTATTATTATTATTATTATTATTATTATTATTATTATTATATTATTATTATTATTATTATTATTATTATTATTATTATTATTATTATTATTATTATTATTATTATTATTATCTCATAAATCTCAATGTCTCATAAATCTCAATATCTTATAATCTCAATATCTTATCAATCTCAATATCTTATAATGAAAACTACTTTCAAGGCATTTGACAGCAGTAGCGTACGCTTTAACAAAGTAGGCCGCTGGTGTGCTGCGCTTTTTAGCCATGTAGAAAAAGGAATTCGTCGAGCGCGGGTTGGTCTATTATTTTACCGTCTGATGTTGAAGGCCCACTACGGCCGTAACTGTTCAAATATATACTTTTGTACAGATGGTTACAAAACGCTACACACAGGTCTAGCTAGGGTTCATTTAGACACAGGGCAATCCGGCTCAGCACATGTCGTCTATATGTCGAGTAACCTGACAATGACGTCACTCCGATCTAGAAATAGAATGCTTTCAGTATGAGAAACACTGAGCTACAAATAGATTGACAAGCTAACAGCTGCGCAGAGTAAGGAAGTGTGATTACGCGTGTGCTTTTGCTGCGTGTCCAGACTGTTGTTAACTTGAAGTTCATTAGATGTGTCGACAAGTTAGTGACAAACACAAATGCTGCTGAAATGTGTCTTCAGATTTATTCGTAATGGTATTTTAATAGTTTTACGGTTTGCTCGAGTAGAGTGTAGTGGGTCACTTCCAGTGGTCACGTGGCGACCCGGCCAGGGTTCACCACAAGACACAGTGAATGTATAGTCTAATCTCCCCGCAGACCATCCCTACGGGCAGGGTCTGCGAAACTGTAAATCACTTGACCTTATTACACCATACCTCTCACTTAAGGTTAGGACAGGGTTTTGTAGGATTTCCCCCACTTGTAAAAAAGTCATCGAGTTCGGGCAGGTCACTAGACCATGCAGGAAAAAGAATGCCACACTCAGAGGGTGGTTATAGCTGCTTTTGATTAAAAAAATAAAATAATAAAAGAAGAAGAACAAGCAAACAAAGTAGCCTCATAGTAAACACATTAAAAGTCTGAACAACTCCATGTCAGATTAATGTTTAAAAAACAACAACAAAAAATCTCAGTAGCTTCGTAGGTAAATCTCAATTTGTTTCTCCACCCATGAAAATGCCCAGCGAGTGGAATGGCTTGTATTACGTGCGCCTTTGTCACCGAGCGCTCAAAGAAATCATAAGTCTGTACTGGGTGCGCCATACGAGCTTCATGACAATCACATTACCCAACGTCGGTCTGATAGCCTTTTGCGCATTGGGTAGGCCATGAAAGGGTGCATTTCTTTGCCGTTATCCTGAGAAACAATTGCCGTCACCGTAGCTTTGTTTCAAATTGAGTTCAAGGACAATACTTTCAAACACCATCAATAAATTATAAGCTCTTCGATCATGCCGGCGAACTCAAGTCGCGCCTTTGATACCATGGCAGCGGCTACAACGCCATCCTGTTGCACAGGGCCTAGAACTCCTTCGACGAAGCAGTTCTAGGCCCTGTGCAACAGGATGATACGACGCCAGACAACCCAGCTGTTCGCCCCAGGAACACGAACATGGACTGAGCCGTCGCAGTCTACACTGCAGTATTCCGACCTGTCGGCCTCGATTTGTCTGCTCTCTGTTGTTCTTGGTTGTCTCGGAAGCAGAGCTGTGTGTGTGTGTGTGTGTGTGTGTGTGTGTGTGTGTGTGTGTGTGTGTGTGTGTGTGTGTGTGTGTGTGAATGGGGGGGGGGGGAGGGAGGGAAGGAGGAGAGTGGTTTAGGGGTAGGACCTTACCACCACTGATCGAACAAGTCAAACGATGAAGGTGGTGGTCACAGTGGGAGGGTGGTATTTCCAAACTCACCAAAAATAACAAGCGCATAGCAATTAAAATATTTGGGGGCCGGGAGAGGGGGGGGGGGGGACCTGGAAACCCTGTAACCCCTCCCTTACATACACAGATGCGATCTTGTGATGTATTTCTTACATGCAGCTGGTGGTGGGGTTGAGTGGTGACAGTAGAAGGTGGAGGCAGGGGGTGGGTGGAAGGGATTGGGTGGGTGGGGGGGGGGGGGATGAGAGTTTTGGGCGGGCTTAACCAATCATCAAAACTCACACACGCGCGCGAGCACAAATCCACACACAGCACACAAAGCACAAGTGTGTGTGTGTTGTGTGTATGTGCGTGTGTGTGCGTGCGTGCGTGGAGTGCTTTTGCTGTTATGTGCATCGCTAGAGGAACGCGCAAAACAAAGGAAATATGTGAAATACGTGAAATGTTTTATTTTATTTTGCAGAGTAAGTAAGATAGGGTGCACAACAGGAATAAAAAACTGAAGACGCTGCATGAAGAAATAACTATATTTACGAGCAAAAGAAAGGCGACATTTTCGGAATCATTGGAAACACTGATTCCCAAAATGTCGCCTTTCTTTTGCTGGCCATTATAGCTTTCCGATTATACTTTCATAAGCTAAAATGTAACATACACACAGCATTGTTGCATAATGTGGCGAATGAGCATAACACTTAACGCATACAATGTCAGTTAACCCTCGTGTGTCTGCAGACACCGGCACAGTAAGCACTATGTGTGTGACACTGTAAACAGTGCCGGAGGCTGCATGCACCAATGTGTTAATTCGTTGAGGCGTCGATGACATATAGAGACTATTAACTCATTGCGCTCGAGGTTCGAAATACCCACATTTTGGAGTTATCCTCCGAGGACTGCATTACAATTCAGGAGACAGATCGACCATGATAGTTCAAGGGTGGTGGCAGAATAGCTTGGCGTCTATAGGCGCCAAGCTATTCTGCCACCCCCCTTGAACTATCATGGTCGAGCCATATCTTGCTGTGGCGTGTCGCGGGCAGAATGAGCTAACATGATATACATATAATTTGCTGAAAACGACGTGCATTTCTGAGCAGAAAAAAAACACCAATATACATTGTACAGAAACGAATGTTACAGTCCTTAATTAACGG
Source organism: Semisulcospira habei (assembly GCA_036245525.1). NCBI lineage: Eukaryota > Metazoa > Mollusca > Gastropoda > Semisulcospiridae > Semisulcospira > Semisulcospira habei. The sequence goes on along the minus strand of BTPG01000001.1, from coordinate 109,338,066 downwards.
GTATTTATACATTACAATTTGCTAAAAGAATTTAATGTCCTCGAAATAGGAATTATACAATACAGTACAATACAGTACAACACGGCACAGTACAACAGCACGGTACAGTACAGTACAGTACATCACTGCAAGAAAAGTACAGTTTACAATACGCCATATTACAATGCAGTGCTATGCAATGCTACACACAACAAAATATTTAATTATCTAAAACCCAAGCGGGACAGACATTTGTTTTTGCCCGTCGTCCAAATACACTTCACACATTCTGCCCCAGGACAGAAATCCCCAAGTTTTGAAGTTGTCGTCTGAAGGACTGTATTACAATTCTAGAGACTGATCGAGCATGATAGTTCAAAGGTGGTACCAGAATATCGTGGCGCCTGTGGGCGCCAAGCTATTCTGGCACCACCCTTGAACTATCATGCTCGGTCCAGGTCTTGCTGTGGCGTGTCGGGGCTGAATGAGTTAACAAACAAGAAAATTCAGTGTCATCGAAATAGGAATAATACAACGCAGTACAGGGGAGTCCAGCGCAGCACAGCACAGCACAGCACAGCACAGCACAACACAGCACAGCACAGCACAGCAGAGCACACCACAGCACAGCAGAGCACAGCACAGTACACCACAGCACAGCACAGTACACTACAGCACAGCACAGCACAGCAGAGCACAGCACAGCACAGCACAGCAGAGCACAGCACAGCACAGCACAGCACAGCACAGCACAGCACAGCACAGTTTATAAGACGCTACAATACAATACAGTGCAATGCAATAGAAAACAAAGTATTTAATTTTCTAAAACACTCATGGGACAGAAATATGTGTTGGCCCGTCGTCAAAAATATACATAATATTAAAAAATTGACACGACGATTAAATAATCTAGAACATCAAACTAGAAAAGTGAGATACAAAATATTTGACTAAGTTGTGTGCACTACGACGCTACCGTAGTAATGCCTCAGTGCCTACTGTGACCAGCAGAGAATATATTTTTCTCAAACGGCCTCAAGCAGGGGCATTTAAAAAAAAAATTGTTGTCTCTTTACCATTATTAGTACTGCAATATAGTCTGTGCGAAATGTGATTTTCGTTTCTCGTGTTTTATTGTAGTTAGTATTGAGTGCGAGTGACCGCGCTTATGGGTGGGAAGGCTTCCTGACACGACGCAAACATTCACATACACATTCACAGGTCACACAAATACAGCACACGGCCAGCGACACTGCAGAATTTGGTGTCTGAAGCTGGACAAAGCGACACTTTACATATTCTGTGTACATTCACAATAAACTCAAATGCACTTATAATTATAATCTTTGAAAACGATGAAATAATCCATTAAAAAAAAATAGTGTGCATCTTCTTTTTCAGTACTTTAAAAAAACAACAGGCAGTCCCAGCACTTGATGTTGGTCCCCATATATTCACGGCCATAAACTACGGGTAGCTGGTTGGTTAGTTCGGTGTTTAACGTCCACGGCAGCAGTGACAGCTATTGCCTATGGAGTATGACCTGAAAACTGATCGATTCGCCCGCACTGCAACTTGGCTAATTTGATTTACCAGGACTTTTAGCGGACATGCCATCTGAACAAGCCCGTCGTTTTGCCTGGACGAACGACGGAATAATTCACACGCTTTTCATAAACCAGTACACAGAAGGTCATCGGGGTCGGTGTCAGGGCAGTTGGCCCGCGCACTATTGTGCACGGGTCAACTGTGACACCAGCCCGATGACCTTGACGATTCTGGACAATGGAGTTTGTAAATCAAAGAGAAAAAACAGACCAGCCATAGGGGTCTGAATCAACCACCAGCCGCTCATTAGCATTTGCATCAGCAGGGTTATGTAACATAGACAGGGTTATGCCATTGCAACTTCAACTAAAAGTAGGACAAACCTGTATAATTATGATCTGAATAGATAATATATTACGTGCAACACTATGGATATAGTGATAACGTTGTCTGGGTGTGCGTGCGCATGTGTATATGTCTGCAAGCAGACGTGTGCTTGCGTGCGTGCGTGCGTGTGTGCGTGCGTGCGTGTATGTGTGTGTGTTTTGAGTGCGCACGTGTGTGCGAGTGTATGTATAACTATTCTATTTTTACCCCACAAGAATAACAGGCGGACAGATAATACTGCTTATGTGTGATTTGTTAGATACCACACGCAGTCACTCCTGTACGGTACATCGAAGGCCTTTTTTTCATACGCAAACCTAATGCGGCGGTGCATGTAATATAGTTATCTTTTTTCCCTAACGGAGTTGTCGCAACCAATCCATCAATTTCAACGTGAGAAACTAACAAAGTGATGCTCCATCTTTAACCCGCAGCCAATGCAAGTTGTGTCCCCTAGTTTTTAAAATTTATAATGGCATCGACGACCTAGGAACGACTTTTTTGTAGCACCATTTTGTGACAGAACCCGAAACTCTGAAGGGAAAATCTTTGTACAGCACTGCAACACTAACCTGCGGAAGTTTGTTTTTCTAACAGAGTTGCCATTGTTTGGAATGACTTACCAGTTTCATTAAAAAAGCATCTAATATAAATTCTTTTAAAAACCAGCTGGACGAATTAACAAAATTTAAAGACATTTTCTATTCCTTTGATAAATGATTTATAGGAAAATTCGCATGCATAGCAGACCCATAAAGTAACTAAAGAAAGAAAGGCCATTTGCAAGGCCTCACGGCCTATTTTGTCCTCACAGTACTACTACTACATACTACTACTAATGGCTCCGAGTATTTAGATTTACTGGGACTCTTATAGTCCGTGTCAAGGGACGTAACCTGGAAGACTGCATAGCCCCTGAATTTACATTGTACTGGCTGGTGTGATGGTGGTTGTCTCCCTTGATTGGATACTGCTGATCAGCGGTAATGAATCGAGGGAGATAACCAGGGTGGGCGGTTGTGGCAACAAACATGAGCGCGTCACTCGGTTTCAAAACTTTCCAAAGCCTTGATGAACTTAGACATTCCTGTCAGGCTTTGAATCTGAAGACTTTTCCTCAGCACTTCGTATAACTGACATCTCTGGCGCCTGCACACACGGTGGATTTAAAATCATGACCCCCAAAAATTGTCATCACCAAGCATGTTAAACAGATGCTAAAATAATAACCACAGAAATAAACAAACAAGCATGGTAAGAACAAAAACAGAATAGTTTACGGCTGGCTGCACGCACGGGAGATGGGGGAGGGGGAGAGGATGGGGATAGTAACCGAGTCCAATTGCAAGAGACATAGATCCTCATGAGCCCCCGCGACTGCGGGGGCTCATGAGGATCTATGTCTCTTGCTGACAACACCTTCAGTCTCCATGTTTTTTGGACGGTTATGATGTTTTTTTGCGTTGAATTAAGAAAGATTTCATGCTCACAAACCAGACAGATGAGGCCAGCGCTGGTAGAATAGTACACACACCAAGGGGAATTACTCCATGCTGGGCATACAAAACGTTTAGATCCCCTGCCCCCTTCTATCAGGCAACCTATTGCCAGCCCGTCATCTAGGAATAAATAGGATCGTATTGTTCTTTTCCTTTGTATTTTTCTGTGGGCTGGCGATTGGGTGCCTGATAGGGTGTGTATGACCAGCGCCGAGTTATTCCCCTTGTTATGTGAAGCGATTTCAGTCATACACACAATTTGCGTGCTACGCAAGGCAGTGACGGGGTTAGTTAGTATCCGCCCAGGGAACATGGATAAAAAGTGAAGCCAGCAAGAGGCATAGATCCTCACGAGCCCCGTAGATCTACATGTCGTTTGGGGTTCATGAAGATCTGTATCTCTTGCAGTTGGACTGCATTCAGGTTTTCTAGGCTAGGAGGAGTCAAAGCACAGAACAACACATGGTGCAAACCCAGGTCAAAATACTTTTAATCCGTTAAGTGCTATCAAAAGTTAAACACCACCCAGCTGCAAGAGGTATAGATGCCCATGAGCCCCCGCAGTTGCACTAACTCACCGCAGTTGCGGGGGCTCATGATGATCTATGCCTCTTGCTGAAACCACGTTCAATCCACGTTCCTGGCACAGCTGGGGCTATTTCGTGTTGAATTAAGGTTGTAGGACACACCTGTTTCGCGCATCTTTTCTGCGCATTTAGATACCGCTATCTTGCGTCTGCCGTGACCTGAGACTAGAGGTCACCGAAAACAACCGCCGTACGGCAAGTCGTATTGCAAACAAGCTCAATTTATCGATAATTGACAAAAGATATATACTGTCTGAAATAGGTGTGTACGCTGACTGTTTCTATGCATAAAATGTTGTGTTTCCTCAGAAATAAGATATTTTTGCATAAGTTGCGACAAGTCATCGAGCGTCAGTAGTAACGCATAACCATTTCTCAGAAGAAGAAAAAAAAAATGAACGGGCCAACCGAACGGGAGCCAGGAAAACAACAAAATCTCTTTAAACATCAGGAAGGTAAAGTAAAATAGAAAAAGAGGTTGGTGGTGTTTGCTAAGTGACTAGAACACGAGTTACTAGTAGTGAAAGAAAAATGTCGTACGTAAGTGACTGGTTTTCCAACTCTTAAAAAAAAGAAAGTTTTATGCACCGCCGTGAGATATCACCTGCACGGCGTAAAAACCCAATAGCTAACTGTCCTTTTATGCATGGAAATTTACAGCCTACCTGCAATGAAAAAGACTACATTTTATTGTGGGTTGACAGGGGCATGCATTCCATGTATGTCAGTCACCACCTAGAAGTAGAACATTTCCATACACTGTCTCAGAGAGCCTTTACTAATACGGTGGAAGGAATGTAGTCCACATTGTAGTGATATTAAACCAGTGCCAGTGCTTATTATTTAGGAAAACGTACTGTGTGTAGTATAAAGTCCTGCTAAGGGAGAATTTTGCATTACTAACTCGGTAACTGCTTTCAGTACTTAGTAACTTAGTTTTCTCATCCATTCTCTGTCTTATGAAGGCTATAATTTATTAGTTATTACAGATTAGGAGATAGGTCCAGCATTTTTTTTAGTTCAAGGATGGTGCCAGAATAGCTTGGCGGATGAGACGCCAATCGATTCTGGCACCACCCTTGAACTATCATAGTCACATTTATTTCAAGCAGTGGGTGTATCAGGATTAAAAGGGTTACCTAGTAAAACGCTACTTTGGACTGAAACCCTAATATTTGTTGACTACCATTTTGGATGACCGTAGAATGTGTGAAAAATACAAATTTGACTAGTACAAAAGCAAGCCTGTATGTTGAGACTCGTGACACTTGTGACACTTATTTCAGCTACCGTTTGGAAAGGTCACACAGGTTGTGAATCCGTTATGCGCATGAGGCGTACAGACGTGACTTTGCCATTGTTGTTTGTTCTTTGTGGTTTACACAGTTTTTGTCGCATTTATTTTGAAAGTAATAATCTGCCCCTGCATTTAGTTCACGCAAAGTGAAATTGTCATGCTGCCGAACAACACAGTAATAATCATGTATTTCATTTCAGGCTAATACTGCTGTTGACCTCTCGCTGTGGAGTCTCAGTACTTTCACCCAGAGTACATACTTGCAAACAAGTGCAGAAGTATGACGTCTACACCAACTGACCAAGGTCACACTCACAGCTCAAGTGAAGTGAGGGAATGTGACACTTATTCTCCTGGACTCAAGGTAAATCATACCAGTAGATCTGTGATGAGAATCAGGTGCAGAACACAACACAACTATGGTGTGAATGAACACATCATACTGTAATGCCTTCTTTCATTGGCTCATGTGCGAAGCAAGTGTAAGGCTATGTTCTGGGCCATTGGTCGTCCATGGTAAACTTTAATGTTGGCATTTTCTCAGAGACTATTCAATCCACAGTCTTCAAACGTAGCCGAAGGATACTTTGTGGCAAGACCTTTCTTACTCTTAGCCTACCAGTTTGAGTTCAGGCCAAGGGTCATGAGAAATCAAGAAATAGGTTAAAAAAAAAATAGCCATATTTTGACAAAAGATATTTTTTCTCCAATACTATTCACAACTGTACATAAGCCAGCACTTTACATATGCTTAGCCTCATGGCACTTAAATTTCAGTCACCTTTTGGAAAGGTCACACAGTTCAGATTAAGAAAATGATCAGTTTTAAATGCACACGAGCGATCCAGGCTTCACCATTCTTGTTTGTGGTGTTCACAGTTTATTTCACATTAGTTTGAAGGTAGTAATGTGTAAACTAAATGTAGGGATGAATTGGGTGGGTGGGTGGGGAGGGGGGGGGGGACTCCCCCCACCGGCCCCGAATTGTTTATAATGCTATAACAAAGTCCCTGTTTGTGGAGTTTGGAACCGACCCACCCTGAAATAAGATCAGAAGTGAAATTGCCATGCTGCCGAATAACACGATACACATGTATTTCATTTCAGGTCAGTGCTGCTGTTGACGTCTCACTGCAGAGTCACGCCCAGAGGGTATACTTGCAAACAAGCACAGAAGTATGACGCCTACACCAAGAAGAGGCAAGAGCTAGTCAGGTCATGTTTGCTCACAGGAAAAGGCCACAGCTAAAAGCAGGCAATTCCAGTTCCAGCGGATCAACTAAAGTGAGAGAATGCGACACTTATTGTCCTGGACTCGAGGTAAAGCATACCGATTGATTTGTGAATAGAATCAGGTTCATAACAAAACACAACTGGTTGGGATAAACACATCACACTGTAATGCTTTCTTTCATTTTGAAGATGGTGTAGTAGTAGTACCAGCATTCTCAACAACACCGAATGCTAAAATCACTTGCTGTCAACAAGTGGCACCATACTGCATTTGATTTGAAAACTAGAGGGTTGGGCAAGTCTCCAAATACTGTCGTTTTCTTTAATAAACACTTAGTGCATACAAAAGGACTAGAAAAATCTGAATACTACCCATTTGGTCCAGTGTGTGCAGTTGCTAAACAGCAATGCGTTGTGTCCTGTTTGAAACAATTTCTGCAAGTTACACTTTGAATATTGATGCTGATTCTAGATATATGTATACACCCTTTGTGGTCATTTCAAGCTCAATGGCGTCTAATTTTTGGCGCAAGTGTGATAGCAAAAGTAAGTGTTTGTAATGGGTCGTCCGTCAACTGTCTGTTACCTGTGGGCAACTTTAACATTGGCATTTTCTCGAAGACTATGCAAGCCTCAGACTTCAAACTTGGCACAAGGGTACTTTGTGGTAAAATAATTCTAAACATACCAATTTCTGTGACCTTTCAAAGGTCATCTCAAGTAGTATTTTCAACTTCAAACTCAAACTTGCTATGGAGATACCACATGATAAGGGTGACAAAAGTTAGTTTCGGGTAGAGTTGTAGTTTTTATCAATGTTTTTGCAAACTTTTCAATAAAATTTGGCATGATGATAACACTTTTCTGTGCTACTAATGTAATCAGCCCCTCACAGAGGTCAAGGGTCAGAGAGGGTTGACAAATGTGTGAAAAATGAAGGGATTTGGAAAAATACTCGGGTTTCGCTGGTACAAAATCCAGCCCTATACTTATGTTTAGACATTTTCAGAGACCTGTTGGAGAAGTCAAGCCAAGGTCAAAAAGGACAGACATATTATGTGGATTGGTCATACACGTGAACCATAAGGACATTGCCTTTCTTGTTCATGTTCTGACTACTGTCATATTATGCATATTTGTACTTTGTATAAATACTTGCAAACATATATGCACGCAATATGTGCATGTCAGAAATTTTTTGATACAAAATTATCTTTTGCAGGTTGCGAAAAATGAGGGAAGAAAAGTTCAGCGGGTACATCTCTCCGCAATGGCCAACCGACGAGAAGGCAAAGGAAGTGAACTGATTGTCCTGTGTAGGAGGGCAGACGTCCTGTTATTTTGATGTCCATCCACCAGGCTAGCCACAGTGTCAAGGTTTTGGACAGTCACATCATTCGCAATGCAGCAAAAGCCTGTGCCTTACTGCCTGAGCTGATGCATAGCCATATATTAGGAGAAGGGCAAGCAGGCTTTAGGCCTGGCTATTCAACTGCAGACACAACAACAGTGGGGCAGTGACAACAAAGTGACAATGACAAAACTCGAGAAAATAGAAATAAAGAGGGAGTGTTTCCATAAGCCTGACATAGAAGCAGCGGAGCAACAAAATTGTAACGTGCAGTCGAGCAGTTCAGGGGCTATTGTACAGTGATGGGGGTGTGCTTTGTGTGTTTTCATATAACAATGTGACAAAGCGATTTGACACCCATGTTGTAATTTGTAGTGCAGTAAAAAGGTGAAAAATATCTGTATTTTGACCAAAAAGATGTTTTCTCAAGTATACACAACTTCAAACCCAGACTTGGTACAAGGTGGTAAGAACTTTTCATGCATACTAATTTCGTATGCATGAAAGGTCAGAAAGGTCAAGGGTCACAAGAAATCGGGAAATAGGTACAAGATAGCCATATATTGCCCAAAGATTTTTTTTTCTCAAGTATTCCTAACTGTAACCCTAAACTTGGTAAAGAGATACCTGATGGTAAGACCTTCCTATGCATATTTATTTGGATGACCCCCTCAGAAAAGTTACTTTTTGTCACTCTCCTGTCATGTCGCGATTTGGAAATGCAGCTTAATATGTATTAGTTTTTGATTATCCGAAGAAAACCCCTTTACTGACAATGTGTTCATTTTTCGAAGACATTTCATCATATGAACAGGTCTTTATTGTGACAAGTTCCTAAATGCTGGCATACATCAGTCATTCAAAATATGTACTCCACAGCTGACACTTATGGGGTAGGAAACAGTGGTACAGATAGATTTTGTGCAGCATCGGTGTGAGACAAGGAGAAAACTTATCACTGCTCCGCTTTGCATTATTCAAAATGATATACAGGGCTCATTCTGAAAATGGTCAGTGGCCTCAGAGTATAAAACCCACGGGTCCTTTCTGAAGAGGGGATGTGCGGAAATATAGAAACGTGGGGATGTATATTTATGTCATTAAACCCTCAGCTTAAAATGTTGTGCAAATGTGGACTTGCTCAATGAAAAACGCAATACTTCTCAAGAGTGAGTTGACCATGCAGTTTTTGCATTACCCTCCAGCTGTCACAGCAGATTTAAGTGGTTGGGTGATAACTGATCATAGGCATATGATATGTACTGTACTTTGTGTTTGTTTTGTTTTTTTCTTCCACTGTCAATCTTTGACTTTCAGCTGTGTGGCTTTACTTATCGTATCAGAATTGCTAACCACATGGTTCATTTCACAAGTTTTACAGATGTACTGTACATGACACACGCCTGAAAAACAGAATGATCTGACTATGATCCGTGTCCATTTGTGATTTGTGCTAAGGAACATGCATACAGTGTAGTAATAAGGATAATATTTCATTTCTGAGCACATTCATGTAAGTTCTTTTGTGATTTTTTTCATGCCCCAGCGGGTCCAAAATTAAATAAAGTAAACTGATGCCAACATTGTGTACAGGGTGCTATGCAGCAATCAGTTGTGACATGATAGCCTGCACCATGTTGAGTTTTTGGAGAGCAGCAATGGTATTTCTTGGATTACGGGCCAGCATGGTGCAGACTCTGTTGTAGACACTTTGCCAGCGTAGCACTCATGTATTTTGCAGTGTTATATGGTCGATTTTGTATCAAGAGCAGTACAGGTATTGTTTGGTGTGGATGCCTATATTATGCAGACTAGGTGACACAGTGCATTGTACCCTTTGTTATTCAGTTGTTATGGTATTTTGTGTTGACATCAGCATTGTGCAGTGCAAGTTATGGGGCTTGAGACTGCATTTCACTTTGTTGTGCTGCAATTGGACACAGTGTGGTACTGGTAACAGTATTGTTTGATTTTCATGCCAACATTGTGCACAGTATCTGTGTAATGTAGTTTGGTACTGCATTTCACTGTTATTATGTTGTGGGATGTGCAATGTTGAATTATATCAGGACTACAGTGATGGTACATGGTCTCTCTCTCCCCCTCCCTCTCTCCCTCCCCCTCCCTCTCTCTCTATATATATATATGAGCAAAATAATATATGTAGTGGAAGGCTCTAAATGATAAGTCTGTCATTTCTTCTCTCCTATCCCCCTTCTTTTATATACTGTGCAGTTGGCTCCCAAATAAATACCTCATGAGCAAGTGGTTGCCGGTGTCGGTCTCCGTTGGCATGCACACAACTAAAAATGACATCAGCTCCACTTTTCTCCCAAATAGCTTGTATACAGTCAGCACTTTGTCAATGTAAATGTGAATAATGTTACATGTAGTTGAAATATGTTCTGCAGTAAAGCTGTATTTTGAGGGGGAGCTGGGTGGCTCGGTGGTAGTGTGTTTTTGTTTCCTTATAATTTGTAACCAAAAACTGCTGGGAAACTGAGATTCAGCTAGAGAGATAGGTACATCCACTACCAATCTGTTTACAAACATCTTTCAACCAGAGATGTTCATCGACCTGCTTTCACGCAGACACCAAACGAGCATGTAGCATTTCTTGCAGCAGGTATATTAAAACAAATTCACATCAATTAATGTTTGTAGATGATGCCAGTAAAAATTATTAAAAAAAACTGTCTGTGACAACACTCTTTGGTGTACTTTTTCATCAGTGAAGCTGTGAATGATTGAATGAATGTAAACATGCTCACACAATGCCTGGCTGAAAAAAAAATGAATGAACAAATGTACCAAGGTAACCAGTGTGCATTTTTATCCAAAACTGAATCCGGTTGTTTGGTTTATGGTTTAACATTCACATTACCACAGTGATGATAATCGCATATTTAAAAAATAAAAATAAAAAAATAACACGCGTTAATTTTTTTTTTTTTTTTGCTTTGGGTTTAAAGTGTGTTTCATTTAGCGAAGTAGAAACTGTATGGGTTTCAAATGTGAGCAGGAAAAAAATGTCGCCATCTACGGGACTCGAACCCTGGTCACTGCGTGGCAAAGAAAAGTACCTTACCACTGCACTAACTAAATTACTAAAAAACAGCTCGTGCATTTAATTACTTATAGATAAACGTTTTCATCCCGTATCTGCCGTTGTTGTTTGTTCCAGTTTACTGTCACAAATAGTAATCGAGGACTAGCAGTTTGGGCGTAGTTTGCAACAGTTTGGGCTTAGGTTTTCCCTTGTAAGTTTGGCGTAGTCGTTTTCCCTTCTTTCTAATGCCGGCTACGGCGGAGATATGATCTGCCGGAAGTCCGACATCGCTTGTATCCCTTATTGAATACGCACTCGAAAACGACCCAAAGTGCCCAATTTTGTGCGGGACCCCATATTTTCTTCATAATCAATGTGATAGTTATAACATAAAGTACGACTTTATCGAATAAAAAGGGCCTGAGCAATTGCCCAACATTGCAAACACTTGTAATGTTATTGATAACATCCGGGCAATTTGCGAATTTACAACATACATTTTTTTAGATTTCACTTAGAATTCCATATATCAGAACACACTTTTTTTACGAGAAAATACTAACATACTTTATGAAGTGACCGAAATGTTTCTTTATCATTTTAACACACTATTCCATAAATTTTTATTGTGTTCTGAAATCGGCTATTTTGCGTGTTTTTTCTCGTGGGGTACCTCAGAAAAACGGCTGTAACTTACAAATATGCCCGGGACCATGGGTCTGTCAGGGTGGCAATAGCCTCCAGACTCTCAAAAAACCCTATAAAGGGCAGTTTTCAATTAAAAAATGTAGGTATAGTATACAACCTTAAGGAAGGCTGCAGAAACAGAGTTTGTGTGAACTGGCACTAAACGGGTACAGAAAGATAGACATCATGAGGTCGCGATTTGGCAAGATAAATCATGAAATCTACCTTTACCTTGTGAGAGAGAGAGAGAGAGAGAGAGAGAGAGAGAGAGAGAGAGAGAGAGAGAGAGAGAGAGAGAGAGAGAGAGAGATTCAATGATTCAATGATTCAATGAAGCTTTATTTATCAACGGTTGAGGCATTGACATCGTCACAGACATAGCCATTTTTCAAACCTGCCGTTGCTACAAAACTACGAGACAAAATACAAAAAAACTAAGTATATAGTTAAATGTAAATGAAACAAAAACATTGCTTATTTAGGGAAAGAAAGTCCCATGACAATCTCACACAGCTAAACTAACACACACACACACACACACACACACCATCACACACGCACACACAGATTTTGTAATTGGGAGCATACATAATCAGGGTTACAGGGCAGTATATATTTCACAACGTAATGATTACGACTGCTTCGAGAAGTACTTGAAGAGACTGATTTTGAAACGGGCTAGAGAGGAAGCGGATTTTACATAATCAGGAAGCGTGTTCCAAGTCTGCGTTCCCGCGAATGACAAACTAGATTTGTATATATCAATTCTTGTTTTGGGGACTAAGAAAAGTTGTCTAATATTACCAAGCCTAGATTCCGACTTAGAGAAAAGAGTTGTGATATATTCTGGTATTTTCTGTTTCCACACTTTGAACATAAAAATAGCCTTATTGTATTTGAAGTGGTCTTGCAGCGGCAGAAATCCTATTTTGGCGAGTTTTTCTTCTGTTGTGAGTCGTGGGTCAGGAAGGATTAACTTTGCTGCCCTTCTGTGTAACAAGTTGAGTCTCTTCAAGTGGACTTCACTGCATCCATCCCACACCGTTGACGTGTAATCAATATGAGAACGTATGTGAGCATTATAGAATAGTTTGCGCGTGTCCGAGTCGGTGTAATATTTCAGTTTGGACAACATGAAAAGATTTTTGGCTACCGTTCTGCATAAAGTGTCCGTATGAGCCTTCCACTTAAGCTGACTGTCAATTGTAATCCCTATTAGGCGGTGTTCATTAACGTGTTCTATTTGCCTGCCCTTTAATAAAAGGTTAAGTAACAGGGGTGCTAACTGGTGTTTTTGACGAGTGGCGATTATCATAGATTTGGTTTTAATTGGATGAACAATCATAGAATTTCTGTGACACCATTCAGACACTTCATCAAGACTATGCTGCAAGTTGGAAGAAATTACTTGTATATCTTTGTTAGTCATATGAATGGAAGTGTCATCAGCAAAAAGATCACATTGTACGTTCTTGCAAGTTATATGAAGTGGCAGGTCATTGATGAATAGACAAAATAATAAGGGACCAAGCACGGATCCTTGGGGAACTCCATACTTTATATCTTTTAGAGAAGAGTAAGATCCATTCACTAGAACTTTTTGTTTACGATCAGTTAGGTATGATCTAAAAAATGCAACTACTTCTGTACTATTCAAGTATTTCTGAATCTTTGTCATTAGAGTGGTGTGATCGATTAGGTCAAAGGCCTTTTTAAAGCCTAAGTAAACGACACCTGTTATCTGGGATTTGTTCATACCGTGAAGCCATGCGTCAACGAGGCGCGTGAGTGCGGTGTGGCACGAGTGTTGTGGGCGAAATCCGGATTGAAAGGGATGCAGGAGCTTGCGGTTTTCTAAGTAGGCAAGCAGGTGTTTGTGAACACGCCTTTCAAGCGGCTTTGATAGGACTGATAATAATGAAATCGGTCGATAGTCGTTACGGTCAGAACGATCTTTAGTTTTTGGAAGTGGAATGACTTTAGCGTATTTTAGTTTGTTAGGGAAAGTATGTTGCTTGATACAAAGGTTGTAAATGTACGTAATAGACTCTACTATGTACGGCAGGGATAACTTAAGTATTTGCGGGCTGATGTCATCAGGCCCCGAAGACTTTTTATTTGGTAGTTTACTAATGAGCAAACCCACCTCATGAACTGATAGCAAGGGAATGCTGAAGGGGTCTGTGTCCTCTGTTCTGTGTTTACAGAATTCAGAAAGCAAATTAGAACATTCATACTTACTGCTATTAATTGAGGCATTTAGAGTTTCAGCGACTGAAAGAAAATGATTATTAAAAGTTTCTGCAGTAAGACTGCTGGGAATGGTTGTTGAAGTGCCAGGGGAGCCTTTAGTTAGAGTGTTTAATAGGCGCCAGATAGTGGAAGTATCCTTACTGTCTTTCACTGTGTCACGGATTAACCTTTTCCTTGCCTCTCTGATCATGTACTTAACACGGTTACGTTGTTGCTTAAATTCAGGAAATAGTTTTCGACTACGCAGATCATCTCTGAGCGCCATCGCTTGCATTATTTCTGGGGTTAACCATGGAGGAAGAGTGTTTGATTTAACCCTTCTCTCACGAAGGGGTGCGTGTTTGTTTAATACAGTTAGAAAAAGAGTGTACCAAATAGAAAGGGCAGTGTCCGGGTCATTGGAGAGAAGTACATCGTTGAACGGAGTATTATTTAAATCAAATAGGAATTTATTATGGTTAAAGTTCTTGAATGATCGATATGTTATGGTTGTATGGCCGTTCTTCTTTGCTTTCGGAATCTTTTTTGACCATGAAGAAACAACTGGATAGTGATCACTAACACTTAGATTTGAAACATCAACATTACAGACGGCTTTGGGTTTATTAGTGTATATGTGGTCTATAAGTGAGGACGTATTCTGAGTAATTCTGGTGGGCGATTTTACTAACTGGACTAGACCAAACAATGAAGATATTGTATCCCACGCAGTGTGATTCTTAAGGAAGTCTATATTAAAATCTCCCATGAGAAGAAGGTCAGCCTTTCTTTTGCACGCTCTATCAAGGATCTGACTAAAATGGTCATACCATTCAAAAGTGGCGGCAGGGTTTCTGTAAAGGAATCCAACTAGTAGCGGTGTCGATTTAGGGCATTTCACTTCCAACCACAAACACTCTACGTCTGCTGTTTCCAAGTCCAAGCGTCTATGGACTAAATGCTGAATGGAGTTGTGAATGTAGACAGCGATGCCTGTTTGACCTGGGGACGAGGGGTCTCTCCTAGTCAAGGAAAAAGTAGGAATACTAATGGCTTCATCGCTCACACACGAGCTCAGGCGTGTCTCACTAAGCCCAAATAAATGAAACGGTGTGGGATTGCTAATGTAGACAGATATATCGGTTAGTTTATTGCACAAATGAAAAACATTGAGATGCCCTATTCGCATAACTTCAAATTTATGTCTATTAGGGAGTAAGGCAAATTTGTACAGAACAAACAACAACAACAACAACAACAACAACAAAATGTCAAAAGAAGGAAGTATACTTTGAGATTATTAAATGAAACAGCACAAATGCCTATGTATATATAAAGCTGGTAAATAGATAAGACACAATGAAATGATTTAGCAGACTCGTCGGCAGGGAAATAATCCAACTGCTCGAACATCAAAGTCCCGATAGCAAGTTCAGTTAGGCGTATCAGCCGCACACGAGCACAATACTGGCCGGGATTTGGTAATCCGCTTTCAACTCGATACTGCTCAGCGAAGTAAAGCGGAGACACAGTTATCACTGGTAAATTGAAGCTTGATTGAATCGTCTTGATTCAATCGAGTTTCCTTCACGCTGATAGTCTGCTGGTATTCGAACAAGCACTGACTGACCTCGTATAAAACACACAGAGTACTCCGACACAGTAGTAAACTAACGGATCAATGATATTCTAGTCTCGGAGAGACTTTATCCACGACGAACGAACGAACGACACAGAAAATGATGATCGTAACTGTTCTTGGTCATCGCAAAATACGTAACACTACAGTGGCACATTGATCACCAAAAGTTTTGCTTACTGCGCACTGTTCACAAGCTAACAAGAGTTCTTGAACAGTCAGAAATACAAATACATAAAATAAAAGTTCACAGGCACAGTCCCGAACAAATGCCTACAAGTAAAGTAATAGCGGTGTCAAATACACACGTTTATCAAGGAATAGAATCAGAAATGAACTGTCAATCGCTAGAATTAATGGAACGACGAAACACCACCGATCGTTGTTGTTTTTTGTTTTGTTGTTGCACACACACGCACACACACACGTGTGTGTGTGTGTGTGTGTGTGTGTGTGTGTGTGTGTGTGTGTGTGTGTGTGTGTGTGTGTGTGTGTGTGTGTCCGGGCGCCAAGTTTATCAAGTTCCTTTTGTCTAGGAGTAGCGGCCCTTTTCCCGAAGCCGCTTAGTTTTTCCGTACATCGGATATTTAAAAAAAATATGTATGTGTGTCCGGGCGCGGCACATCTCGAATGAGTTAAAGTTTTGTCTTTCTTCCCAGTGAGCCCAAGCGGGCTGGTGGGATATTTGCTGGATTGTTCTGGAAATCTGTTATAGTATAAAAGACGGTGCGTCCACAAATGCATCCACAGGCTGATACACTGTCTCCTCTAACAATGCATCAACACTTTTGACATATTGCGTCTCTCATACAATGTACACACATATTTCCTAACACTGTCTTTTATACTGTTACATATTTCCAGAACAATCCAGCAAATTTATACAACTCAACCAATCATAAAAGAAAACGTAGCCAAAACTGATTCGTGTACTAACATCTAGGCGCATTCGACAAAATGTTGCGAAATGTATCCAACAACTTTAACATCATATTTGAGGTCACTAGAAAGGTCGCGACCCTGACAAATTTTCCAGTCTAATGTAGGTCGGACTACAACAATGTAGCGAAAATATTATGCAACATTCTAGATACACCAAAAATTCTCCGTGCAAAAGAAAATGAATTTTGCTAAAAAGGTACGTAAAAGGTACGTAATTCTTATCACAAATAACTCAAATGAATATCGGATCTTTCCTATGATCAACGCACACATGCTCCCAAAAGAATAACACAACCACAAACGTAACACCTGGTACCGAGGTGATGGGTGAAATCTGCAGACGAGCTGTTGTCCTATTTATGTCAAGAACTAAGACTTTAGCAACAGACTGAACTTTTAATGTCAAGTTCACGCACTCGGTCCCTGTGTGTGTGTGTGTGTGTGTGTGTGTGTGTGTGTGTGTGTGTGTGTGTGTGTGTGTGTGTGTGTGTGTGTGTGTGTGTGTGTGTGTGTGTGTGTGTGTGGTGTGTGTGTGTGTGTGTGTGTGTGCGTGTGTGTGTGTGTATGCAAAAGTGTGCCCGTATAAAACGAAAAAATGAAGGTGAAATGAAATGATAATATGCATGTGCTTGATGTGATATGCTCAATAGCCCACTGCGCAAAAGACCATCAGGCCGACGTCGGCGGCCGTTGGTCCGCACACGTCCGTGCGCAGTCAAACTGCGGCCGACGTCGGCCCGATGGCCTTTGCGCACTGGGATAGCCTAAAATGCTCAGAGTAATTGACATTGAAATGATCAGAACAATCTGCAGACCAGCTGTTGTCCTGTTTATGGCAAGAACAGATAGTGCACCCACAGACAGATAGTGCACCCACAGACAGATAGTGCACGCACAAACTGCACTTTTCATGTCAAATTCACACACTCAGGTGTCTTGGCTGATGGACGTGTTGTTAAAGAAGTAATCCCATAGGTGTTATTCTTCAAGTGATCCCTCAGTTTTACAGTTTTGATTGGATTTCATCGAATGTTCTGTCCTATGGTATGATATTGTATACGATACGACACCATCTGCAGACAGATTATATTCCAACAAATGTTCCATAGTCATGTTTAGTTAGTGTGATTTTAATCTGTTTGGTACATTGCAATTATGATTTGTAAATATTTTTTTTAAGATGTTAGACTAAAATTTAAAATGGATGATTATTTCAATGGTTATATCATATTGATTTAAGCTGAGATAATGAAAAACGACAGAGACTTGAAAATACTAAAATTATAATAGAACAAATCTAGTATTATTATCTCCATATTGACATTTTCAAAAATGATGATTCCCAAATGAACAAGTCTCCCGACAATTTAATTGTACATTTTCACAGCATTAACTGACGCGGGAAAAAAAGCAAACGGGTGCAGCAACACAATTTAAAGAAAGAAATATATACATATATTCACGTAAAAATTACTGCAAGCCACCACGCAACAAAGGGCAGAGAACCGCAGAAACGGTGCAGACGACAAGATTAGTGAAGCCTTATATTACTGCTCCCCCGTTTCTAGGTAATGGTCGCTAAAGTAAAATAATCGTAGTGACGTTAATTGCGCATTGTTTTTCTATCACTGAAAATGCCCTGTGAGAGGTATATACAATTTAATTGTCGTTGCTACAGCACATGACCAGTCCCTTCAGCGCAAACCTTACGTTATTGTCGTAACAGGTTCCATTGCAGGGTCTGTTATCTGGTGTTTTTCAGAACGTTTGGACTGAGAAGCAATATTGGACGTTTGCTGATGCATCGTGCGCAGCGATCGGTAAAGATTAAAAGAAGAAATACTGCCGGAATGACCGTACGTTATGGATCCAAACATACAAATTTAGCGGGTATGACCATATTTTCTGGAAAAAACAACAACACACTGTCGTGTGTTTTTTTTCTCTCCAGAAAATACGATCATACCGACTAAATTTTGTAAACTGGCTTCCTTATGTGATCGAACCTTGACTGCATTTCGTTGCTATTTCACCGACTGCTCCAGGCCTTGCTGGGGAATTAAGGAATGACGTTAACCGACTTGGAGCAACACACGTTTGGAAAAAGACAAAGTAAAGATGATAGAAGAAATAAATACAGTCGTTTGTTCACGTGTTTGTTACTCACATGCAGTTCTTAATCAGATTTATAATGCGTTTATAAAAAGAAATACTTCCCAAATAGAAACAGCTAGTCCAGGCAGCATACACGGAGCTTTTTTCTTTTTTTAAGGAAAGGACTTGAACACACACACACACACACATACACACACACACACACACACACACACACACACACACACACACACACACATACAGAACACACACAACACACACACACACACAACACACACACACACACACACACACACACACACACACACACACACACACACACACACACACACACACACACGAGTACGAGAATTAACTTTTCTTCACATACTTACTATTTTATTCAAACGATAAATTAAATTGGTAAGGTCATGTAATTTCAAATAAATAATAACACAACTTTGCATACGAGCCAACACACACACACACACACACACACACACACACACACACACACACACACACACACACACACACACAAATTGGACAGAGTAACAATATATAACTTATAATTAATTATCTGGTACATACTGTCACAGCTGACATACCTGACGGTAAAAATATATGAAATACAGTCGCTCTCTCTCTCTCTCTCTCTCTCTCTCTCTCTGTCTCTCTCTCTCGCTCACTCACGCACGCACGCACGCACGCACGCACACACACACACACACACACACACACACACACACACACACACACACACACAAACACACACACACACACACACACACACACACAAATTGGACAGAGTAACAATATATAACTTATAATTAATTATCTGGTACATACTGTCACAGCTGACATACCTGACGGTAAAAATATATGAAATACAGTCGCTCTCTCTCTCTCTCTCTCTCTCTCTCTCTCTCTCTCTCTCTGTCTCTCTCTCGCTCACACGCACGCACGCACGCACGCACGCACGCACACACACACACACACACACACACACACACACACACACACACACACACAAACACACACACACACACACACACACACACACACACACACGCGCGCATTGATTAATATTGATATGCCATAGCAACTTCAACGAAAGAAATTTGATCAAACGGCATCTAACTTTGTATTACATGCTATAACTGATACACTTAGAGAGAGAGAGAGAGAGAGAGAGAGAGAGAGAGAGAGAGAGAGAGAGAGAGAGAGAGAGAGAGAGAGAGAGAGAGAGACAATGACAATGACAATGAATCTTTATTTTCCAAGGATAAAAAGATTTAGGTCTGAAGACCTTTCTTCCATCTTGTCCTTGCTAAACTACTTACACACCCACTCACGGGGCCGCACGCACTGACATACTATAAGCGCCCAACAAGGCGAGTCATACTGGCTGCCCCCCTCGATCAGATGCCGCTCGAAGGTGACAGCAGGGATACAGCCAGTGTGTACATATGACGATCATATACAAAAACATCAGAAACACATTTAATACACATAATGAGATATACATGCGCTACCATCTAACAAGTGTACCATAAGATTAAAAAAAAAAACAAAAAAAAAACAATCAGATAGACAAATTCAAAATACCACGTCATTCTAAAACAAAAGCAGTTTACGATTGCATTTGTAGCAAATGCTGATGAAGCCGTGTCTTGAAAGCATTTATGGTCGTGATAGATTTTATTTCTTTTGGAAGTAAATTCCATTCTTTGGCTGCTGAATATGACAAGGCCGATTTAAAAATGTCAAGGCGGGGCCTAGGCACTACCAGGTCGTTCCTCAGTGTCGGGTACGGAGTGTGAGGAGCCTTAAAGAGAGCAGCGAGATATCCAGGTGATTTTGAAAGTGTGATCTTACGCATAAATACACATTTATTGAATAAAAAGTGCTTACGAAGGGGCAACATATTTAATTTTGTTAGTTTATCGTCGGTAGTCAAAGGGGTGTGGGAATCTTTTAGGATAAGCTTTGCCGCACGTCTATGGAGTGAATTTATTCTTTTTAAAGAAATATCGCTGCATATATATATATATATATATATATATATATATATATATATATATATATATATATATATATATATATATATATAGAGAGAGAGAGAGAGAGAGAGAGAGAGAGAGAGAGAGAGAGAGAGAGAGAGAGAGAGAGAGAGAGAGAGAGAGAGAGAGAGAGAGAGAGAGAGAGAGAGAGAGAGAGAGAGAGAGAGAGAGAGAGAGAGAGAATCAATGAATCAATGAATCTTTATTTTACAACGGTGAAGATATTAACACAGTCAGTGACTATGTCATTTTTCGTATGTGGTAAGATCGTATGCGGCACACGCGGCATACATCGTAGCATGTGCCGCACAGATATACGCGGCACACACACAGCATACGCGGCAAGAGAAAACAAAAGCTAATTACACTACCAACGATCACAGCACAGCCGCCAGTAAATAGAATAGCTAGTCAAGCCGTCGCGCGTCAACGGGTTTATAGCACACTCAGTGTACATAAGGAAAAGTCAGCTGTCTAATTTTGGCACAGCATAGACGAAAAGTCTTTTTTCGCGCCGTGTTCGCACAGTGAAGATCAGTCTCTATTCTAAAACAGTCACCCAATGGCCCAATCTGTCCCCCAAAGGCCCAATCTGTCCCCCAAAGACCCAATCTGTCCCCCAAAGGCCCATTTTGTCCCCATCAAAACAAGGGGGACAGTTTTGTAGTATAGAATGTTCCAAAGCACGTGTTTGCTGATGCAATCGCCCGCAATAGCGTAGGTATGTCATAGTTGGTACACGTCAGTGTTTGCTGATTCACATCTCCTGTAACACCATATGTATAAAGTCGACTCACAGTCTATAATGTTCCAAATTACGTGTTTGCTTATGCAATCGTTTGCAATACCGCAGGTATAAAGTAAACCCACAGCCAAAAATCATTTCTTTTCCGATTACTCCGGTGCCAGTGGGACAGTAAACAGGACCAAACGATAACCAGTCATAAAATGGCGAGCAACCAAAACGAATATGTTGAGGAAATGGAGATTGAAAGCTCAAAACTAACATATACTCAATTGTATGCAAACCAAGGGGAATCACAGCGCTGGACAGACAACAGTTAGATCCCCTGCCCCCGCCTATCAGGCACCCAATCGACAGCCCACAGAGAAATACGCAGGTATAGAATAAGACGATCATTTCCATCCTCAAACGAATGGATCAGGTCTCTTATATAACCCATGTCTTTCTCCGGAACTTAGGAAGTGGGCAGGGGAAACATACACACACAAACATGAAGGTGCGCTACTATATGTGACATGGGTTATATAAGAGACCTGATCCATTCGTTTGAGGATGGAAATGATCGTCTTATTCTATACCTGCGTATTTCTCTGTGGGCTGGCGATTGGGTGCCTGATAGGCGGGGGCAGGGGATCTAACTGTTGTCTGTCCAGCGCTGTGATTCCCCTTGGGTTGCATACAATTCTGCCAGCGCTAGCCTCACCTATCTGGTTTGTGAGTATCTATAACTCGAGGCAAATTTGTATCGTTACATTGTTGTGTAATGTTCTGTGCATCTACTGTGGGAAATCAGGGTATTTACCCGACCACATATAGTAGCGCACCTTCATGTTTGTGTATGTATGTTTCCCCTGCCCACTTCCTAAGTTCCGGAGAAAGACATGGGTTATATAAGAGACCTGATCCATTCGTTTGAGGATGGAAATGATCGTCTTATTCTATACCTGCGTATTTCTCTGTGGGCTGGCGATTGGGTGCCTGATAGGCGGGGGCAGGGGATCTAACTGTTGTCTGTCCAGCGCTGTGATTCCCCTTGATTTGCATACAATTCTGCCAGCGCTAGCCTCACCTATCTGGTTTGTGAGTAACATATACTCAAGCTTTTTTAGACACGATAGCAAAAGCACAAGGGCAAATGCGCAAAAGGCCGTCGGGCGGACGTGGGATCGCTGTTGGTCCGTCCACGGCTGTACGCGGGCCATTATCGGCCGACTTTGGCCTTATGGCCTTTAGCGCACTGGGGTACTGCAGTATTGAGAGTTGTGCATTGCTGCATCAGCACATAAAACAAAGAGGTAAATTGAGTCAGCAGAAGACAGATTCGCATGAGTGCCTCGCAGATTTTGAGCTCCCTCCCCCCCCCCATCCCCCCCCCCCCCCCCTGTGCTTTTAGTGCAGGGGTTCTCCATTCGAGTATTAGGTTGCAGGCAAATCGAAAGTATCGTACGAATGCACTGTTACACAGCTCGATCGTCTGCTGTGTACGCGCATGTATCTCAATAACTAGCTTTGGCAAGCCACGCAATGTGTGCAACTCGGCTAGCTGAAACGCTTAGCCGATACTGTTTTACTGTGGATCACATGTAATGTGCGGCAGAATTTAAGCTCAGGTTGTCAAGGAATGGCGGATGATTACTTCCTGGTCATATAGGTGTTGCAATGCAACCTGTTTAAGTCACTTCTCTTTATAGAAGGGACTTTTTAGGATGGGTCGCGCTGGTGCGAATTTAATAGCATGTAGACACGTTAATCTCCGATATTGCTGTACGCACACGTTTGAAACTTGGCAAAATACTTTATTCATAGGATTTCTTAAACCGACTCCGAGCATATTGTACTGCCTTGGTTGTCTCATTGAAGACAAAAAAGATCGTTTATAAGAAATCGGTTGACCAAGATTAAAGTCCGTAATTTTTGTCATATTCACTTGAAATTTTGGATATAGCTAGTTTGCAGAAAGACACTCGATGTGTTCGTTAGCCAGCTTTGTACCCTTTCAACTTCTTTGGTAAAAAATTATTCTTTTCAGAAAAAAATAAAACAGTTTAAAAAAAAAAACATCTGGAGAAGCTACACAGAAGAAGCAAAAGAAGCAACCCCTTCATCACGCAGACATTGACGCAATACTCTAAATAGACATTGACGAAATACTCTAAATATGACGTGTAATTCTCTCTCTCTCTCTCTCTCTCTCTCTCTCTCTCTCTCTCTCTCTCTCTCTCTCTCTCTCTCTCTCTCTCTCTCTCTCTCTCTCTCTCTCTCTCTCTCTCACGGGCGCATGAAGATCTATGCTTTTTTGAGATGTTTGAAGCGCGGGCGCACGCACACGTACACACATCGACGCGCTTTCAGAAGAGCATGCAGGTGTACTTAGTACGTCATGTTGCTAGGTACAGTCAACCTCATTTCACACAACTTATCCAAGACTGAAATTGTACCGTGAAATTCTATTTTTGTCACCATTTTCTCAAGTCTTGAAGCGAAAATGAAATTCAGATAAAATATAAAATTAAGTAAAAACAAAAATGCGACACGACAAATGACGTTTGAAAAACCAATGACGCGTATGCACTGTGCCCCTTATAGAGCTCACCGACGTATTGGCAGATCTGCCAAGCTTTTGCAATAGGAGATATTTCAACATCAGGATCAGGTCAAAGACAAGAGGTAGAGACCTTTGATAGCGAGGACAGCTCTGATGTGGAAGGGACTTTGTGGGTTATGGTTCATCCCATCTTGTTTTACTTTCGAAATAAACTGACTGACCGGACCCTCGAGGTGACAAAAACAGCTGGCAAAACCTAACTCATAATACAACTAATCATACTGCGCGTGCGAGAGAAATGTCAACACATTATTGGCTAACAGCAGTACTGATAACAGTTAAATCGGACTGGACCCGTCAGATATAGCTTGGCCCGATAGCCTTGACCTCCCTGTTGAAAGCAAAAGCAGACCTTTAAATAATGAATAATCGCTGAATATCTAGCACACTGAGAAAGTAAATGAAAGCTAAAAAGTCTGTTACCGACGAGCAAAAGAAATGCAACATTTTCCGAACAATCGGAAACACTTTAGTGCGTAGGCGGGGATGACGGTGTTGCTTTGATTAAATGCAAATCCGCTGCGCCATCGCCAACTTATTGCTAGCTCAATTCAGTATACAAGGGAGGAAACGAACGACAAGCGCGAAATTCTAGCTGTGGCCGAAAGTATCCGTGGCCTCTTTCTCAACATCTAGAGTCCAACGGTAAACCTCAGTGTTAGTTGAGTGCCGTGAAAGAGGCCACTCTGCACTGCTGTGCATCCGTTAGTTTCCAAAGTCGTAGCTAATTACTCGAGGAGATATTGCCGACAACTGAGCAGTGTTTGAACCAGACTCCATTAAAGTAGAGCTTTTCGGGCCGGGGGAAATACATACCTAAAGCGATTGCTGCATGCATGTTCATGTCGACAGTAGGTGAACTCTTGTTTTAATTTCATTGGATATGCTAATTTACATAAATCAATGTAAAATGAGCATGACGCGTATTTCCGGCCACATCTAAAACCTAACAAATGGAACTCTGCTAAAATGATGCTTGGCCTTGATACTAAACTATCGGTTTTGATCGGCGGACAAGGTTGGTATAGATTTGTGGCAAAATATCTACTGAAAGTGTTCAGTTCGAGGTTTTAGGCGGATGGCTGCTTTGAGGGTTAAAAACTGATCTGGAATCACAGTCCATCGCCGCGTGCCGTGTCGTTCGTTTCCTCCCTTGCCATACTGAACTAGTGATAAGGTGGCGCGCACGCGATGGCGCAGCAGATTTGCATTTAGTCAAAGCACCATCGTCAGGCCCCTATGCTTTAGTGTTTCCGATGGTTCCGAAAATGTCGCATTTATTATTCTTAGTGTAGTTAGTGGCTGTTCTTGCTGTCTCGCGCGGACGGGCTGAATTAATGGCGGAACTTGGCGACTTGCTCACGTTATCGCCTTTTCATGCTTTATATTCGCTTCTAACTCAATAGACATGCGTAGGTTACTGAGATTTAGGAGTCCGACATCACGATTTATATAAAAAAAAATGTCCCGATGGCTGATATAAAAGCCTCCATGCTGTCGCGTCTCAGTTTTTTTCAAGCCATCTGGACATTTATATCAGCAATTTAGCTCCGACGCGCTACAGAAGGAGATGGATCGACCATGATAATTCAAGGGTAGTGCCAGATTAGCTTTGCGCCGTCAGGCGCAAAGCTAATCTGGCACTACCCTTGAATTATCATGGTCGATCCATCTCCTACAGCTGGCGCGAATTCGTTGTGAGGCCTCCGAAATTTGAGAAATGCGGCCGGCCTTGGGGTTGAATGGGTTAATCGTGATATGGGACGCATAATCTCAATTTCTTATAATCTCAATATCTTATAATCTCAATATCTTATAATCTCAATATCTTATAATCTCAATAGCTTATAAATCTCAATATCTCATAAATATCAATATCTTATAAATCTCAATATCTTATAATGAAAACTACTTTCAAGGCAGTTTACAGCAGTAGCGTACGTTTTGACAGATTAGGCCGCTTGTTTGCTGCGCATTTTAGCCTTGTAGAAAGAGGCACTCGTCGAGCGCGGGTTGATCTATTATTTGACGGTCTGATGTTAAAGAACCACTACCGCCTTAACTGCTCCAATATACACTTCTGTAACAGATGGTTACGAAACTCTACACACAGGTCTAGCTATGGTTCATTTAGACACAGGACAATCCAGTTCAGCACACGTCATCTTTGTATCAAGTAACCTGACAAAGACTCCACTCCGTTCTAGAAATACAACGCTTTCAGTACAAGAAACGGCTAAAATTAGATTAACGCGCTAACAGCAGGTATAGTAAATAGGTTACGCGTGTGCTTTTGCTGCGTGTCCAAATAGCTGTTAAAGTCATTAGGCATAAGAAACACAAATGGAGCTGAAATGTGTCTTTAGATTTATGCGTAACTGTACTTTAATAGTTTTACGGCTTGTTCGAGTGGACTCGCGCGCGCCCTGTAGTGGGTCACTTGCAGTGGTCACGTGGCGGCCCGGCCAGGGTTCACCGCAAGACACAGTGAATGTATGGACTAATCTCCCCGCAGACCCTCCCTACGGGCATGGTCTGCGAAACTGTAAATCACTTGATCTTATTATACCATACCTCTCACTCAAGATTAGGCCATAATTCTGTAGGGTTTCCCCCTGTTGTAAAAAAAAGTCACCGATCGAGTGCAGATCTCTAGACCATAGATGACGCAACCAAACAAAAAACAACCAAAGTAGCCTCATAGGAAACACATTTAGTCTGAATAACTCCATGTCAGAATAAATGTTTCAATAACAACAACAACAACAACAACAACACATCTCCGTAGCTTTGTAGGTAAATCGCAGTTTGTTTCTCCACCCATGAAAATGCCCAGCGAGTGGTATAGCTTGTATTACGGGCGCCTTTGTCACCGGGCACGGGAAGAATTTCAATATCTGTACCGGGCGCGCCATACGAGCTTCACTGCAATCACATTATCCAGTGCCCAAAAGGCCATCGGGCCGACGTTCAGATGTGCGCGGTCCAACGGAAGCCGACGTGGGCCCGATAGTCTTTTGCGCCTTGGCTAGGCCTTTCATTACATCAAAGGGTGCATTTCTTTGCCGTTATGGCTTAAAAACAATTGCCGTCACCGTTGTTTCAAATTCAGTTGAAGGACAATACTTTCAAAAAACATCAATAAATAAGCTCTTCGATCATGTCGGCAAACTCAAAGTTGCGCCTTGGATACCACGGCAGCGGCTACAACGCCGTCCTGTTGCACAGGGCCCAGAACTCCTTCGACGAAGGAGTTTTAGGCCCTGAGCAACAGGATGATACAACGCCAGAGAACCCTGTCGCCAGAGAAACACGAACATGGACTGAGAAGTAACAGTCTACACTGCAGTATTCCGACTTGTCGTCGATTTGTCTGCTGTCTGTTGTTCTTGGTTGTCTCGGAAACAGAGCTGTGTGTGTGTGTGTGTGTGTGTGTGTGTGTGTGTGTGTGTGTGTGTGTGTGTGTGTGTGTGTGCGTGCGTGCGTGCGTGCGTGTGTGTGTGTGTGTGTGTCGGGGCGTGAGGGTGGGGGTGGGGTGGGGGTAGGTTAGGGGTAGGACCTTACCACCACTGATCGAACAAGTCAAACGATGAAGGTGGTGGTGGGAGGGGGGTAATTTCAAACTCACCAACCATAACAAGCGCATAGCAATATCAGTATTTTGGGGCCGGGAGAGAGAGAGAGAGAGAGAGAGAGAGAGAGAGAGAGAGAGAGAGAGAGAGAGAGAGAGAGAGAGAGAGAGAGAGAGAGAGACTGAGAGAGAGAGAGAGAGAGAGAGAGAGAGAGAGAGAGAGAGAGAGAGAGAGAGAGAGAGAAAGGGGTGGGGGGTGGGGTGTAAGGGGGGTATTTCCAAACTCACCCAAAATAACAAGCGCACAGCAATATAACTATAAGTATTTTGTGGCCGGGAAAGGGGGTGGGGTGGGGATGTGGGTGTCGGGGTGGGAGGCTGGAAACTCTGCCTATCCCTCCCTTACACACACAGATGCGCCCCTGTGATGTATTTCGTACATGCAGCTGGTGGTGGGGTGGAGTGGTGACAGGAGAAGGTGGAAGGTGGGGTGGGGGGGTGGATGGATGGGATGGGGGTGGGGGGATGCGAGTTTTGGGCGGGCTTAACCAGTCATCAGAAGTCACACACGCGCGCGAGCACATGTCCACACACAGCACTCGCGTGTGTGTGTGTGTGTGTGTGTGTGTGTGTGTGCGTGCGTGCGTGCGTGCGAGTGCGGAGTGCTTTTGCTGTTGTATGCATCACATTATAAGAGAAACACGCACAACAAAGGAAATGTATTAATACTTGAAATATTTTATTTTATTTTGCAGAGTAAGTAGTACAGGGTGCACAACAGGAATTAAAAAACTGAAGACGCTGCATGAAAAAATATTTATACTGACGAGCAAAAGAAAGGCGACATTTTTTAAATCATCGGAAACACCGATTCCCAAAATGTCGCATTTCTTTTCCTCGGCAGTATAGCTTTCCGATTACACTTTCATATTTTAAAATGTAACATACACACAGCATTGTAATGGTTGCATAATGTGGCAAATGAGGATAACACTTAACGCAGACAATGTCAATTAACCCTCGTGTGTCTGCAGACACCTGCACTGTAAGCAATGTGTGTGTGAGACACTGTAAATAGTGCCGAGGTTGCACGCACCAATGTGTTAATTCATTCAGGCCTCGATGACATGCAGAGATTATTACCTCATAGTGCCCGAGGTACGAAATACGTACATGTTGGAGTTATCCTCTGAGGACTGCATTACAATTCAGGAGACAGATCGACCATGATAGTTCAAGGGTGGTGGCAGAATAGCTTGGCGCCTATAAGGCGCCAAGCTATTCCGCCACCACCCTTGAACTATCATGGTCGAGCCATATCTTGCTGTTGTGTGTCGCGGGCAGAATGAGCTAACATGACATACATACAATTTGTTAAAAAAGACGTGAACAACAACCAATATACATTGTACAGAAAAGGATGTTACAATCCTTAAATAACGGATACTTATACATTAAAATTTGCTAAAAGAATTGAATGTCCTCGAAATAGGAATTATACAATACAGCACAGTACAGTACAGTACAGCACAGCACAGCACAGTACGGCAGCACGGTACAGTACAGTACAGTACATCAGAGCTAGCCAAGTACAGTTTACAATACGCTACATTATAATGCGGTGCTGTGCAATGCTACACACAACAAAATATTTAATTACCTAAAACCGAAGCGGAACAGACATTTGTTGTGGCCCGTAGTCGTCCAAAATATACTTCACACATTCTTCCCCAGGAACGAAATCCCCAAATTTTGAAGTTGCCCTCTGAAGGACTGTACTATAATTCTAGACACTGATCGAGCATGATAGTTCAAGGGTGGTGCCAGAATATCTTGGCGCCTATGAGCGCCAAGCTATTCTTGCACCACCCTTGAACTATCATGCTCGATCCAGGTCTTGCTGTGGTGTGTCGGGGCTAAATGAGTTAACAAAAAAAAAAAAAACCACAACAACCAAAAAACAAAAAAATCAGTGTCCTCGAAATAGGAATTATACAACACAGTACAAGGGAGTCCAGTGCAGTACAGCGCAGCACAGGAAGTACAGTACAGTTTACAATAGGCTACAATATAATGCAGTGCAATGCAATAGAAAACAAAATATTTAATTTTCTAAAACCTTCATGGATGGGACAGAAATGTGCGTTGGCCCGTCGTCAAAAAATATACATAACATTTAAAAATGATTAAATAAACTATAACATTAAACTAGACAATATAGGATGAACCATAACCCACAAAGTCCCTTCTATATGAGAGCTGTCTTCGCTGTCAAGGGTCTCTACCTTTTGTCTTTGACTTGATTCCGATGTTGAAATATCTCCTTTTGGAAAAGCATCGCAGATGTGCCAATGCGTCATAGTAAACTCTATAAGGGGCGCGCGCAGTGCATACGCGTCATTGGTTTGTCAAACGTCTTTTGTCATTTTATATTTAACGTGATATGAGATTCGCTTTCGCTTCAAGACTTTGGGAAAATGGTAACAAAACTAGAATTTCACGGTACAATTTCAGTCTTGCTATAATTTGTTTGAAATCTGGTTGACTTTACCTAGCTACATGCTATACTAAGTTCACCTGCATGCTATTCTGAAAAGCGCGTCGATGTGTGTGTATGCGTGTGCGAGCGTGCATGCGCGCGCTCCAAACATCCTCAAGAAGCATAGATGTTCATACGCCCTCCGGGAACATGAAGATCTATGCCTCTTGGAGATGCACGCATATATGTGAGAGAGAGAGAGAGAGAGAGAGAGAGAGAGAGAGAGAGAGAGAGAGAGAGAGAGAGAGAGAGAGAGAGAGAGAGAGAGAGAGAGAGAGAGAGAGAGAGAGAGAGAGCAGTGCGCGCTAGCGAGAAATACGTCATATTTAGAGTATTATGTCAATGTCTGCGTGTTGAAGGAGTTGCCTCCTTTACGTCATCGCCACTGTCTGACTGATTCTCTAGAGGTCAAAGTTTTTGTCTGCTGCATTTAAAAAATACGGTGGACTTTGAAATGGGGCTGGTCTGAGCGTATTCCGGAGCATGAACATGACGTTTTGGCTCTGTCAAAGAAGTAACAAGAAAAAAAAATGACCTCACATCTATTTATGCAAACCTTGCTAGAGAACGTCTTTTTGGCGCAAAGCGCCGTATGTGTGTGTGTGTGTGTGTGTGTGTGTGTGTGTGTGTGTGTGTGTGTGTGTGTGTGTGTGTGTGTGTGTGTGTGTGAGACAGCGACTAGAGCCCGCGTTTGAGTTCGGACAAGCTTGAAATCTTAGGATATTGTCCCTAAAAGAATTATCTGGAGATCGTTTTTCGATGTTTTGATTAAGATGCTCATTGGCGAGAAAATGTCCGTTTCACAAAAACCGGATGATCCACACTGGAGTCCGTAATTTGTCTTATTTTTACTAGATATTTTGCATATAGCTAGATAACAGGAAATATTGAATGAGTTCGTTAATCAGCATTGCACCTCTAGAACGTTTTGAGTAACGATTAAATATTTTTTGAAAAATATACATTCCCTCACGTTTTATGGATTAATTTCACGAATTATATGGGTTAATCTTAAAACAATTGAATATTTTTTACGAAAAAAAAACCCAATCTTCTCATTAATAATTGCATGATTTTTCGTATACGGTATTGTCTCGGCTGTCGGGTGCGATTATGTCAATTGTGACCTGTATGCCTTAGGTGTGAAAATCAGACAATTTTCTGCACCACCTTTTCGGAGTCATTTGTAGAACAGCTAACATAACTTTAATTTTTCTTTTACGAAAAAAGCTATCTTCTCATTAATACCCGCATGATTTTTCATAAACATTGTTTACATAAGCCTGCTATTTGTCCCGGCCCTGGGGTAGGATTAGGTCAGTTTGCAACCTGTAAGTTCTAGGCATGAAAAGCAGCAAGAAAATTGCAAAGTTGAGTCTCAGATACGTCAATGTTAGTACTGCGATGATGACGTACAACATCGAGTCGTCACTATGTACACGGCGTCGTGGGACTAATGATGCCATGACGTAAGGCTTGAAGTGACATCATTTCGCTGCAAGTGCTATTATTCTTCTTCAGAATAGCTGTGCTACGCCAGACCACAGAGCGTACGAATGGCGGGAATCGCCGTGTGTCCGTCTTTATTTCTGTGTGCCAGTGTGTGTCAGTGGATCACAGGGTGGGTTCAAGTAGGAGGAGATGGATTCCTGTGGCTACACGAGCCGGGCCCACAGAGCGTAATAATGGCGGGAAGCACCGTGTGTCCGTCTTTATTTGTGTGCGCCGACGTGCGTGTTGATCATAGGTTGGCTTAGAGAGGAGGGAAAGGAATCAGCATTATAAGCCTAAAAATATGATCAACTCTGAATGTTACTAAAAGATAGACGCATCTGAGCTCCAAACAATACGGTAGACTTTGGCATGAAATCCTCATCTTGTTTATTGTTTTAATTCTTTTCTGAAAAGAATTAATTTTTACTAAAGGAGTGGAAATGATACAAAGCTGGCTAACGAACTCATCTAATTTCTTTATCCAAACTAGCTATATCCACAATTTCAAGTAAATATGACAAAAATTACGGACTTTAATCTGGGTCAACCGACTTCCTATAAACGGTTGTTTATGTCTTAAATGAGATATTCAATTACAATATGCTCGGAGGCTCTCTTAAGAATATATTTCGCAAAGTTTCAAGCTTGTGTGTACAGAAATATCGGAGATTCTCTTGTTTACATACATACCCACATACATACACACATACATACAAGCATACAGACATACGCACATACGACGCTTCGCGCCAAATGTACGTTCAGCAGCGAGGTTAGCGTAACTCAACATGATGCAATTTTTTATCTTGTTACTTCAATTGTGAGAGGTTTAGGCCTGCCCGCCTCTGACATCATGGACATGCTATTAAATTCGCCCCACCGCGACCCGTCCTATAAAAAAAGAAGGGACTTAAAAAGTGAGATACAAAATATTTGACTAAGTTGTATGTGTACATTCTCAATAAATGCAAAGGCACTTATAAAATATCAGTCTATACAAAATTAATCAAGTATATTTGAATTCAGTGTCAGTTCATGATGCTCGATTTTTGCACTTGTATCATATATATAGATGTCTCTGAACTGATAGTTCCATGGGGTGTATTTGTTTTTCAGCTGAATTTTTGTCGCAACCAACCCATCCACCAATTTCAACGTGAGAAACTAACAAAGTGATGCTACATCTTTAACGCCTCAGCCAATGCGAGTTTTGTCCCCTGTTAATGGCTCCGAGCATTTGACAGGCCATAGTACACAGTGGGCCTCCCCTGCAGTCCCATCTGTTAAAATGCCATAGTCTTAATCTGTCCCAGTCATCCCCTAATTTTCAATCCCCTAAACAACACTACCGCCCACTTACTGCACATTTGCCATGCACACAATCCACACACACACACAAAAACCAACACATCACCCGTCTCATTTCCTGGCTATCAACATGATTCTGTACCAACCCTACATCCAAGCGCATCCAAAACTGGTACACACCTCAAATCACTATCCGCTTGGCAAATCAAACTAGGCCAAAAAGAGTCCGCTGGTTCAAGGCAAGACTGGTATGAATCAAAGCACCAAACATGTCTCTTCTCATCTATCAAGAGATTTCAAGCAAATTCCAACATACTGTACAAAATGCCAAAGAAGACAGAAGATTATTTAAAAAAAAACACCACCGGTCCTTTTACTGCCTCACCTACTTCATTAATTGAATATATAACGTGACTTACTGGGTCGTATCGAGCCCGTGTCAAGGGACTTAACCAGGAAGACTGTATCGCCTCTGAGTTTACACTGTACTGGTTGTTGTTGTGGTGGTTGTCTCCCTTGATTAGTAACGAATCGAGGGAGACAACCAGTTTTGGCTGTTGTGACAACAAACATGAGTGCATCACTCGATTTCCAAACTTTCCAAAGCCTTGATGAACTTAGACGTTCCTGTCAGGCTCTGAATCTGAAGACCTTTCCTCAGCACGTCGTAAAACATCTCTGGCGCCTGCAAACAAGATGAATTCAAGATTATGACCAATAACAAAAAAAATGGTCAACGCCAAGCATGTTAAACAGATGCGAAAACATTACCAAAGAATTTAATAAACAATCTTAGGAAGAACAACAAGATCAGACCCCAGCCAAAAGTTGTTCCTATTTTTGAAGATTATCCTTCTGATCCATCTCCTTCTACTCTAATCCACCCTCTGATCAACACACACACACACACACTGGCACAAAGAAATAAAGACTGACGGACACACGGCAATCCAGATTTGCCACTTTCCTTTTGCGATAAGATAAGTAGAACCGATCACTACTTGTTTGTTTATTTTTTTAATGGTATTTACCCGAAAAAGTAATAAATTGTTGCAACTGTCTTTTATAAGCGTGTTCCTTTCTCCGTTGGGTACTTCTTGGACACACGGCAACTGATTCCCGCCATTTGTAAGCTCTGTGGTGTGGTGAAGCGATGGTTATTCTGAAGAAGAATGATAGCACGAGCAGCGAAATGACGTCACTTCAAGCTTCACGTCATGGCATCATTAGTCCCACTACGCCGTGTTTATAGTGACGACTCGATGTTATACGACACTCGTCGCAGTACTAACATTTTACGTATTATAGGATCAAACTTGGCAGTTGTCTTGCTGATTTTCACACCTAGGGCTTACATGTCACAATTTGATCGAATCCAACCCCAGAGCCGGGACAAACAGCAGGCTTATGCAAACACTGTTTATGAAAATTCACACGGGTATTAATGAGAAAATATGTTGCTTTTTTCGTAAAAGAAACATCAAATTGATGTTAACTGTTTTAAAATAACTCCGAAAAAGTGGTGCATAAAAGTATCTGATTTTCAAACCTAGGGCTGACAGGTCACATTTGACCTAATCGTACTCGACAGCCGAGACAATAGCTTATGTAAATACCGTATATGAAAAATCAAGCGATAATTAATGAGTTATAAACAAAGATTCAATTGCTTTAAAGATTAATCCCAAGCAATTCGTAAAATTAATCCCCAAAACGTGAATTTTTTTTTTTGTTCAAAAATATTTAATTATCACTCATTAGTACGCTCTTTGGGCTGGAGTAGCGACAGGACTTCTGAAGAAGAATAAGCATGAGCAGCAAAATGACGTCACTATAATCTTCACTTCATAACATCGTTAGTCCCAAGACGCCGTGTGACGAATTTGATGTTTCATGTTTCACGTCACTCATCCGAAAGGCACGCAGCCTCTTCCAGGCCTGATTTGTTTATTCTAGCCTCTTCCAGGGCTGACTGTTTGATGGGAGTATATAGTGGCTACCAACTTGCAAACATGAATTAATTCTTGTTCAAAAGGTTGAAGAGGCACAACGCTGGATTACGAACTCCTTCAATATCTCCCTTTAACCTAGCTGGACGCAAAGAATATAGTAAGAATAACACGAAAAACCGACTCAAATTATTAAAGGGGATCAACCGCATTTTTGTGAAACTGCCATTTTCTTGTCAAAGCGTAACTTAATTAAACAAGATGGGACCCCTGCGCGAGGATGTTCATATTTTCAAGCTTCTGATCCATCTCCTTATACCCTAATCCACCCTCTGATCCACACACGGTGGCACACAAAAATAAAGACGGGCACAAGGAGATTCCCGCCATTCGTAAGCTCTATGGTCTAGTATAGCTATTCTGAAGAATAATAATAGCACGAGCAGCGAAATGACGTCACTTCAAGCTTCAAGTCATGGCATCATTAGTCCCACGGCGCCGTGTTCATAGTGACGACTCGATGTTATACGTCACTCATCGCAGTACTAACATTTTACTTATTAGAGGATCAAACTTTGCGATTTTCTTGCTTATTTTCACACCTAGGGCTTAAAGATTACAATTTGACCTAATCCTACCTCATAGCCGGGACAAACAGCAGGCTTTTGCAAACACTGTTTATGAAAAATCATGCGGGTATGAAACAGAAGATAGTTGTTTTTTCGTTAAAAAAAATAAAAGTTATAGAAACAGTGGGTAGCAACTGTGCCGGAGAGCGATATTTAGCTGTTTTGCATGAAGAGCTGCTCTTCACATTTAGCACGCATAACACAAATAACAAGATGAGGATTTCATCCCAAAGTCTACCGTATTGTTTTGAGCTCACATGCGATTTTCTTTAGGAACATTCAGAGTTGTTACCATTTTTTTTGTCTTATCCTTCTGATTCATCGCTCTCCACCCTAAACCACCCTACCCCCCAATCTGTACACACACACCGACACACATGGCACCAGTTATACGTTCTGTGGGCTGGCGTAGCGAAAGCCTTTCTGAAGAGGAAGAAGAAGATGAGATAACCCATGTCCACAAAGCCTTTCTATACTGCATGCATTTTTTCACGTGTTCCACAATACGTTCGCAGACATAACAAATATAGAGATACTGTCTTCCTAATAAAATTGTCAGAAAGAAAGAGCTTTGCTTCAATTCATACACATGTCCATAACACTGACTTTTCGTGCTTTGCGTCATTTAGGAACATTGCATAGCACTGACGCATTGGCGCTTTTACATCACTGTCATTGTCCGAGTCCTGAAAGGCACGCAATGGTCTCTTCCACGCAGCCCCTTCCAGGGCTGACTCTTTGGTGGGAGTGAAACGTTCTTCGACAATTTTCAAAAAAATAAAATAATTATTATTAAAAAGGTTGAAGCGGTACAATGCTGGCTAACGAACTCATGCAGTGTCTTCCCTTATATAGCTATACGCACTATATCTAGTAAGAATAAGAAAAATTACGGACTCCAATGCGGATCAACCGGTTTTTGTGAAACGGTCATTCTCTCTATACTGTGTAAACTAATTAAAATATCAACAAACTGCCTCCAAACAATATCCTGAAGTTTTAAGCTTATCCGTCCACAAACGCGGGCTCTAGTCGTTGTCACACACACACACACACACACACACACACACACACACACACACACACACACACACACACACACACACACACACACACACACACGGCGCTTTGGCAACAGATCTGCGTTCATTAACAATACTAGCTTAGCTAGACGTGACGTAATTTTATCTTGTTACTACACTTTTACAGTGTGACGCCTGCCCGCCTATGTTATCGCGTACTAGATGTTGAACGGGCTGAGGCCAGCCCCATTTCAAAGTCTACCGTATTTTCAATACGGTAGACAACAAGATGGGATGAACCATAACCCACAAAGCCCCTTCTATATGAGAGTTGTCTCGCTGTCAAGGGTGTCTACCTTTTGTTTTTGACCTGATTCTGATGTTGAAATTATCTCCTATTGAACAAGATGAGGATTTCATCCATAAGTCTACCGTATTGTTAGGAGCTCACATGCGTTTTTCTTTTAAGAACATTCACAGTTGTTCATATTTTAAAGCTTATCCTGATCAATTTCCCTCCTCTCTAAGCCGACCTCTGAGTCAACGCACACGCCGGCACAATAAAGACGGACACACGGTGCTTCCCGCCATTACGCTCTGTGGGCTGGAGTAGCGACAGGAATTCCGAAAAAGAATAGCCGAGCAGCAAAATGACGTCACTATAATCTTGATGTCACGGCATCGCTAGTCTCACGACGCGTGTACACAGTGACGAAATTGATGTTTCACGTCACTCATCCGAAAGCACGCAGTCTCTTCCAGGGCTGACTGTTTTGTTCCACACAGCCTCTTCCATGTTTAACTGTTTGATGGGAGTATATAGTGGATCCAAAACTTGCAAAAAGATAATAATTATTATTATAAAGTTGAAGAGGTACAAAACTGGGTAACGAACTCATCCAATGTCTTTCTCCCAACTAGCTATGTAAGAAATGACAAGTAAATATGACAAAAATTACAGACTCTAAACTGGGTATACCGACTTTACATAAACTGTCTTTTATGTCTTCAGTGAGACACCCAGTTACAATATGCTCGGAGGCTCTCTTAGCCACCCCTCGAATAAAATATTTCACAAAGTTTCAAGCTTGTACGTGCAGCAATAGCTGAGATTCTCGTGTCTACATACATAAGCACCAGGGTGTATCGGGGGGGGGGGGGGGGGGGGGGAGGGAGAGGGAGGGGGAGGGGGGGGGGGGGTGTCGAGAACACACAGGCAGACCTATTGACAAAATAACGCACGAGGCAGATAAACAGTAATCTTTTACGTAAAAAAAAAAAGTTAGTTTTATGGCGTATTTGCATTTAAATGGCATGTAATTTTCTAATTGTGCAATTTTGAAAGAACACTGTTCAGGATTTTGCATGGTGCGTATGCATGTGTGTGTGTGTGTATGTGTGTGTGTGTGTGTGTGTGTGTGTGTGTGTGTAGGGGAGGGGGATGGGAGCAAATGGTTGCATCAGATGAAAGAAGGAAAGGTTACGATTTTCTCATTTTTTGTGTGCACCTGCACAGTGCTAACAAAGCAAACAAAATCCTGCTAAAAGGCCGGTCACATAATTATCAGACAGAAGAATCGTTACCGTCTTACATCTGACGCGTCGTTTCCCTGCGTCTTCGATTTTTGTTTTTGTTTTAGAAAATAAAATCAAGTAGCATTAAACAACCGCATTATGTCATCTACAGTGACGTAGTGCCGAGAATTTCTACGCAACCTTCCCATCATGCCGGCCTGATCTTTGTTCTTTTATGCCTACGTACTTGTTCTCTTAAAGCTAGGGCGATCGAACATCGTGCGTCGACTAAAGTTGCAACATGTTACTACACGCGTTCCTCTAGTGTTGCATATCTATGGTAATGGACTTATTAATCGACTTCTACTTACGTCTGTACGCGAGCCATCAGTAGAGTGTACAAGGCAGTCTTTGTCGTCAGCTGCGCGGCCTTCTCCATACGGCTGGTCGGTGTCATTTTGATCACTGGGGGATTTCCCTTTCTCTGGGGCCAGGAGGCCTCCGTCGTCGTGCTCCGTGTTGGCCTGAAATTTTCAGTTTCAGTTTCGTTATCATTTTAGGGGCACAGTGCAGAGAAAAAAGAGCGGGTCTGAAATGACTTAGCAATAGCCTAAAAAGCCAGGAAACAGACAAAAGAAAATAAATCAAAGTAAAACAACGCAAACGAAACGAAGCAACACGCACACTAACACAAAAACAAGACAAAAGAAACACCGCTGGGGGGGGGGGGGGGGAGTAAGAAAAAAAACACAACGCGCTTCAGTGAAAAGAGGACAAAACAGGAAACAGTCATCCCTGTTTTAGTTTCACCCTGGCGGTTGAGCTGATTTATTTCTTGTGGCGACCTTAATGTGACCTGCTCCAGGCATTAAAGGGTTTTTAGTTCGCAATGTCTCCTTAATCAATTTTTTCTTAGTCTGTCTTACAATAACGCTGGGCAGAAGGGCTGACCTCAGTTATGAGGTTAAACTGTTTAAATGTAAAATAAAAGATTTTTCTGATGTTCATTTTCCTTGTGCGCAGAAGAGTTCCTTCCGCTAATTTCAAAAGGCGGTGTAAACTTCCGCGTGTGCCCACTGACATGGATCATGAAATGAATGGTAGAGAAGTCTTATTTGAGGCAAGAAAACCTGGAGTCCCGTTGCATCGGCGAATTTTGGCAGCCAAAGCCCGCCATGGAGCAGATCGCTTTAACCAATTCAGCCCGGATGCCCTACAGCTGGAGATGAGTCGACCATGATAATTCAAGGATAGTGTCAGCGCCAAGCTAATCTGGCACTGCCCTTGAATTATCATGGTCGATCCATCCCCTGCAACTAGTGCATAGTCGTTAGATGACATGACGCCTCCAAAATTTGGGAAATACGTGCGTCGGGCTGAATGAGTTAAGCCAGGTAGAGGCAGAGATCTCCATCTCCGCGTCTGCGGGGCACGTGTGGGTTTGTCAGTGCCTCTTGCTGTCGGGTGATGTTGCTTGTGTTCGTTCTGTACAGTGCAAGAGCTGACAAGAATAACGATCAATTTTGATTACATGTATTACACATTCTCAATCGAGGATGAGAATAATCCAACTACACTGACAACAACAAAGTGTGCGAAAGGCCATAGGACTGACGTCAGCCCGCAGGCTCTTTGTGACTGGGTGTTTATTTATTTTTTTTTACCTGAATCGCCTGGTCTGCCGTTTTTGTAAGCAGTTGCTGGGCTGTTCCCGCCTCTTCTTTCACTTCGTTGCCAGCGTGCGTCTCCACTTCGGTTTCTGCTTTCTGTCGAAACGGAGGTGGATTATAAACTTTAAAGTAAAAAAGCAAATCAAAGCAAAGAAAATAAATTGAAATAATGAAATCACCGATGAAAGGAAAGCAAAATAAGGCAAAGAAAACAATACAAAACAAATCAAAACAAAAACAATCAGAAAACACACAAAAGAATACGATGATCCATCTACATACAAAGTCAGCATGTTCGTCACAGTCATAAATACCAGTCACAAGCTCACAGCAAATCTCACCTCAAATGAACTCGTCCATTTAAACTGCATACGCAACATTCATCCCATCGAGCATATGGGAATTAATTGATACAGATGTGACCTATACATGTTATCCGTCGGCTTGAAATAAATTTGACTATGATAATTCAAGGATGGCGCCTGAATAGCTAAACACCACCCTTGAACTAAAATGGCTGATATATCTTGTAATTTAGCCTTCATAGGAAAATAAGCAAATAAAACAGAAGTCTCAGGATGTAATGGGTTAATTTTAATACGAGTCAGGCTTTGACAGCGGTTCTTGTCGCCTCTTGGGTCCAATCAGGGAGTCTATGAAGGTAAAAGTCGAGGACTTTAGTCCGAGACTTTTATCTTTGACATCAACTTTCTAATAGACCCGATAGGCGAGCGCTGGCATAGCCTAACTCGTAATACAACGATTTTGTCTTCAAGTGTGTAAAATATATAAGCACAAAGTATCATTTTGCAAACCCCTAGCTCATAACTCGCAAAATATTTAGGGGATGCAACTCTCAGTGCTTTCGACTATCAGTCAAATACCTTCCTTTGCCGACTAGCGTGTCGCATGACCTGCATGAGCTTTGAAATTTCTGTCTAAGGTGAAAGAAAAACAGAAGATAGTGGTAGAAAACCCTTTAAAATAGAAACAAGGAACGACGTTTCGGATCAAAGATCCTTCTTCAGGTGACATGGAATCAAACGTAGAACAGAAAAGAACACGACAGAAAGAAAAGACGTCATCCTGTATAGAGAGAATTAGAATGACGTATTAAAAAAAAAAAATCACACACACATAATGACGCAAATACACATGCACAAAACACGTAGCACAAAACTTACGTCTACATACATACACGTCACTGCATACATTCGCATTCACTCGTGCCTGCTGCAGCTCACGCACACGCACGCTCACGCACGCACGCACGCACGCACGCAGGCAGGCAGGCACGCACGCACGCACGCACGCAGGGTTCGCGAACTAAAGTTCGTTTACCATGGCACAGATCGTGAGCCAGGGCCTAGCCCGGACAATTTAACTGGGGCGGTCCGTGGCGCAGTGGTTAAGGCGCCTGCCACCAATGCCAAAGGTGCGCGGTTCGATACCGGGTTCTGGCGTTGGACTTTTCTCCTCTGGTAAGTGTCACCGTTAATTCGGGCGGACCGTCGGGGGTTCTTTCTCCGGGTACTCCGGTTCTTCCACCCCCCCCCCCCCCCACTTTGGTACCGGTCTCAGGCCACTTTACAAATTTCAAATACAAGCGATCTAAAATCTCTGTAACTTCAGTAGCTGACTGGCCCTTCGTTTGCCTTGTACTGTGTTTGTCTTAAATGGCGTAAATCCGTGTCTGTTTCGTGAGTGTGTGTGTTGGGTTTCAGGCGCGGCGCTTTGAGTCGATTTCCCCAAAATTGAGAAAAAGCGCCTATATAATAACGGTATTATTATTATTATTATTAACTGCCGGTTGACTCAGGCTGTGTTTTTGAAATCATCGTAAATTCATCGTAAAAGATCTCCAACTGCCAAAGAAACATAGATACAAAGTGGTGCACGAGGTATAGATCCTCGTGAGCCCCGGCAACTGCGGGGGCTCACGAGGATCTATACCTCGTGCATTTTTTTCCCTCGGCAGTGACGGGTTAAAGAACCGGAGCAATCACCCTAAAGCATGTTCTTAATTAAACGAACTTTAGTTCGCGAACTCTGACGAACTACAGGTCACGATCTCGGACGAACCAGGTTGGTTCTTAATTGGACGATCTAAAGATACGGCGAACCTAGTTCGAAGTAGTTCACGAACCTCGGCAAACCATAGTTCGCTGTCGGAAAAGGTGCGCTCAACGTATTGAGCAAACAAAGGCGAACCTTTTCTCTGATTGGTCAAAACTTGTACCCTCTTCTGCGTTGGAGATAAGAAGACAGTCGCCGATACAAACAAATATGGCGGACGGTGATATTTCACTCGTGCGAAGAACAAGACCTATTTTTATTGATTTGTGGGAGGCGCAACGCTGTTTGTGGGGTCCCTACTGCAAGGAGTACAAAAACAAACATCGTTCAAATCGCGAAGCGGCATAGCGGCAGCCATTTTGAACACCTTCGCAGACAGTAAGTACGCCGAATCAAGCACTTCAGTTAAGAAAGAGAACCATGTCAAACCTGGTTTGCGGAAGTTCGCCTAGGTTCGTTCAACCTCAATTAAGAAACAAACCAAAAGATCGCCGATCTTCTCCGATCTAGGTTTGCCGATCAATAGTTCGTCTAATTAAGAACAGCTCTTAGAGAGTGTCATACTCACAGGTGCGTCGGCGTCAGGTTGTTCCTTCTCATCCTTGCCCAAATGTGCTTTCAGATCATTCAGCAGTTTTTGGGCTGTTTCTTGAAGCATGCGCTCGTTGTTATGACATTGTGAAATGTCGAGGTACTTCAGGTCTTTCATGATGTCATCGAACCAGGGATCATCGTTCCTTATGGCCTGCCGCTTTTCCATCAGCACCGGAAAAATCTTCTTTTTGTGTCGGTCAGCAATGACTGCCTCTGTGTAATTAATCAATAAAGTACGTAAAAGGTGTGCTACAATTCGCTGTTCCCCGTTTTGGCAACGTGTCCTGTTTCTCTGAAATGCGATTCGTCTCTTCTAATTTAGAAGTGATGGGGTTTCACTGTTTTGAGAAACAGGTTTAACTCGTTCAAAATGTGCTACATCCGGATACGCAGCTAAACGCCGCGTATCCAGATGCAGCACGCCTTGAATGAGTTAGGTGGCAATGCA
This sequence comes from Semisulcospira habei, assembly GCA_036245525.1. Taxonomy (NCBI): domain Eukaryota; kingdom Metazoa; phylum Mollusca; class Gastropoda; family Semisulcospiridae; genus Semisulcospira; species Semisulcospira habei. Next base: position 109,295,311 of record BTPG01000001.1, on the reverse strand, counting down.
GTGTTTGTTCGTTTAAAGGAATTTAATAAAAGTAACTAAAAGTCCTCCATTTCTCTTTATTGCGCAGCTGTCATGTACTCAGATTAAAAGGAGTAGGCAAGAGGGAACTCCACACTGCCCTTGCAAGAATACATGAGGTTAAGGTGACGCAATAATACAGCGCATAATAAAAAGTAATCGACATCTTCACTAAAATATTATGTTGCATGAAAACGGAAACATATAAAATGTGGCTTTCGTTTGCTTCAGTTAGCTTAGCTGGCTGAAAGTGAAAACTGTATGGACAGGGCTGATAGACAACAGCAGGCTAGTACATGTTTTCACTAATGGAGAACATATAGGACTCTAAAGTTTTCCATTTAAAACATGAATGCCCAGTCAAAGAGTGCCCACTGTGTTTCAGACAATGTAACGCAACCCGAACAATTAGCAAGCGTCCCTTTTTGTTCACCATAAGAAAGAAAACATGCGAGGCGGACTGCGAAAGTGGCTCTGTGGGAGGTGCTAGAGAGTCTTCCTCAATGGGAATACCTTAACAGGCTGGACACAGTAAAGCCTGCTTGATACTGTTAACCCATTAATTGCCAAGAAAATATGAACCCTACTCAATTGCAGGAGGTATAGATCCTCATGGGACCCCGCACGTAAGGGTGCTCACGAGGATCTATGCCTCTTGCAGAGACCAGGTTGTAACCACGTCGACCGAGATGTCCCCCATCATCGCAACCAAGCGAACTGCCCTTGCTGAGCACAAACGGTCGCCCAGCAAAAAGAACCTGCAGGTTCTCAGGGCTGCCAGGAGCAAGGTCAAACAGACTGCCAGGCGTTGCGCAAACGAGTACTGGACGGAGCTCAGTGAGAACATCCAGAGTGCAGCCGTTACAGGTAACATCAGAGGAATGTACGACGGCATCAAGAAAGCAGCAAAATGACGTCACTATAACACTATAAGCTTGATGTCACGGCATCGCTAGTCTCACGACGCCTTGTACACAGTGACGAAATTGATGTTTCAGGTCACTCATCCGAAAGGCACGCAGCGTCTTCCAGGGTTGACTGTTTTGTTCCACAAAGCCTCTTCCAGGGCTGACTGTTTGATGGGAGTATATAGTGGATCCAAAACTTGAAAAAATGAATTAATTATTATTGAAAAAGTTGAAGCGGTACAAAGCTGGCTAACAAATTCATACAAAGTCTTTCTGCAAACTAACTGTAATCACAATTTCAAGTAAATATGACAATTACAGACTCTAATCTGGGTCAACCGATTTTCTAAAAAAAAACGGTCGTTTATGTCTTTAATGAGACATCCAGTTACAACATGCTCGGAGGCTCCCTTGGCCACGCTTTGAATAACGTTTTTCACCAAGTTTCAAGCTTGCACGTACAGCAATATGAGATTCTCGTGTCTACATACATAGGCAACACACACACACACACACACATACACACACACACACACACACACACACACACACACACACACACACACACCACACACACACGCGGCCTTTCGCGCCAAATGTACGTTCAGCAGCGAGGTTAGCGTAACTAGACATGACGTAATTTTTATCTTGTTACCTCAGTTGTCAGAGGATTAGGCCTGCCCACTCTTTGACATCATGGACATGCTATTAAATTCGCCCCACCGCGACCAGTCCTAAAAAGTTTCTTTTATAATTAGAAGGGGCTTAAGAAGAGGTGATGATGATGATGATGATGATGATGTATGATGATGATAATAATAATAATAATAAAAGAAATAAATGAAAGAAGCATTTCGCGCGCGCGCGCACGCACACACACACTTTTAATTTACATAACTTGAAAATGATCAGAGAGAGAGAGAGAGAGAGAGAGAGAGAGAGAGATCATGCGTGCCAGCATGCAGTTCAGTGTACCAATTACCCCTTTCCATCCTGATAAATAATAATAATACAAATAATAATAATTAAAAAATATATATATACATTTTTAAGGCGCCTATACTTTCGATGAAAAACGTTGTAGGCGCTGCTTGAAATTAGTTTGAATATAATAGTTCAAAGTTGGTGCCAGAATAGCTTCTGGCTCATCCCTTGAACTTAAATGGTTGAGCTATCCCCTAATCTGTAATGTAGACTTCATAGGGCAATAAGGCAGCATTTTTCTTAATCAGCCTCAGGATATAATGGGTTAAGGTGGCCCGACCCATAACGGCCCGAGGACCTTCTGTGCCATAATGGGTACTTATTGACCTACTGACCTCTGCGGCAGTGCATGCTTTTAGTGTACGGCGTGCTGCCACACATGATAAAGACAGAAGACTGTAACACGCCCGTAGCCATGTAATGGGTACTTATTGACCTACTGACCTCTGCGGCAGTGCATGCTTTTAGTGTACGGCGTGCTGCCACACATGATAAAGACAGAAGACTGTAACACGCCCGTAGCCATGCTCGTTTTCAGCGAGTCTCCGATCCGGATATTTCGCTCGTCCATCCACACATTAAGGCCCTGCAAGGTAACATGACCGGGTTATGTAGTGGTTTCAGACACGAGCTGGGGAAGGGAAATACGTTTGGCACAATGTGTATTAATATATGGCATTTATTTCTGCGGTTCACTGTTTTCTTTGACCGTGATCAGAAGAAAGAAAAATGATGTACATATATCGACATGTCGACATATATCATGAAAATGTATCCTTAAGAGCAAAAGAAATGCAACGTTCTCCAAACCATCGGTTCCGAAAACGTCGCATTTCTTTTGCTCTTCAGTATATTTTCTGCCATAGCCTGTGGTTTTTCGCTTGGTTCCTGAGTGATAGATTATATACAATCAGTAAAAGGAATGCGACAGTTTTGGAACCATCGAACACACTTAAACGTTTTTGATGAATCCAAAACTTTCGCATTACTTTTGCTCGTAAGTGCAATGTTTATTTGATTGTACTGTTATAGCATCCAAAGTTTCTTTTAAATTTAGAGTTGGGTTGGCGGTCGCTTATGAGCAGAACAGGGTTGTGTTACTGTTAACAAACCACAGCCAAAGGCACGGTAAACGTTGGTACATGTAGCTCACATACCAAAGGAAATCAGTCAGCTGTGGACAAACAAACAGAACAGGCTAAGGGATCTGTTTTTTTGTCCAACGTTGAGTGATTTCCCTTTTTTGGCACGTGTAATAGACCTCACCGAGCGCGCGCATCACAAGCCACGCACCCTAGTAATTGTTATTGGGTCCCACAAGCTTTCCTGTCGCTTGGACAATATGGCAGACGGTAGCGCGCATGATTCGACTGAATGCGTTGCAAATTCTACAACCCTACATTTTCTGCCAGAATAAACAGGTTTGTCAAAAACGACCCTGATCGAGGCCAAGCAAGTTTGCGTCAAGTTTCATTGTTGCTGTTCGTATTTATCACACAACTGGCAGTGATGCCGTTCAAGTTGCATCCGTGTATCACCGGTCGCAGATCCACAAGAACGCCCCGATCCACATAAACTGTACATGGAAATGAGCATCAGCAAGCACAGCTTCACAGAAGCTATCTCTGCCTGCAGAGCCGGGTAAGTGTTTTTGTTATTGGTATTGCTTAAAAAATAACAACTTATCACACTTATCCGAGCCATTTTAGTCCATCTCGTATCATCATAGCAAGATGGCAGTGCTGCTCAGCGCTCGCTTTTGCCGGCTGTGTTTACAGTGTCAGGCTGAACTGATTACTTTCACTCCCAAATAAAATTGAAGTGTGTGTGTGTGTGTGTGTGTGTGTGTGTGTGTGTGTGTGTGTGTGTGTATGTGTGTGCGTGTGCGTGTGTGTGTGTGTGTGTGTGTGTGTGAAAAAGAGAGAAGGAGAGAGAGATAGAGATTATTAATAAATAACCATGCATGTATGATTTGTATTTCAGATTGAATAGTCACTGTTTTCATGTTATTGGGTTTCAGAAAACTCTTCAGTATTTGAAGGCAGCTAAACTGTTTGACCCATGTGCCTAACAGACTGAGCTGCCACAACCCTGAAGAGCAGCAATATCAAGAGGCACCGAGATCGCATCTGTCCCAATAATTAAACCATGGTGTGCTGGTCAGGCCATCTGAGCAGCAGACGAAAAGGCCCATAACATGCCACATAAACATAAGCAGATGTCAGCATCACCTAAAATAAAATAAAAAAAACTATTATTAACTGGTAAATTATATTTTATTCTGGAATGTAGTTTACATGCCAAAACACAGCACAAGGAGAAATAATGGATCAGTTCATAAATGGCTGATTCGCAGTGACACTCTCAATTTGATAACACAGGAATACTAGATTCAAAACTCATCTTCGCTTTATTATAAAGTCTTCCAAATTTCTCAATCAGCAAAGAGTGAGAAACAATAAATCATGTGGCTGTAGGTGCTGAAAGTCTGTCCTTTTTCACTATACTTGTGCTTAAAAGATTGACCATTTGACAAAAAATGACAACAAAGCCCAAAACCAAGCATATATGTTAACTCAGTGTAGAACTGGAACAGGTTATTTAGTTGTCTCTCCATTTGTCTCACAAACTCCACTCCAACTGCTTCTTCTTCTGCTGGTTGCGTCTGCATATCTTTAGTTCTTTGCAGCCTTGAGATGATCATTCAGATTTGTCAAATTCGTGATCTGGTCTCTTCCTCCAGCAGGTCTATCTTTATCTTCTAGCTTGCTATTTCAGACTTTGCACTCAGCAGCCATGACCAGGTAGTCTAATGGTGAGACCCTTAAGAGAGGACTTACAAAAATTATAAATAGTATATGTATGTGATTAACTTAATTCGTCAAACGTATTTCTAAAGCTGCACTCAATATTTGTCCACAGACCAGGAGACTGAAAAGAGAGCCAATGCCAGGGAATCAACAGGGTCCCCAGTTGATCTCCCACAAGAATTGGATGGCCTTCGCTTGACCAGTTAGTGTCCAAATCCTCAGAAACTTGAGGAAAGAACAGAGAACTGACCAATTCTAATCACTGGGTTTGAGGAGAAAAAAATCGCAACATCAAACTTCTACAGAGATCTAAATAGAAAAGCAAACGTTTCTGACAAATGTCTTGACAGAATCTTTTCACACACACTCTTTTTCTCAGCTGCAGCCACATTTTATGTAAACGACATGAAGACACTGCCAAGAGTACATATGTTGAAGTACTTCCTGACAGACACCTGCACAAGCGCAGCGTTGTGGTTAATCCACAGTTTATATTTCTAGGAGCAACGCAGAGTGTGCGACAGTGGCCAGACAGGCATAATTAAAGTCAAATGCCCATCTGCATCCAGAAATTCCACCATACTGGAGGGATGTCAGTTCCCAGGATTTTGTGTGAAATTAGCTGACAACACTTTGGTGGGACTGAAGAAATTACATTCCTGCTACAGACAGGTGCAAGGCCAGCTAAATGTCACAGGTTATTGTTTTCACCCAATGGGATGTAAAGGTATCGCAAATCACACCAGACATTCCATTCATGGCATCACTGTTTCACACTCTGTCAGCTTTCTACAGATAACAATGAAAGCCTTACTTGGAAAGTGAAATGTCATCACGGGGTGTAAGCGAAATGTTAGGTATGCACCGCTGCTGTTATTGTCAGCATATATACACAAAGATATACTTGCCTCATTGTTCTGCTGCCCCACACTAGCCAGCTATAGTGTCAGGTGTATGTTGCAAGACTTGATTTTCCTGCGAAGATTTTACAGAATCAGTACTGCCCCATTTTATGAGCAGTCTGGATTTTTAGACAGGTGACTTATCTGCTGGAATTGGGTAGGAAAGCAACTCACTGGGTTTGCCATCTCAAAAATGCTCAGAAAAACTTTGCATGAATATATACTCATCATAAAGAGATCGTATGAAATGTGTTAGTGTAGGATTTATGTGTCTATTTGTGCTTGTCATGATTTGTTAAAATGACTGAGTGAGAGAGTGCAGACTGAAGAAACGTAAGGGCATAAACCGTTGGTTATGGTGCTTCTGGAGAGCTAATTCCATATTTAAAATCACACACACACACACACACACACACACACACACACACACACACACACACACACACACACACACACGCGCGCGCGCGCGCGCGCGCGCGCACACACATTCATCCCAAGTGTGCAGATCAGTGTAGCGGTACTACCTGATAGCGAGTGCTTGCACATTATTGAGCTGTACAGTACGCCCCGGTCGTGGTAACTCGATCACTGACTTGTGTACCACTTCCGCAAATGAACCAATTTTCAGAACAAACTAGAAAAATGACACTTACCGCATACAAACAGCTCTGCGTTTGCTCTTGTCCTGTATGGGGTAGTATTCTGATGTTGAGATCAGTGTGCGGTCTACAGCAAGTTTTTATTCAGCCCATCGCTTTGGTTTTGAGAGGGGAAAAAAAAAAAAACAGAAGCTTTCCTTTGTTGGTTTCATGGTAGCTTTCGTCCCGATTGCTGGTACCCCAATGGCAATGCCTGACCATTTCAGTGAAAGTTATACGCACAAACAGTATCACACTTCGTTATTTCCATGCGTAGTTACGGGAAAGCGTGTGGGACGCAGCAACGGGACCGCGATGCGGCAATTTGTTTATATTTTTCTGATTGGCTGAAAATGCGCGCACCGGTGAGTTCTATGCTTCTGCTAAGACTACTTTGCACACCCTGTGGCTGTCGACAGCGCGTTTAGCCGCGGTCACGTGGTTCCGGTCCGCAGGACGCATCACGACAAAAAGCAATACAGGCAGGCACAGGGTGCACCCCTAGATCACCCAGACCCAGATCAGCTATGTAGGAGGGGTTCAGGCAAGAGCGATGGGATTTATGTCTACGGTACAAAAGTGACAAGGGATGGGGCAGCTTTACTGCCTATCGAGTACAACCTGAATACTGATAGCTTTATGCGCACTGCAACTGTGCAACTTTGATTTTCAACGGTCGACGGGGACATTTCCAGAACTAGCTGAATAATCAGGATGCATAAACGTTGTGCACATTAACTCATTCAAGACGAACTGCATCTGGATACGCGGCTGAAGCCGCGTATCCGGATGCAGTTTGTCTTGAATGAGTAACCATCACTTGGCGAATAATCAGGGCGAGGGCCCATCATTCTCTCTCTCTCTCTCTCTCTCTCTCTCTCTCTCTCTCTCTCTCTCTCTCTCTCTCTCTGTCTCCCCCCTCCCCCCGCACATTCCTTCTACTATATATGACGTGTCCGTTCTTGACTAGTAGTATGTTAAATCTTTAACCGACCCTTTTTTTCATGTGCGTTTAGTTGTTTAGTTTTTGTTTTCTTAATTAATACTAATAGTACTTTGTAGTAGTTTTGCATGATTTGTGTACATTAAGTTAGTTATTAATGTCTCGTCATAGTGATTTTCTTATAATGTATTATAGTGAACAAAGGACAGTTTGGAAGAAAGGTATTTCAATGTCTAAAACTTTATCCTAATAAACGTTTCATCATCATCATCCCTCCGTCTCCCTACACACACCTCCCCTTCTTCCATCTTCTTTTGGGGTGTGTCCAGCCCTGAAGCACTCCTATGCATAAAAGGTGTGCACATTAACTCACTCAGTACGAACTGCGTCCGGATACACGGCTTCAGCTGTGTATCCGGATGCAGTTCGTCTTAAATGAGTTTAAAAGGTGGTCTTGCACTTACCCCATCAGTCAGACAATCGTACAGTTTCTTCACCGTGGTCTGGTGCTTCCAGTTGTACGAAAGAAAGCAGTCATACTCCTGCGGCAGGTCTTTCTCTAGTGTTGTCAATGGACGGATTTTGTTATCAAGAGTACAACCAAGAAAACATCGTAAGCAATCAAACATCACGACCCCGTCACCCCCTCATGACAGCGCTGGTATGATCGTTGCGCAGTCGATCACCACTCAACCCTTTGCGTGTCGGTAGCGGTTTTTGTCGCGACGATTCCCGCAGGAATCACCGCGACTGAAACCGCTACCAATACACAGAGGGTTAACAAGGATAGCTGCCACTTGTTAAACTAATTATGCGTAAAACAGTTTTATGCAATGTTGAGATTTCTCCCGGAGCGCTGATGGTCTTTAAGAGGTAATCGGTTACGCAAAGATGATACCATGCCTGTCTACCACCAGACGAAAAGATGTGCACACACATTTTCGGACAGAAAATCAAGTCTTTTTAAGGACATTATATGGTTCGTTGTGGTAAAACTATATGTCAATCGCATTGTGGCACAAATGAAAGATTGGTTGTACATTGCTTAACGTCCCGATAGCAACAAGACTTTCTCAGGACGTGCCTGCGCTGCTTGTGAAAAGAAAAAACCCTGAATATTGAATATATGTCACCGGCCGGTCTAATATGCTAAATAAACCAAAGACATGCTAGGGACGCTGCATCTTCATGCTAATTTATCGTAACCATAGTTTACAAAATGTGTAGAAAAGCATAACTATTACAAAATATGTACAGGGAAATGATATAACAAGAAAGGCCCTCATGGCTCACGTGTATGACCAATCTACATAATAAGTGTGACATTGACCTTTCCAACAGGTCACTGAAATGAACAAATGTTCAAATGCCTATACATAAGTAAAGGCTGGCCTTTATGCCAGCGAGATCCGAGTTTATTCAACATAATGTGCATTTTTCACACATTTTTCGACCCTCCGTGACCCTTGACTTCTATGATGGGTCGACTAAATTAGTAAGCATAGAAACGTGTCATCATTAGCTACCTCTATGCCAAATTGTATTGAAAAGTTTGCAAAAACTTTGATAAAAACTACAATTCTATCAAAAACTGGCATTTTTCACACACTTGCTAACCTCCTATGACCCTTGACCTTTCCGCGGGGTCATCCAAATTAGTATGCATGGAAAGGCCTTATCATCATGTATCTCTGTTCCAAGTTTGGGTTTGAAGTTGAGAATAGTTATTGCAAAAAAACAGTTTTCGTCAAAATATGGCTATATTTCACTCCTTTCTGGACCTCCCTTGACACTTGCGAGGAAACCATTAAATTAGTAAGCATAGAAAGGTCTTATCATCAGCTACCTTCACGACAAATCTGAGTGAAACGTTGGCAAACGCTTTGATAAAAACTACAAATCTATCAAAAACTGTTTTTTTCTCACACATTTGCCGACCTCCTGTGACCCTTGAACTTTCCCAGTGGTCATCCAAATTAGTATGCATAGAAAGGTCTTACCATCGGGCATCTCTGTACCAAGTATGGGTTTGAAGTTGAAAATAGTATTTGATGAGAAAAATTTGTGGCAAAATATGATCATTTATTACCCCGTTTTGGACCCTGTGACCTTGATCTTTGAGAGAAGTCACAGAAATTGGTATGCTTTGAAAGATTGTGCCACAAAGTATCCTTGGGTCAAGTTTGAAGTCTGAGGCTTGAATAGCTTCCGAGAAAATGCCAACGTTAAAATTTTACCACGGACGACGGCGCGTACGACGGGCAGGCGACGCTGTCGCACCTGAGCCACAAAATGCATTAACCGCAAACATATAACTTATCATCCCAAAACCCCACTCTGTGGGGCTGAGAGGGTGACCCTGGGAACTAAAAAGTACCTAACCCCACCCAAGTCCCCCAGGGCAGACCCGGGTTAGGGCATAAATGAACGAGTCGTGTAGCGACAGGCGCACCACTCCACACTCTATGAGCCAAAAACTCTTAATCCCTTTACTGCTGAGAAACATTATCATAATTCAGCGTCAAGAGACATAGATCATAATGAGCCCCCATAGTTGCGTGAACACTTGATGATCTAATGTCTCTTCTTGCGCCACTTTGAATATATGCTTATATTATGCTTGAGCCCTTTTGGTGTTAAATTAACTGACAAATCCTCTGGCAGTGATTAGATTACTGTTTTAATTATTATTATTATTGTTATTATTATTATTATTATTATTATTATTATTATTATTATTATTATTATTATTATTATTATTGTCATCATTATGTGGAACTGAATGGAACATTGAATCCCATGTTACATGCTGGCCAATCGCCGAAAATGGGACTATTTATTCTAAAATTTACTCTAAAATGCCTCTTACCTTCAAGATCCAAACAGAGGAGAATCCATTCGGCCTCCTCTCCTTCACTGTTCTTGGTCTGAAGTTCTGCAGACGTTGTATCAGCTTCGTGATCTGAGGATGCCGGTGTAGCCGGTCTTTGTCTCTTCTTCTGCAAACTTTTCACTATATTTTTGCATTCGGCGATCTTCTTGACGCAATCATTGTCGACACTTAGACCCAAAAGTATTCTCATCGATTCTGGTAAGAATAGACCAATGAACCGACAAAATATAAACATTCAGACCAAAACTGTGACTGCCAAGCGTGAACAATGGAGGACCAAAAATTCGAAAAGGGAATGAAACACGCTTAGAAACGAAAACCACAACACAGCACATACATTAAAGCGCGTTCCCCATAATTTCGAAGGCCTCAGAGCGTATGCAGCTTTTGTCAAGTGACTTATATCATACACCACTTAGCCCTTTGCGTGTTGTAGCGGGTTTTGTCGCGATGATTCTTGTAGTTATTATCATCGCGACTAAAACCCCTACCGACACGCAAAGTGTTAGTAAACCAGCAACTGACTGACCCTGCAAACTTTGTTTACACGTCGTGTACAGTGGAAAGTCCTCGCTGGCTTGGGATGTGGCTCAATTTTGGTAGCACGGCAATGCTACACACAAACGCTGACAGACACAGACGGCGCTTCGTACCAGTTATAGGCCTACGTTCTGTGGGCTGGCGTAGCCAAATCCATATTCTGAGGATGAACAAGATGGGATGACCACTGCTCACAAAGCCATTTCTATGTGAGCTTGCATGCATTTTCCACCTTTTCCACAATACGTTCGCAGACATTATAACACACATAGAGAGATTGTCTTCCTAAATCACCGAAAGGTCGTGGGTTCGAATCCAGCTGGAGTCAAAATTTGTACAGACCTCTTTTCGGTGCCCTGTCTTTCAAATCGCCTTTGTGGTGGACAAAAGAAGTTAAGCCCTAAACGTTTAACGTTTTTCCTAAAAATCAAATCTAGAGGGAGAGAATTGCGTCAGCTCATACGCATGTAAAACACTGACGAGCGAGTGCTTTACGTCAGTTAGGAACATTATATAACACAGACGCGTTTGGTGATTTTACGTCACCGTCACTTGTCTGATTCTTCTCATGAAGCCGAGGATTATTACTTTCGTCATTTTCTTCTGTAATGAAGTTTTATTTTTGAAAAAGTTGAAAAGTACATAGCTGGCTAACAAACCCATCCAATGTCTTTCTCCTTACTAGCTACATCTAAAAATTAATTTCAAGTGTATGTAATCAAAATTACGAACTCTAATATGGGTCAACCGGCTTTCCATAAACGGTCATTTAACTCTTCACGGAGACATCAATATCCAGTATGCTCGGAGGCTGTCTAGACAGCTCTTGAATGAAGCATTTCCTTTATTTTCAAGCTCGTACGTATGCAAACTTCGGAGATTTTGGTGTTTACATACATACGCACACACACACACACACATACATACGCACATACGGCGCTTTGCGCCAAAAGTACGTTCAGCAGCGAGGTTAGCGTAACTAGACATGACGTCATTTTTATCTTGTTACTTCTTTGCCAGAATATGAGGACCGCCCGGCCATAACGTCATTTACATGCTACTGAACGGGCCTCGACCACCCCCATCTCAAAGTCTACCTTTTTTCAACACGGCAGACAAAAAGGGTTTAACTCAAAAGTGTCACAATAAATTGCGTTGTAATTGTCCTTTCTAAACGTGTTTCTTTCTTTGTTGGGATTTTCTTCGATAATAAAAATGACGTCGCAACTAGCGGTTTCTTAAACAGTTTAGTAAGACCGTATTGAAACAATCGCCAAACTCATAAAGAAACTTAAAAGTTGAACGAGTGACAGACATTTTCGGAATGAGTTACATTTCTTTGATTTGGACTCCTTAATGGGATTTCATCGTGTTTATGACAAAATGCACAGTTTTGGTAACTGTTTTACGCCGGTATTCGTTTTGTTCTTGTTGTTGTTGTTGTTGTTGTTGTTGTTTGGATTACACATAACGGGAAGTATACAAAACATTCATCATGCCCATGTCGATCGTCAAGTTACTTTATATGCTATGTATTTGTCTCGGGATGGCGATTGTATTGCTAAGGAAGCGTTAAGGTAACTAACTGCTTGTTCTTCTAGTACTCGGTGATTGCCCCTGTTTGTAATCTCGACCACAAAGGTGAATGCCAAGCCTGTCAAATGCAAAACAAAAAATCCAAAATGAAACACGCTTTGAAAAGATATTTACAACCCAAGTTAGTGTGTTGTAACAATCATATTAAACCCCAGTAGCAAAACGTCTTCGTGTCTACTACGGCCGCAGTGGGCCCGTGCACAGCCGTGTAGTGCGGCCGCAGTAGGTCCGAAGACCTTTGCTTGCTGGAAAGCGCGTTTCTTTCTTTTGTTGGGATTTCTGCCCCTGTACGTATACAGTATATCTACCAACGCTTGTCTCTATGTAGTCCACACACACACACACACACACACACACACACACACACACACACACACACACACACACACACACACACACTACCTTCTCGGATGTCCATGTCCGGTGACTCAAGACTTTTCTCCAGAAGGTCCAGAATGCCAACATTCACCAACGCCATCTTCACCAGGTGTTTCTTTCCCAAGGTACGCAGCACTGCAAAACAGAATACCACTCCAGTTCAGTACAGCCTGTTTCCTCAAACACCTTCCTAGTGGTCCTCGGGCCCGCTACGGCCGCTATCGGCCCGAGCACGGCTGTTGTGTGCGGGCTAACTGCGGCCGTCGCGGGCTGGATGACGTATTGCTGGTGTGGGTTTATTGTAAGACAAAAGTAGAAAGAAACGCCTTGAAGGGCAGAAGGTGTGCTCGTATGTTTTGCATCGTATTACGTTGAATATCAGCTTTTGGTATTTGTTCTTCTTCTTTTATCTTTTTTTTTTCCTTTCTATCCTTGAAGAAAGCTATCATAGGTTACCATGCAAAAGTTGCCCGGCCGTCCAGCCCTCATACGAAAGATGTTGATTTGTGAGGGCCCGTGAAGCTGCTTTCGCCAAAAATTGGAGGATGACAGGGTTTGTGGTCACGCCCTTAGTTTCGGCAGGCTTGTCTTTTGCGGTGTTGGCGAGGATCGCAATCGCTGCCAGTCTGTGCACAGAGGCCATTCCATTACAACTGTTCACCTCTTATATAATAAACACGCTACACGCCTCAAGGAGCCTAGGTGTTTTGGCAACACCCTTGAGAAATCATGATCAATTTGTCTCCTGTAACGCAACGTATCTGTACCCGTAACCGCTTCGGAGGACAGCTCTCATAAATGTGCGAAATTGTCCTTTCAGGATTCAAGAACTGTATTGTCAAATAAAATACAGACAGACCACGTAACGCCCCTTCTAAACCAACTCACTGGTTTCAGTTTCTGCTAGGATACAGTTTACAATTCTCTCACTGACATACACTGCTCTCTTTGACTGTGGACCTGTCTATCTCTCTTATCTGTTGCACATTTACACTCCATCCAGACATCTACGATCATCATCTGTTTCTCGTACCAGAGGGTCCTCTGCTAAGGAACAGCCTCCCACAAGAAATACGCTACGCACAGTGCAGTCACTCGTTTAAAAGCTCACTCAATACGTGTCTTTTTAAGTCTCGGCCTACTGATGACTTGTTCGTGTTTGTGTGTGTGTGTGTGTGTGTGTGTGTGCCTGCGTGCGTGCGTGCATGCGTGTGTGTGTGTGTGTGTGTGTGTGTTTGTGATCGTGTATGTGCACATACATAACAAGTGAGACTGTTTGGTTTTCTTTCTTTATTTTGTTAATATTTATTTATTATTTATATATTTATGTTTGCATTTTGTTTAAAAACAAACAAACAAACAAACAAACAAACATTGCAAAGCGCCTATAGCTTCGTCAGGAGGTAAGGCGCTATATAAATACCCATTATTATTATTATTATTATTATTATTATTATTATTATTATTATTATTATATAGTAACCGTAAAAAGACGCATATAGATGGATGGACTGAGAGATTGATAGATAGATTGACTGACCTTTTTGATCCTGCTTGTAATTATTTAGACTTGGATAGTTTGGCGCCTGACGCGCCAAGCTATTCTGGCACCACCCTTGAATTAAAATGGTTGATCTATCTCCTAATCTGCACTGCAGCCTTCTTAGGACAATAAACAGATTTGTAAAACATTAACCTCATTATGTAATGTGTTAACGTGCTGACAGCGAGTTTGTCTGCATAATGGTCAGACAGAAGAGGGCTGGTGTTAAATATTATTTGTCTTCTTTGCATTCAAGTACTGTTTGTTGGCGGGGGGAGAAAAAAAAAAAACCCACACGTCATCACCTGTTTTCCTCGCGTAAAGAGTTCAAATACGTGTGCATGACGTCAATAATTGCAGGCACCTCCTCTGGGCTTGCGGTCCTAGTGGACTGGTTGCCAGCGTCAAGTTTGCGGAGAGCCGGCACATGCTGTTCATAGGTGGAGATGTTGTGAAGAATGCGCAGACTGGCGGGCACAAGAACTTCTTTCTCCTCGTCCTGGGTAAAAGGTTGTAGTGACTCTTTAATCAGTCAGTCATTGCAACTTGTTTGCTGTGCTTGTTCCAAAGTTTCAGAATCACAATATAGCATCTTGTTAACCCATTCGAGACGTGCCGCCTCCGGATACGCGGCGTAAGCCGCGTATCCGGAGGCGGCACGTCTCGAATGAGTTAACCTCCTCAGTGCCAGTGGGCGCGGATTCTGTTTTGGTGTTTTTTCTGTCAAAGAGCCCCAGCCGTCAAAGGAAGATGGATGCACAGTGGTTGCAACAAGAGTCCTAGGCCATCATGAACCACCGCAACTGCTCAGGCTTATGGGGATGTAGACCTCTCACATTTGGCTTGCGTTTAGTTTTTTTTTTTTTTTCTCGACAGTGAAGGGGTTGGTACACAACAATGTGAGCCCCTTGTGTGCGCAACCATCGGTAGTGTAAAAAGAATCGCCTTACAATGGCTGAGTGCACTTTCTCAGGCAGTGTTGCCCAAAACGGGAGAACAAAAATCAATAAATAAATAAATAAACACAAAGAAAAAATAGCAACAGAACAATGAGTTATGCTGACGAGCGAAAAAAATGCGACATTTTTGGAATCATCGGAAAACACGTTAGTGTTTCCGATGATTCCAATAATGTCGCATTTCCTTTGCTCGTCAGCATAAATCGTCATCCGGTCTAACAAGCAATATAAACCGAAGACATGCTGAAGATGTCACATCTTTACGCACAGGCATGGGGTCATCACCTCCAGATCTATAACACTGACAGTGGGAAATAGTAGATCTGAGATGACCAATCCCCTCATGCCTGTTGGTTGGTTAGTTCGGGTTTAACGTCCACAGCACCGACGGGCGGGTTATGGGGGACAGGGAAATCTATTGCCTATGGAGTACGCCCTGAACACTGATCACCTCAGGCGCACTCCAACTGTGCCACTTTGATTTACCAGGACCTTTCAACGGACATGCTATTGAACAAATCCGTTTTTTTTTTTACCCTGGATTGTGAGTCCAGCTACCGGGGCCGGGACGGGATTCGAACCCACGACCCGGCGATTCCCTTCGCTCTCCTGCTCCGACGTTTAACTGCCTGAGCTATTTCGGACTCTTCTCATGCCTGTGTCTTCACGCATACTTATCAACACATGAGCCAAAGAGGCTAACGTATGCTCTGTAGTAGATTGAGGTGACCGATCCCCTCATGCCTGTGTCTTCACGCGTACTTATCAACACACGAGCCAAGGAGGCTAACGTATGCTCTGTAGTAGATTGAGGTGACCGATCCCCTCATGCCTGTGTCTTCACGCGTACTTATCAACACATGAGCCAAGGAGGCTAACGTATGCTCTGTAGTGATTATGTAGGTAGATTATGCAAGTATCGCTATGAGACTTACCGTGTACAGTGTGCGCGCATTCATCTCCAGTTCTTTCCATGTGTTTCCCAGCTTCTGCAGCAACACAGGCGCCACCCTGCCATGGCTCATCACAGTGGCCGCCACTTCCTCACTATACTTGGTCAGCTTCTCCAACATCTCGATCGCGCGCCGCAGGACTTCAAAGCGTTCTTGCTTCTTGTAACTTCCTCTCTTTGTCTCATCAGCCACGGTGTCGCACATCGCCAGGATGACGTATGAACCCTCAAGCGTTCGGCCAAGTCGGTCCCTGCCGTCCTCAGTAGAATCAGCTTCGTACAATTTCTCCACGTCGTTCAAACACTGAAGAAATTTCATCTTGAAGGTCTCTCCATCTTGTTCATAGTGTCGGTAGGGCACTGGTTCCGATAAACGTTATAGTGAGTTAATTCTAGAGTGCCCATTCCGGACTATGTTATAGGTCACCATCACTATCACGCGCACCAGTATATCGCTAAACTGGATAATGTACTGACGAGCAAGAGAAATGCGACATTTGAGTCATCGGAATCACTTCAGCATTGCTTTTCCTCGTCGGTATGAAACTCTCGCCATTTTTCCGCGGGGATGGGTTGGAGACGGAGAGAGGGTTGGGGTGAACGGGGGGGGGGGGGGGGGGGGGGGGGGGGGCGTGGGGGGTGGGGGGGGTGGGGGGACATAACTAGAAGCAGATATGGACGCGGCTTGTAAACATTACGGCAACCATTTTGAGTCTTTTGAATTAATGTTTCACTAAGTGATTCAAAACAAATTGACGTTATTTTGCATCAAAATGTAATTCACAATAAACTAATGTAATTTGCAACGAATGTAATTAAAAACAAATTGATGTACTTTGCAACAAAAAAATCCAACAAAACATTGTATATGCAAATATAAAATGACATATGACAGTGCAAACAGAATGGATATCAGTCATCAGTAAAAAAAAAAAAAAAAAAAAAAAAAAAAAAAAATGTTGCAAGTGTTTGAAAATGCTGAGATATGTTGCAGAGTATTGCTGTGGAGGCCTCCAAACAGTGCCAACATAAATAAAAACTCTTGACTTGACACCGCAGTTAACAGCCCGACGCACGTATTTCCCAAATTTTGGAGGCGTCATCTAACGACTATGCTCCAGTTGCAGGAGATGGATCGACCATGACAATTCAAGAGCAGTGCCAGGTTAGCTTGGCGCCGACAGGCGACCCATCTCCTGCTGTAGTGCGTCAGGGCTGAAAGGGTTAACTGGATGTTACTACAGGTTCCATGATCAATGTGCATAGAGCGTTACTCGATGTGTTTTACTGAAGTTCTTCAGACAGAAATGTGCATAGAGCGTTACTCAATGTGTTTTACTGGAGTTCTTCAGGCAGAAATGTGCATAGAGCGTTACTCAATGTGTTTTACTGAAGTTCTTCAGACAGAAATGTGCATAGAGCGTTACTCAATGTGTTTTACTGAAGTTCTTCAGGCAGAAATGTGCATAGAGCGTTACTCAATGTGTTTTACTGAAGTTCTTCAGACAGAATTGCGCATAGAGCGTTACTCAATGTGTTTTACTGAAGTTCTTCAGACAGAAAAAGATTTAAAAGGACACGTGGGCGCAGTTCCTTACGCTCAGTTTTAATTTTTTAAAACTGTAATCCTATCATGCTGTTCAGCAAGGTTGCTTTCAGAAGAAAAATGAATGTTGCCTATGGAAAATGTGATTTTCAGATATGAAGATCATACTCCCATGGCTGATGCCAAATCGGCAAAACCCCACTTAACTTTCACCCTTTCTTGGATCTGCGAACTTATTTGTATTCTGGATTTTATTTGTTTCTGAATTTTATTTGATTATAAATGACATTTTCATCAAAACACGTCCACTTAAAAACACTGCATACTATTTAATGTGATAGCTTACACGAATAATTCTAAAAGAAGTGCAAGTATAACAGGTCTGAAAATTGTAGGTCGTTTGGGTAGTTAAATCTATCTTCGGTACATGAACGACGTCTTAATAGGACAAAATGGGGCAACTTTCAGGAAAACAGACTAGGCACGCAACTCTTGCAATGATAACGTTAACAACAATTCACACTTCAAACATGATATATGAGGTGACGTGCGATGCGTCATTTGCGAATATGTACATATATATTTGTTAACTCATTCTACCCCAACACCGAAATCCCCAAATTTTGCCGTTGTCCTCTGAAGACTGCATTGCAGTGCAGGACACAGATCGACCATGATAGTTCAAGGGTGATGCCAGAATAGCTTGGTGCCCATAGGCGCCAAGCTATTCTGGCATCACCCTTGAACTATCATGGTCGATCCTTATCTTGCTGTGGTGTGTCTGGGGCACAATGAGTTAATGATACTGCTTCTCGCATTAGAAAAGGAAGTTACATGCGCAGAAGTGCTATTGTAAATGAGTTTATAAAATTTACTTATCTCTAAAGAAGTAAATACCTCCTTCAGAGAAAAGGCATACAAGACCATCACATTATCATTACAAACAATGAAGATAATAATTATGAATGTAACAATTTGCATAGATTTTATTTTTCTATTTCGAAAGTGATTTCACAGCAAAAACACTACATCTTTTACTTGATAGTCAAGACAACTTGAAAAGGTCAAAATGCTGTATCAAACGCTGGGAACGACAGC
Organism: Semisulcospira habei; assembly: GCA_036245525.1. Lineage (NCBI taxonomy): Eukaryota > Metazoa > Mollusca > Gastropoda > Semisulcospiridae > Semisulcospira > Semisulcospira habei. The sequence goes on along the minus strand of BTPG01000001.1, from coordinate 109,276,603 downwards.
ATACAAGGTCAGACAAAAACTACATTAGGGTCTCTGATGTTCAAAGGATACTTAACGAACAAACAAATCAACTGTCAACAGCAGAAAAATAAAATTATGATTATTTGTGTCCAATATATGTAACTGAAGCTGACACAGGTTCCTATCATAGTTACTTTCTAAAAGACTTTCTTCACAAGCCTCTTCTTCTCAAGTCTTCCGTCACTGTGACTCCCTCTGCTAAAGACAGTCTGACTGTGCGAATCTAAGCATTACTTAGACCCGCACTACTAATTGTCTCGGCAAGTGTTAGAAACCTGGCTTGACAATAATTATAATTTTCATGGCTTTGAAAACGTTGAGCCGTCTAAATGAATCATCCTAACACTTGTGCCTGTTATCAAGAGCATGCAAGAGTTGGTAATATCTCATGCATGGGAAATATTTGGAGAGTAACAATTAACTATAGTAACAACCTTCTATTTACAATTAAAACCAGCACAATTTAGAAGATATTTGCTGATATATTTTTGCTAAAATACTCATGTACAGGTGCCGAGTAACTAAATCAGTATGATTTCTAACACAAATCAAATTATAAATGTTCCCTTTGGAAATTGGTTTATTTAATTTGGAAACTGGCCGTAGGTCTATAAGTATTGGGGGGGGGGGAGGTGGGGGGGGGGGTGGGGGGGTGGAGAGACTGTGTAAGTAAGATTAGGTCAGATGTAGGAGAGGAGACACATGTATGAAACACTTAAGCAAAAACGTCTCGCGCGTCCGTCCAAAGAAAGGTAAAATCAATCCGAAACCAGGGTTTGATAGAGATTATATTGATGCATCTTAGGACAAAGCCAAATTTTAAAACTCGAATCGATGCAGAAGGAGTTGCAGTTTGAAAAAAGTAACACATTGTTTCATATTAGGCAACATTTGACTAATATGAAAAACTAGGTATCCTATTATGAAACAGTGTGAATATGTCCTTTTTACAAGTTTCACTTATAGTTTGTTGGAAAATTAAGGCATGAGAAATGGTTAGCACACATCATAGGCTCATTTAACATTGAAAATGAGTTCAATATAAAGAGTCATCCGCCCCTTATCCACTATTGGTCCATCCATCCATCATCCTGTGTATATCCAATTGTGACAAATTTTATCATTTTGAATTTCTGAGAGACCATCAGAGCCACAAACGTCTAATTTGGCACAGTGATCCTATTTGGCAATAGCTTTGATTGTCACTTTCGCTGACCTCCATGAAAGGTCACGGTTACAAAGGTCAATAAACGGGCGATTTTTAAAGAAACTAGTTATAATCTTATTTTAAAACTTGCCAAAGAGAAAACTGATGATTGGTTTGTTTGCAGCTCTACTAAGTTAACCTTCTCGTTAAGGTCAAAAGTCACGGGAAGTAAGAAGGCTTTTATTTTAGGTTGTTGCTATTACAGATAGTTCGTATGTGAACTTAGGTTGTTGTTATTACAAGTAGTTCGTATGTGAATTTTGCAGTAAGACCCCAGTATAAATGTTTTGCTAAGGGTTACACTGTCTATGCATATTAATTTTATTACTTACTTACTTACGCCTGTCACCCCTCCCAGTGTATAGGCCGTCGACGATAGACCTCCAGCGACTCCTGTCCTGTGCTTCTCCTTCGATTTTACTCCAGGTGGTTCCCAGTCTCTTGATGTCTGCTTGGAGGTCTCGACGCCAGGTGTTTCTCGGCCTGCCACTTTTCCTCTTTCCCTAGGGGTTCCATGACAATGCCTGCCTACTGATACTGGAAGCTGGCTTTCTCAGACTGTGACCATTCCATCCCCATCTTCTTCGCCCAATTTCATTCTCTGCTGTTATCTGCTCTGTTCTCTCCCAGAGTCTGACGTTGCTGATCTTCTCTGGCCAGTGGATTTTCAAGATTCTTCTAAAGCAACTGTTTATGAAGATCTGTACTCTGTTGACTGTGGTTTTGTCAACCTCCAGGTTTCTGCTCCATATAGGAGAACTGCTTTACGTTGGAGTTGAAAATCCGGACTTTGGTGTGTTGTGACAGCTCTCTGGAACTCCCCACCTTTTTCAGCTGGAGAAAGGCTGCTCTGGCTTTACCGATTCGTGCTCTGACATATGCATCAGTGCCGCCTTTTTTGTCGATGATGCTCCCGAGATAGGTGAAGGACTCCACCTCCTCCAACGGGGTGCCAGCAAGCAAGACTGGTTCTTCCCTGGTTGCGTTCAGCCTCATTGTCTTTGTTTTCTGTTTGTGGATGGTGAGGACCACTTGGGACGAGATGTCAGCAAGCCTCGTGGTCTTGTCCTGCATTTGTTGATGAGTGTGGGACAGTAAAGCCAAGTCGTCTGCAAAATCGAGGTCGTCAAGCTGTGTCCACTGTATTCCGCTTCTTCTCTGCTCTGTGGTCCTCTTCATGGCCCAGTCTATGGCCAGTAGGAAGAGGAACGGAGACAGCAAACACCCCTGCCTGACACCGGTTTTGACCTGGAGCTCCCTGGTGAACTGCCCTTCGTGGATCACGCGACATGTCATGCCATCGTAGCTGCTCTTGATCAGGCAGACGAGCTTTGTGGGTACACCGTAGTGTCGTAGGAGTTTCCACAAAGTCTCTCGGTCCACGCTGTCAAATGCTTTCTCGTAATCCACAAAGTTGACGTACAGCGGGAAGCTCCACTCTAGAGACTGTTCCACGATGATGCGGAGAGTGGCAATCTGGTCTGTACATGATCGTTTTTTTCCTGAATCCTGCTTGCTGGTATCTCAGCTGGGGGTCGACGGAGCTCTTCATTCTCTCCAGGATAATCCTGTTGAAGACCTTTCCTGGTACTGACAGCAAGGTGATTTCTCTGTAGTTGGAACACTTGCTTAGGTCGCCTTTCTTGGGAAGCTTGATTAGGTACCCCTCCTTCCAGTCCGCCGGCATCACCTCCAATTCCCAGATCTTTCCAAACAGTGAGTACAGCAGCTCTACTGTTGTCTCTAGGTCTGCTTTCAGAGACTCCGCTGGGATGTCATCTGGCCCTGCTGCTTTGCCGTTCTTCAAAACTGCCACTGCTCTTCTGATCTCTTCCCGGCTGGGTCTGTCACAGCTGATGGGTAGGTCGGTCTCTGCTGGCTGGATGTCTGGGGGGGTCGGGTGGGTTGGGTCTGTTCAGTAACTCTTCAAAATACTCGGCCCATCTGTCGAATTGGTCTGCCCTGTCTGCAATAGGCTTGCCTTCTTTGTCTTTTACTGGTCTTTCTGTATGGCCATACTTGCCCGACAATCTCCTGGTAATGTCATAGAGCTGTTTCATGTTGCCGCTGCCTGCTGCCTTTTCTGCCTCTGCTGCCAGGCTGTCTGTGTAGGCCCTCTTGTCTGCCCTGATACTCCTCTTCACCTCGCGGTTGGCTTCCGAGTATTCCTCCTGTGCCCTGGCTTTGGCTGCTCTCGTGCGACTGTTGTTGACAACTGCTTTCTTCTGCTTCCTCACTTCTATCTTCTTCAAGGTCTGTGCCGACAGCCAGTCCTTGTGATGGTGTTTCCTGAACCCTACAGTGTCTTTGCAGGTTGAGTTCAGAGCCTCTCTAACTGCCTTCCACTGCTGCTCTGTGGTGACCGCATCCTCTTCATTTACTAGCTCCTGTAGCGCTTGAAACCGGTTAGACAGCACCATTTTGAACTCTTCTCTCACTCCAGTCTCTCTCAGGAGGCCTACATTATAGCGCTGTCTTCTTCTTGTCTCTATGCGGCTTTTGTATAACTTGAGCTTTACTCTTAAAGTAAGCAGATGGTGGTCTGAGGCGACATCTGCTCCCCTCCTCACTCGAACATCTTGAAGGGATCTTCTAAATTTCTTGCTAATGCAGATATGGTCTATTTGGTTCTCTGTAGTATTGCCCTGTCTGCAATAGTGTGTAGGGGTGTAGGGGGCTCTGGATAGAGGTAGCACCTTTGCTGTTCGGCAGCTGCGTCCTACATAGGACGAACGGGCATCACTGGCCCTCATCCATCTCCTTAATCTCTCACGTGCTGGCTCCAAGCGCCACACCCTGGCAAACCACCTCAGCTGGTGGGCTAAAGCCCGTGAGGGGGTGGTGTTCACATTGCACCACTAGGCGGATGAGCTGTTTCTGACAGCAAACGGCTAGAGGACGGAGGAGATCAGGTTGGATCCAACGGCCAAATGTGGGGGAGTAAACCCTTCAAATCAGGAGTGGAGCCCCGAAGGCAGACAGCTGCCTGTATTCACGCACTGTTCTGGCAGCTCCTGCAGCCAAACTGGTGCCAAACGTACTGCTTTGCATTCCTTTGGATACATCAGCGAGGCCGAGAGGGGGGTCTTGACGACTGGGCACCCCAGGATCTCCATACACTTCGCCCAGGCTTGCGCCCTGGAGAGGTTACTCCAGTGACTGACCCAGCAAGCGCATATACTCCATTGTCTTCCGAGACAGGATGCCAAAACAGTATGGTGAGGTGAGACCCAAGTTGCTTTGTGTATTCTTCTGTGTGGGAAGATGCTGCCTCCAATGACAAGTCTGTTTAGAGCGCAAAAGTCTACAAACCTCTCCCCGTTTTCACTCATCTCCCCTAGTCCCTGTCTCCCCATCACCTCTTCGTTTCCGGTGTTGTCCTCCCCTATTTTGGCATTAAAATCGCCCATGACGATGGTGATGTCTCGCTCCGCACATTTGTCCACAGCACTCTGGAGTCGGTCGTAGAACTCTTGTTTCTCTTCTTCGTCACTATCATTAGTGGGCGCATAACAGTGGATGACGTTGAGCTTAATCTTTTTCCTCGTTCTAAAGGCTGCTGTGATAATTCTTGGCCCATCAGCGCTCTCTGTGCCACTGGTGGCAGCATGAATGCTACTCCTTCTGTATGGGGGGGGGGGGGGGGGGGGGGGGGCATTTTCCTCTTCATGACCTGAATACAGAATCATCTCCCCACTTAACAGCCTTTTCTGGCCAGAGCGCGTCCATCTGGCTTCAATGATACCTAGCAGGGAAAGGTTGTACTTTTGCATTTCCGCTGCTATCTGGGCGGCCTTGCCGCTCTAGTACATGGTCTTGACATTCCATGTGCCCATGATTATGTCCCTGGATAGAGAGAGGCGGCTTGGTCCTGTGGCTTCCAAAGACTTCCGGCTTTCACCACACGACGTCATAAATCTTCTGGTAGAAGAACCTTCCTCCTCCAGGAAAGAAATTGCTGTTTGTCTTTTCGTCGGCGTTTTTGTAGCTATTTCCTTATTTGCAGGGTGGGGAAGCTACCCCCTCGCCCAGCCCCGTTACTAGGAGGACCAGGGGTTTTCTGTCGGGGTCTCCTTCCCTTAGACCATGTTGGTTCACGGCACCTTATTTCATTCGGTGCACCCCTCTCGCGAGGGACCCCCTATCCACCACCCAGGGGACGCGCCTCAACGCCATATGGTCCCAGCGCGAGGATTAATTTTATTGGCTCCTGCCAAAGGTCAAAGGGCAGGCATGGTCAGCAAGTGTGTTGAAAGTGTTCTACGTATGGGAGAATAAAAGCTACTGTATTTATTTTTTCTACCTAAGAAGTAAAACTTGATAAAACTAGCATTATCGACAGAGATTTATGTACATATTCAGCAGCAAATTCAGGGGAGAGGGAGGTGTTCCAAGGAGCACGGCTCCCAGAAAATTTTGTAATGTGTCATTTTCCATTTTGGGGATTTGGGCTCCCCCCCCCCCCCCCCCACACACACACACACCCTTACGCGCCTCTTCTTGGAAATTGTAAAGGGTCCGTCGTGTGATTTTTCGGCCATTGGTGAAAAGGTCTCCAAACCTCTCTCCCCGTTCCCTCGACCCCCCCCCCCCCCCCACTCGCACTAACACCAGCACAACGCACGCCTCGTTTGACAGTCAACACGTGACGCGTTTGTAGGTCCTCACCCTCTGCACATTTTCAGCATCTGTGACTCCGCCGACAGGAAGAGTTCCCCATAAAAGGTCTACAGAATCTCCCGCACGTTCTTTTTTTAACTGCCCTTTACTTTAAAGAGAGGTCATTCGCAGTAGTATTGATGATATAAAATGCATACTTAGGTACTTTCAAACTTTTGCGTCCAAAGTTAACGTTTAAAAATGTAAGTGGGCAAAATGACTAATCTTTACAAACACATCGACCTATGATGACCTTGACCTTTTCTACAGGTGAAATCTGTAGGTAAAGTTGTTCTTTGTAAACTACAGTTGTGTCGAGTTTAAAGTCTGTGAATGTTACAGTCTCTAAAGAAATTGCCTTATACAAACCGTACGCACACACACACGACGGTTGAAGGGCGGCTGCATGGACGATTGGTGACTAATTTTATACTGTTTCGCATTTGCTATCACACCTAAGCCAACAAGGTTTGCTCTTGGAACAACTATTTAGCCCCACCCCCTCCCCCCAGCCTACAGTTATGCGCCATTTTGTCTGACTGAAAGCATTCCCAACAACTGTGCGCGTCATCTTGAAGTGATGTAGCGACATAAACCTGGTTTTTGACATATCTGTTTTATTTTCTTCACTACCACTGGACGCCAATATTGCTGTGAAACCTTTCTTAATTCAGTGCCAAGGAACCCCAACCGTCAACTAAATATATGTCATTTGTGTCAGCAAGAGTCAAAATCGCCATGAGTCCCCGCACCCGCCATCGCGCGAGGCTCTTGAGGATCTATGTGTCTTGCAGATGGATCCTACTTAGATTTCTCGGCTGTGAAGGGGTTAAGTAAAAATATCATCAAGCAAAATTTGGAAAAAATCGGGCTTGTGGTTTCAGAGATATTGCCTGCATATAGGCTCACACAAATATGGCCACTGCGACCTTCACCTTACAGGTCGTGAATTCATTCTGTTATAGACATCACATATCATCAAGGCATCATTTCCTAAAATTTTAGAGCAAATCAGTGCAGCGGTTGCAGAGGTATTCTCTACTCAATAATCTGCAAGACAAATATGGCAACTATGACCTCGACCTTGAGGTAGAGGCGCAGTTAAGATTGATGGCAATGTGTGATATAGTAAAATACTATTATCTAAAATTTAGATTGAATAGGCCCAATGGTTATTGAGATATTGCCTAGCACACAATTCTGCACACAAAAAAATATGGCCGTTGTGACCTTGGTCTTTAAGATAGTGAATAGATTCTGAAGTGCAACATTCTGTGTCGTCACAAAATATCACAATTTGCCATTTGGATCACATCGTTTCGGCGTTTACAGTAACATTGCCTGGACAATAGCACACATAGTAAATGTAACCGTTGTGACCTTGACCTTGACGACAGTGACATGATCCTGGTGTGTGATACTCTGTATTGAGAAAAAGCATCAACTTCTAAAATTTGGAACAAACTAAACAAACTGGCTGGATGGTTTCCGATATATACGCTAGACAAACACTGTTTCTTATAATGAAACACTGTTCTAAATATGAAACACGTTTCATATTAGGTGCTCTTTGTGTTTCATAATAGGAACAAGATACCTCTCCAGGAAAATGCGTGCCTCCAAAACAACAAAAAGAGAACCAAACAAATGCCGCTGGTTATCTGATGTCCGAAGATTGTTCTTCATGACAAGAGTGGCTATTTTTTTAAAATCACAAAACTGAATGCTGATTAGGTGTTTTAAAATGGCGAAAAAATATGAAGCAGAAGGGTCAAAAATCACATTTTCTCGGCGTGTTTTCGTTTTCATTACGCCTGATTTTCTTGTACCGGAAATAAGGCTCACTGAACTAGCTCTATATGATTGCACAAACAGAATTTGCAAAAGTTACTCCGTTTCGCCGGGAGCAAGCTGTTTCTTAGTAGGAACTGTTTCATAATAGGGGCTCCTCCCCTAAATCGCACAGAGACGCTAGATCTGCTTTTCGCCAATTAGAATGTCTTCTTCGACAGTAGGTATCACTTTCTTTTTAAAGATTACATTTGTCAACACTAAGTAAAACAACTCGCAATAGAAGCAAACATGTTTCCACAGGTTTATACGTTTGGGAAAATTGTGAGACTTTTCTGTCTGAAACACTGAAAAACGGGGGTTTAGAAAAAAAGGGATGTGCAGATCTAATACATACCGATTTAAAGAAATCCGCTGATTTTGGTCAAACCTGAGGTTATTTTTGGACAAACAGTCTATTCAGTTTATGTATACATGGTGGGGCGAACCTACAGAGGGGGCGAGGGGGGGGGAGGGGGCGAGGGGGGGGAGGGGGCGAGGGGGGGAGGGGGGTGCTCTTGTACTCATGGCCTGAAAGCAAGATGAAGGCTGGTATTCTTGTTTAAAAGTAGAATAGACCCTGAATGTATCCGATAGTTTCAGACCAAAAATACACCGAGGAAACGGCTAAGAAAAGATATTATTCGCCCATGAAATGGTTGTGTGATTCACGCCATTTTAGTGACAATACCAAAACTGTCCAAGAGCCTACCCTATAAATGTCATAGTAAAATACTGGTTACTAACTTGTGTCAGAGAGGACTGGGCAATGTTTTCTACATAAAACGTGATGCTAGACTTGGGGGCCAGCCCAGAGAACTATTTCAAGTGACATAAATGATCCAAGTTTACTCCAAGGTGATGTAACATGAACTGACACTCTGTTCAAGCCTGAAATTGTCTGCGCCGCTGGGACTGTTTAATTGTACTCAAATACTGGGCGGAAGTCTGCTGTGAAGGTTCTTAGTAATCAAATATCAAGGGAAATGTTTTCTGATTTTTGCCAAATAAGTTAGTGATGCACCTGCATTTAAAAAAGACCTTTAAAAAACCGCAATGGCCAACGCGGGGGAGGGGGAGGGGGAATAGGTGGGGGGATAGGTGGGGGGGGGGGGGAAGTGTAAAAATACTATGAGCTGATTGGTTAAAGTAATCCAGTAGTACATTTTTGCTCCGACCTGTCTGGAGTAGATTTTGCTCATTGTCGACGTTAGGAGGCAGACTGAATAATTAAATAAGAAAATTGCAAAGAGTGTTGTAGATTGCGGCAGCCCAAATAATGATCGCGAAGATCTCAGGAAGCCCTGCATTTGCTCGCTTATTTCAAATTGTCTCCAAGTAGCAAAACGTATTCGGGCCCAAAATCCGCTACCGGCAATCAAATGGGTGTGAGTCATCTGTATGATGATGATGATGATGATGATGATGATGATGATGATGATGATGATGATGATGATGCTAATAGTGTTTTAAAGCAATTACCGAGTGGTTTCGCTGCGCCGCCCCCCATCGTTGCTGACGCGTGTGAACTGATCGCTGTCGTGGAAGCTATCAAACAGGACGGAAAGAAAACGGGGATCAGCACATGCACGGATATGACGGAATCAGATAAGACAAGCTGCAAGGTTAGAAAGCGACAGCACACAGGCGGATCAAGGAAATATTACTATGGGTTCCAAACCCCCCCCCCCCCACCCCCCACCCCCACCCTCCACCCCTGACACCGCCCCCCCCCTCCTCCCCAACCTGACGTCCCACTTCCCGTGCAAAAGAAACAAGATGTGATAAACCATAACCACCTGCATGCAGGTTTGAGACTGCGGCTTCCAGTGACATCTTTACCTGCCGTTTCGCCCCTCGCCCGTCGCTACAGGACTTGGAATGGTCGGTGTCATGGTCCGTGGACGTTTCCTAAAGCCTTAGCGGTGGAGCTTTTTGGTGGAGTGCAGTGTGCGCAGTACTGGCCCCACCCTTTAAACCCTTGGTTCGTTTGCCATGGCCTAGCAAGCTGGGACGATGGCATCGAGGTCCTCGGGTCGTAGGTTTTATATAATAATAATAATAATAATGAGTATTTATATAGCGCTTAATCTTACTCAAAAGCTCTAAGCGCTTCACAATCTGTACACAAAAATAAAAATACAATGACATATGCACATAACAAACAAAGCACAATGCCCGAACACACCACTTTTACAATAAACTAAACAACAATACATACATAATAATTTATATTCTAATTAACATTCAGTCTAAACAAAGAGGATTGCAGAACTACAACTAAGGCATCAAACACTGGCAGTTATTCAAAGTAAAGCTTGGAGAGATGAGTTTTCAACGACCTCTTGAAGTCAGAGACAGACTCACTGTTTCTGACCTCAAGAGGAAGTGTATTCCATAACACTGGGGCTTGATAAACAAAAGTGCGCTGACCAAATGTTTTAGTTTGGACAGAAGGTACACACAACTTCCGTTTATCAGAAGAGGAGCGGAGCTCACGAGAGGGTGTATACACGTGCAGCAAAGAGGACAAGTATTCTGGGCTGGTGCCTGAAAGACAGTTAAAACAGATTGACATAACTTTGTATTGAATACGTGAGGACACAGGTAGCCAGTGAAGGGACTTCAAGATGGGTGTGACATGCTCAGTCTTACGGACTCTCACAACAAGCCGGGCTGCATTGTTCTGAATTTTTTGGAAGCGATCAATGAGATACTGAGGGCAGCCACAAAGCAAAGAGTTACAATAATCTAGCTTGGACAGACTGTCCTTGTCTTAGTCTCTGGCTCAAAAGCCTTCCCCGGAGACACGGGGGTTTTGATGTCAGGGTTTTCCTCCCTTAGCCTTTCCGCAGCCAAGCGGCCAGGCCCGCAAGGCAATGATTAATTTTCGAGATTCTCTCCTCTAGATCCGCCGTGTTTAGCCTGGGGGCTCGTGCTGCCCAGTTTTTGGGGTCACCTCGGAGAGGATGTGGCCAGAGACCACGCACGGGCGGTCTTGGGATAGAGAGATGCTATGCTAGACCGGAGGGTTTACACAAGAGGGTGCCTCGCGAAGGCCAAGAGGCCCTAGACTAGGGTGGTCCCGGGGGAGGCGCTGTAAGAGTTCCCCATTAACCGCACCACCAACGCAACTCGTCAGTGAACTGGGGCCCCCACCTTTTGAGTCAGGGAGCGACCCCTTGAACCCCATTATAAGAATACACGCAACCTAATACGCATACATAACGCATGCACATTTCAGCACGCCGCTCTCTGTCTCTAATATACACGTACGCACACGCACGCGCACACGCACACACACACACACACACACACGTGCACACACACGCAGGACGTTAAGCTAGTCACCTAGGCTACACACACGCTGTACCGAATAAAAATGAGTCATAGAAACCTGGGATACACGCAATTAATGACAAAATCAGAATAGTATTTTTCAATATGTGCACAGTCACGGGGATGCTGCTGACAAACATAAGTACTTGACGAGACTGACTTTAAACGAGGAGAAAGTAGCTGATGTGACGTTTCTAGACAAGGCATTCCAAAGACTAGTGCCAGAAAACGTCAAACTCGTTTTATAGAGATCAATTCTAGGTCGCGGCACAATAAGGGATTTTCTTGATCTGGAGTATGTTATGACTGGACGGTAAATAGCGTTGTGATATATCGGGGTAGCTTATCGTTTAATGCCTTGAACATAACCATTCCCGTATTGTAAGTTAAATGATCTTTCAAGGGCAGAATTTTTAAGGCTGCCAATTTTTGGTCAGTAGTTAAGCTGGGATCAGGGAGTATTAGTGTGGCAGCTCTCCGATGTAGAGAGTTCAATCTTTTCAAATTGACATCGCTCGAACCATCCCACACAGTAGAGGCATAGTCTATATGTGATCTAATATGGGCATTGAAGAACAGTTGACGTGTCTCCATATCAGTAATGTGTTTAAGTTTTGCTAAGATGTACAGATTTCTGGAGACAATTTTACAGACATTACTGATGTGTGGCTGCCACCTAAGCTGGTTGTCCACCGTGACTCCTAGCAGGCGATGGTTAGTAACTTGGCTGATGGTTTTGCCTTGGAGGGACAGATTGAGTGAGAGTGAGCCGAGTTGGTGTTTTTGGCGGGTGCTAATTACCATGCTCTCCGTTTTTGCCGGGTTTAAAATCATAATATTATGACTTCACCATTCATCTATATCTTGCAGTGTATTTTGCAGTCGTGAATTGATGCTTGATAATAACCTTATCTGGCGTGTGTACAGCGCCATCATCTGCAAACATATCACATGTGACGCTTTATTTTTTTTATCGCAAGAGGACGAGTCATTTATGAACAAGCATATAAAAGGGGATCAACAAGAGAGAGAGAGAGAGAGAGAGAGAGAGAGAGAGAGAGAGAGAGAGAGAGAGAGAGAGAGAGAGAGAGAGAGAGAGAGAGAGAGAGAGAGAGAGAGAGAGAGAGAGAGAGAGAGAGAGAGAAAATCAATGAATCTTTATTTTACAACGGTGAAGATATTAACACAGTCAGTGACTATGTCATTTTTCGTACGTGCCGTTGCTACAACTACGAGTAACTAAGTACTGAATATACATAAAACAGGGACATCAAAGCACAGTGATACAAAATATATAGTCCACTAAACACAAACACGCGCATACGCGCACAAACGCACTCACGCGTCCACACACACACACACAAACACACACACACACACACACACACACATACACATGATTGTTAGAATATACACGTACATTCGTGTGTCTACGAATAACTAGATATTATCATTTGAGTAATGTCAGATACCAATAAAGACTTGCTTTGAAACGAGATAATGTCGGAGTGGCTTTAACGTGATGTGTGAGTGAGTTCCACAGTGTGGAACCCGCAAATGACAAAGTAGATTTAAATATATCTGCACAGTGATACAAAATATATAGTCCACTAAACACAAACACGCGCATACGCGCACAAACGCACTCACGCTTCCACACACACACACACACACACACACACACACACACACACACACACACACACACACAACACACACACACACACACACACACACACACACATACACACACACACACACACACACACACACACACACACACACACACACACACACACACACACACACACACACACACACACGATTGTTAGAACCCGCGTGATGTCAGATATCGATAAAGACTTGCCTTGAAACGAGATAATGTCGGAGTGGCTTTAACGTGATGTGGGAGTGAGTTCCACAGTGTGGAACCCGCAAATGACAAAATAGATTTAAATGTACCTATTCGGAGTTCTGGAACAATATAAAGACCCCTCATATTCCTTTAACAGGAATCTGATTTTTTAAACAACTCTGTTAGATATTCTGGAGCGCTCATAAAGACCCCTCATATTCCCATAGCAGGAATCTGATTTTTTAAACAACTCTGTTAGATATTCTGGAGCGCTATGGTTCCACACTTTAAACATCAGTACGCCTTTGTTATATTTAAAATGAGTTTGAAGGGGCAGGAATCCAGGTTTACTGAGTGTTTCCTCAGGTCGGTCGTCAAGTGCGGGTCGGGAAGAATTAATTTTGTCATTCTCCTAGGTAAAGAATTTAGTCTTTTTAAGTGGACATCTCTGCAATAATCCCACACCGTCGATGCGTAGTTCTTTTTTTTTTTTTTTTTTTTTGCTGCTTCCAAGTTTCCTTCGTCGACCTCAGAGGTCTTCCTCCCACGCCGCTCACCCCCATCAACCACAGTGTGCTCACCCAGGCCTTCCAGTTGTTCCAACCAGACTCCCGGCCCCGCTGTTGTATATATGTCAGGTAGTAGGGGACTCCCTCCGGAGGAAACTCCGCACTACTGCCGAGTCACTTCAGTGGTCTTCCTACTTAACATTTTTCTTGCTAGTCACGGAGTCGACGAGTGAGAGCTCCCCCCAGAGGTGGCAAGTCAACCACTACGTCCTTCCACGCACAGCAGCACGGTCTGGCCGAAGACAACCGCGCACCTAGGGCTCCTAGAGGCCGGACTGGGCTGAGGTCACCATGAGACGAAGACTTGAGGGGTCAGAGGCACCTGGAATAGAGTTCTTTTTCATTTTTGCATGATGATGAGGATGGTATGATGATGCCATGGTGGTCCATGTGGTTATTGACTGCGTGACAGGGCCGCATTCCACGCTTTCTGTCATAAATATCCTGGTTCTAACCAGGCCCGTACTAATGGCGGGAAGCGCCGTGTGTCCGTCTTTATTTGTGTGTGCCGGCGTGTGTGTTGATCAGAGGTTGGCTTAGAGAGGAGGGAAATGGATCAGAAGGATAATCCTAAAAAAGATGAACAACTCTGAATGTTTCTTAAAGAAAAACTCGTGTGAGCTCGAAACAATACGGTAGACTTTTGGATAAAATCCTCATCGTGTTCAATAGGAGATATTTCAACATCAGAATCAGATCAAAGACAAAAGGTAGAGACCCTTGACAGCGAGGACAGCACTCATATAGAAGGGACTTTGTGGGTTTTGGTTCATCCAATCTTGTATTATCATTATTGTTATTGTCATTATATTATCATCATAACAAAGGACATTTAGTTGTGCAGGTCACCGCTTAACACTAATGCATTTCAAAGTGGAGATGCAGTCAAGTTTACAGTAAGCATTTTGTTTCTATGTTACCTTTTGACCTTAAAAAGGTAATGTACGATTTTTGGAGACCAGAAAGAAGGCAGAATTGCGCGATTTTGGACGAAAACAGTGGTTTATCAGTACGGACACACATGCCATATCGCAAGTTTGTTAGGACTTATGATCTAGCGTATGGATGATTCTCGCATGCCACGCCAACTCCTGTATGGTGCACTCTCAAAAGGCCGCAGGAAGCAAGGATAGCCAAAGAAACGCTTCAAAGACTGCATAAAAGACAGCCTCAAGCACTGCGTCTTCCCGGTAAAGGAACTTGAAGCACAAGCACAAGACAGATCTGGCTGGCATGCCGCCACCAGGAAAGCCTGCACACTCTTTGAACACAATCGGCGCGAACGGATCACCAGTGCCAGAGCTCGCAGAAAGACAGCGTCGACTCTCCCCACAGCTACGTTCCAGTGCCCCCATTGCCCTCGCAGGTGTGACTCCAGGATTGACTTGGCCAGCCACACCCGCACCCACAAATAGAAGTCATGCAATATGACGACATCATCGGTTTCTATGGTCCACCTATTATGACCTACCGTGCAGGGGTGGATCTGGCGGATCCCCTCCCCCTTTCTCCGTTGCTGATATTTTGGCGTGTAGTGTGAGATTTTCGGCCACTGGAAGAAGGTCTAGAGTCGGGGAGGCCATGTGTGTCAGGTTGAAGGTCCCAAACAAAAAGTTGCACCTCTTTCCCGGGAACGAGCCTTGTTTGACGGGTACAGACTTGAAAACCGGGTCAAGATGTGAGGGTCGCTAAGCACTCTTAGAATGAAAGGATATGACAGTCAACCAGATTTAAATTCTGAAAAACTATTGCTAGGTGCCAAGCTGACTAGAGACATTTTTCGTTTATACAACACATAATTTTATTTATTTATTTTTAAAAAAATTAAAGTGGTTTTATTACAAGTGACCGGACAGCTTGCACCGACATACACAAACAGAGAGATTAATAAAACTTGATATGGAAAAGCGTTCGCTAGGTATCAATCACGTTCTGTTCAACATTTAGTATATTTAACTCATTCTGCCCCAGACACATCACAGCAAAATAAAGATCGACCATGATAGTTCAAGGGTAATGCCGAAATAGCTTGGCGCCTATGGGCGCCAAGCTATTCTGGCATCACCCTTGAACTGTCATGGTCGATCTGTGTCCTGAACTGCAATATAGTCTTCAGAGGACGACTTCAAAATTTGGGGATTTCGGTCTTGGGGTAGAATGAGTTAAAGGCCCTAAGCGCTCCCGGAGCATTCTCATTGTCAACTTTGCATAAAACTGTTATCTACAGCTGATACCATTATAATGTAATGCCTCCTGACTAGTGGTTACGGGTTTATTTGTTTAAGAGCTGTTCTTAATTGGACGAACTTTTGATCGGCAAACCTAGATCGGAGAAGATCGGCGATCTTTTGGTTTGTTTCTTAATTGAGGTTGAACGAACCTAGGCGAACTTCAGCAAACCAGGTTTGCCGTGGCGGTTCTCTTTCTTAACTGAAGTGCTTGATTCGGCGTACTTACTGTCTGCCAAGGTGTTCAAAATGGCTGCCGCTATGCCGCTTCGCGATTTGAAGATGTTTGTTTTTGTACTCCTTGCAGTAGCGACCCCACAAACAGCGTTGCGCCTCCCACAAATCAATAAAAATAGGTCTTGTTCTTCGCACGAGTGAAATATCGCCGTCCGCCATATTTGTTTGTATCGGTGACTGTCTTCTTATCTCCAACGCAGAAGAGGGTAAAAGTTTTGACCAATCAGAGAAAAGGTTCGCCTTTGTTTGCTCAACACGTTGAGCGAACCTTTTCCGACAGCGAACTATGGTTTGCCGAGGTTCGTGAACTACTTCGAACTAGGTTCGCCGTAACTTTAGATCGTCCAATTAAGAACCAACCTGGATCGTCCGAGATCGTGAACTGTAGTTCGTCAGAGTTCGCGAACTAAAGTTCGTTTAATTAAGAACATGCTTTAAACTGCGTGATTACATCACTTTGTGTCCGTTTTACCCCTGGCGCGTATGTGCCGCTCAATTCCGCCAAGCGTCAGGTTGGTTGGTTAGTTCGGGTTTAACGTCCACAGCACCGAGGTGATCATGGACGGTCCTGACGGGCGGGTTATGGGGGACAGGGAAATCTATTGCCTATGGAGTACGACCTAAACACTGATCAACTCAGGCGCACTCCAACTGTGCCACTTTGATTTACCAGGACCTTTCAACGGACATGTTATTGAACAAATCCGTTTTTCCCCCTGGATTGTGAGTCCAGCTACCGGGGCCGGGACGGGATTCAAACCCACGACCCGGCGATTCCCTTCGCTCTCCTACTCCGACGTTTAACCGCCTGAGCTATTTCGGACTCTGCCAAGCGTCAGAGCCGAGGTAATAACTATTTATAGCTTCAAACTTCAGGTCCTCGAGAAAAGCAGAAAGTAGCTGGCGATGTGATATAACGGCCTTTGTGTGGCTATATCACAGTCATGTGTCTTAATTAATCTGTCCGTGAGTGAACCATGCAGTTCTTCCCTGAAATCAACGTAACAGATCTGTACGGTCACCGCGGACGCATAGTTTGAGAGCCCTTTGATTGCATGGCCTGCGCAAACCACCACGACGCTTTTTAATAGTGAAAAGCAAATAAACTAAAAGCTCTTTGGACTGTATTACTACACACATAGTAATAATGATAATAATAATAGGTTATATTATTATTATTATTATTATTATTATTATTATTATTATTATTATTATTATTATTATTATAAACAAAAAGTCCAAATCGCTGATTTGTTATCCTTGCTTCAAAAAAAAAAAAAAAAAAAAAAATGAAGCACATCGTATTTCTGTATGTCTGTTTTGAAAATTAAACAAACTGTCGTAAACAGAACCGGTGGGTGCATGCACTGGGTTAGTTATAGTTAACATCTACAACCTTATGATTTTTGCTCCGCGTAGATATTTTCTATTCGTGCGTAAACTGTTATGCGTGTGTGACGTGCGAACTGAGATGTTGTTGGTGTCAGTGTAGCTGTATTTGTTTTTGTGTGGATTATACATATTTCTATGTGTAGCTCTGCGAGCCATTTCTTTAAATGGATGTTGCGCTTTATAAGAGTTATTACTACTACTGCTGCTCTCCGGCTGCTGCTCCTGCTTATGCTCCAGCTCCTGCAGCTGCTGCTGCTGCTGCTGCTGCTCCTCCTCCTCCTCCTGCTGCTGCTGCTGATGATGAGAAAAATTCTCGCAAATGTTACAATGATTATATATTTGTCTATCACGTAATTTGTGATTTGCCCCTTTAAACTAAAGAAATAAATGTTAAGTTTCAAAGTTAATTTAACAAACCATTAATCCATTACGCACTGCAACAAGATATGGGTAATGCATGATAGTTCACGGATGGTGCCAGAACAGCTTGGCGCCTCCAGGCGCCAAGCTATTTTGGCGCCATCCTTAAACTATAATTGTTAAGGGTTCGAAGTTCGGAATATGGTACTTTCAGTTTTGATATTTCGACCTTCAGTCGTAATGGGTTAAAGCTAGATGCGTCATAGCGAGCCTTGAAGTATAAATTTCGCCGATATTTCAGGCTCTCAGTGTTGTCTTGCTTCAATTAATATTTTTCCAAACCCTTCTTTTCACTATGTGAGTATAAACGTTAAAGTTAGAGCTGTTCTTAATTGGACGAACTCTTGATCGGCAAACCTAGATCGGAGAAGATCGGCAATTTTTTGGTTTGTTTCTTAATTGAGTTTGAATGAACCTAGTTGAACTTCAGCAAACCAGGTTCTCGTTAGGTGAGGCCTCCGAAATTTGAAAAAATGCTGCCTTGGGGTTGAATGAGTTAATCGTGATATGGGGCACATAAATCTCAATATCTCATAATCTCAATATCTTATAATCTCAATATTTCATAATCTCAATATCTTATCAATCTCAATATCTTATAAATCTCAATATCTCATCAATCTCAATATCTCATCAATCTCAATATCTTATCAATCTCAATATTATCTTATCAATCTCAATATCGTCTAACGAAAACTACTTTCAAGGCATTTGACAGCAGTAGCGTACGCTTTGACAGAGTAGGCCGCTTGTTTGCTGCGCTTTTTAGCCGTGTAGAAAATGGAACTCGTCGAGCGCGGGTTGGTCTATTAATTTACGGTCTGATGTTGAAAGCCCACTACGGCCGTAACTGTTCAAATATACACTTCTGTAACAGATGGTTACAAAACGCTACACACAGTTCTAGCTAGGGTTCATTTAGAAACAGGAGAATTCGGTTCAGCACACGTCGTCTATATATCGAGTAACATGACACTGACTTCACTCCGATCTAGAAAAACAACGCTTTCAGTATGAGAAACATAAGTGCGATTACGTGTGTGCTTTTGCTGCGTGTCCAAACTGCTGTTAAAGTTCATTAGGTGTGTCGACAAGGCCTAACAAACACAAATGATGCTGAAATGTGTATTCAGATTTATTCGTAATGGTATTTTAATAGTTTTATGGCTTGCTCGAGTGGAGTGTAGTGGGTCACTTCCAGCGGTCATGTGGCGACCCGGCCATGCTTCACCACAAGACACAGTGAATGTATGGACTAATCTCCCCGCAGACTATCCCTACGGGCAGGGTCTGCGAAACTGTAAATCACTTGACCTTTTTACATCATACCTCTCACTCAAGGTTAGGCCAGGGTTTTGTAGGGTTTCCCCCTCTTGTTGTGAAATAGTCACCGAGTTCGGGCAGGTCACTAGACCATAGATGATGCAGGAAAAAGAAAGCCACACTCAGAGGGTGGTTATCTGCTTTTGATTAAAAATAAATAAATAAATAAAAGAAGAAGAACAACCAAACAAACTAGCCTCATAGTAAACACATTTAGCATGAATAACTCCATGTCAGAATAATGTTTGAACAAAACCAAAAAAGAAAAATCTCGGTAGCTTCGTAGGTAAATCGCAATTTGTTTCTCTACCCATGAAAATGCCCAGCGAGTGGAATGGCTTGTATTACGTGCGCCTTTGTCACCAAGCACGCAAATAAATCATAAGTCTGTACCAGGCGCGCCATATGAACTTCATGACAATCACATTAACCAATGCCCAAGAGGCCATCGGGCCAACGTCGGCCTGATATCCTTTTGCGCATTGGGTAGGCCATGAAAGGGTGCATTTCTTTGCCGTTATTCTTAGAAACAATTGCTGTCACCGTAGCTTTGTTTCAAATTGAGTTCAAGGACAATACTTTCAAACACCATCAATAAACTATAAGCTCTTCGATCATGCCGGCGAACTCTAAGTCGCGCCTTGGATACCATGGCAGCGGCTACAACGCCATCCTGTTGCACAGGGCCTAGAACTCCTTCGACGAACAGGAACACGAACATGGACTGAGCAGTCGCAGTCTACACTGCAGTATTCCGACCTGTCCTCGATTTGTCTGCTGTCTGTTGTTCTTGGTTGTCTCGGAAGCAGAGCTTTGTGTGTGTGTGTGTGGGTGGGGGGTGGGGGAATGGAAGGAGGAGAGTAGTTTAGCGGTAGGACCTTAGCACCACTGATCGAACAAGTCAAACGATGAAGGTAGTGGTGGGAGGGTGGTATTTCCAAACTCACCCAAAATAACAAGCGCATAACAATTAAAATATTTGGGGGCCGGGAGAGGGGGAACCTGGAAACCCTGTAACCCCTCCGTTACATACACAGATGCGACCTTGTGACGTATTTCTTACATGCAGCTGGTGGTGGGGTGGGGTGGGGTGGAGTGGTGACAGCAGAAGGTGGGAGGCGGGGGGTGGGTGGAAGGGGTTGGGAGGGGGGGGGGATGAGAGTTTTGAGCTTGTGACCAATCATCAAAACTCACACACGCGCGCGAGCACAAATCCACACACAGCACATAAAGCACAAGTGTTTGTGTGTGTGCGTGTCTGTCTGTGTGTGCGTGCGTGTGTGCGTGCGTGCGTGTGTGTGCGTGTGCGTGCGTGCGTGGAGTGCTTTTGCTGTTATGTGCATCACATTATGGAGAAACGCGCAAAAAAAAAAGTAATCTGTGAAATACGTGAAATATTTTATTTTATTTTGCAGAGTAAGTAAGATAGGGTGCACAACAGGAATAAAAAACTGAAGACGCTGCATGAAGAAATAACTATATTTACGAGCAAAAGAAAGGCGACATTTTCGGAATCATCGGAAACACTGATTCCCAAAATGTGGCATTTCTTTTGCTGGCCATTATAGCTTTCCGATTATTCTTTCATAAGCTAAAATGTAACACACACACAGCATTGTTGCATAATGTGGCGAATGAGGATAACACTTAACGCATACAATGTCAATTAACCCTCGTGTGTCAGCAGACACCGGCACAGTAAGCAATGTGTGTGTGACATTGTAAACAGTGCCGGAGGCTGCATGCACCAATGTGTTAATTCATTGAGGCGTCGATGACATAT
This sequence comes from Semisulcospira habei, assembly GCA_036245525.1. Lineage (NCBI taxonomy): Eukaryota > Metazoa > Mollusca > Gastropoda > Semisulcospiridae > Semisulcospira > Semisulcospira habei. Next base: position 109,255,740 of record BTPG01000001.1, on the reverse strand, counting down.
AGAGACCATTAACTATTGCGTACGAGGTACGAAATACCCACATTTTGGAGTTATCCTCTGAGGACTGCATTACAATTCAGGAGACAGGTCGACCACGATAGTTCAAGGGTGGTGACAGAATAGCTTGGCGCCTATAGGCGCCAAGCTATTCTGCCACTACCCTTGAACTTTCATGGTCGAGTCATATCTTGCTGTGGTGTGTTGCGGGCAGAATAAGCTAACATGATATACATACAATTTGCTGAAAACGACGTGCATTTCTGAGCAGAAAAAAACACCAATATACATTGTACAGAAACGAATGTTACAGTCCTTAATAACGGATACTTATACATTAAAATTTGCTAAAAGAATTTAATGTCCTCGAAATAGGAATTATACAATACAGTACAGTACAGCACAGCACAGTACAGCACAGTACAGCACAGCACAGCACAGTACAACACAGCACAGCACAGCACAGTACAGCAGCACGGTACAGCACGGTACAGTGCATCACAGCAAGCCAAGTGCAGTTTACAATACGCTACATTATAATGCGGTGCTGTGCAATGCTACACACAACAAAATATTTAATTATCTAAAACCGAAGCGGGACAGACATTTGTTTTGGCCCGTCGTCCAAAATACACTTCACACATTCTTCCCCAGGACCTAAATCCCCAAATTTTGAAGTTGACCTTTGAAGGACTGTATTACAATTCTAGAGACTGATCGAGCATGATAGTTCCAAGGTGGTACCAGAATATCGTGGCGCCTGTGGGCGCGAAAGCTATTCTGGCACCACTCTTGAACTATCATGGTCGATCCAGGTCTTGATGTGGCGTGTCGGGGCTGAATGAGTTAACAAACAAGAAAATTACGTGTCCTCGAAATAAGAATACTACAACGCAGTACAGGGGGAGTCCAGTGCAGCGGTACAGCGCAGCACAACACAACACAGCAAAGCACAGCACAGCACACCACAGCACCGCCTAGCACAGCACAGCACAGCACAGTTTACAAGACGCTACAATACAATACAGTGCAATGCAATAGAAAACAAAGTATTTAATTTTCTAAACACTCATGGGACAGAAATATGTGTTGGTCTGTCGTTTATAAATATACATAATATTAAATAAACTAGAACATCAAACTAGAAAAGTGAGATACAAAATATTTGACCAAGTTGTGTGCACTACGACGCTACCGTAGTAATGCCTCAGTGACTACTATGACCAGCAGAGAATATATTTTTCTGAAACGGCCTTAAGCAGGGGCATTTTTTAAAAACAATTGTTGTCGCTTTACCATTATTAGTACTGCAATATAGTCTATGCGAAATGTGATTTTCGTTTCTCGTGTTTTATTGTAGTTAGTATTGAGTGCGAGTGACTGTGCTTGTGGGTGTGAAGGCATCCTGACACGATGCAAACATTCACCGGTCACACAAATACAGCACACGGCCAGCGACACCACAGAATTTGGTGTCTGAAGCTGGTCAAAGCGACACTTTACATGTTCTGTGTACATTCACAATAAGCTCAAATGCACTTATAATTATATACTAACTTAATCCCCTAAGTTTATTTGAATTCAATGTCAGTCGATTTTTGTACTTGTATCACATATATCGATGTCCCTGAACTGATGTTCCAAGGGGGTGTATTTGTTGTTCAGCTGAATCTTTGAAGACGATGAAATAATCCATTAAAAAAGTAGTGTGCGTCTTCTTTTTACTGTAAAAAACAACAACAGGCAGTCCCAGCATTTGATGATAGTCCCCATATATTCACGGCCATAAACTACGGGTAGCTGGTTGGTTAGTTCGGGGTTTAACGTCCACAGCCACAGGGACAGCTATTGAACAACCTGAACACTGATCAATTCGCCCGCGCTGCAACTTTGCTAATTTTATTTACCAGGACTTTTAGCGGACATGCCATCTGAACAAGCCCGTCGTTTTGCCTGGACTAACGACGGAATAATCCACACGCTTTTCATAAACCAGTATTCAGAAGGTCAGTGGGTCGGTGTCAGAGCAGTTGGCCAGCGCATTATTGTGCACGGGCCAACTGCCCTGACACCGGGCCGATGACCTTGACGATTCTGGACAATGGAGTTCGTAAAGCAAAGAGAAAAACAGACCATTAATAGGGACCTGAATCAACCGCCAGCCATTCAATAGCATTTGCATCAGCAGGGGTAAGTATCATTGACAGGGTTATGCCATTGCAACTTCAACTAAAAGTAGGACAAATCTGTATATGATCCGAATAGATACTATATTACGTGCAACACTATGGATGTAGTGATAACGTGTGCATGGGTGTGCGTGCGCATGTGTATATGTCTGCAAGCAGACGTGTGCGTGTGTGCGTGCGTGCGTGCGTGTGTGTGTGTGTGTATGTGTGTGTCTGTGTGTGTGTTGAGTGCGCACGTGTGTGGGCGTGTATGTATAACTATAATCTATTTTTACCCCACAAGAATAACAGGCGGACAGGCAATACTGCTTACATGTTATTTGTTAGATACCACACGCAGTCTTTCCTGTACGGTTCATCGATGGCCTTTTTTCATACGCATACCTAATGCGGCGGTGCATGTAATATAGTTCTCTTTTTTTCCCAACGGGAGTTGTCGCAACCAATCCATCAATTTCAACGTGAGAAACTAACAAAGTAATGCTCCATCGTTAACACCGCAGCCAATGCAAGTTGTGTCCCCTGGTAATGGCTCCGAGCATTTAGATTTATGGGACACTTATCCTGTGTCAAGGGACGTAACCTGGAAGACTGCATCACCCCTGAGTTTACACTGTACTGGCTGTTGTGATGGTGGTTGTCTCCCTTGATTGGATACTGCTGATCAACGGTAACGAATCGAGGGAGACAACCAATGTGGGCGGTTGTGACAACAAACAAGAGTGCGTCACTCGGTTTCCAAACTTTCCAAGGCCTTGATGAACTTAGACGTTCCTGTCAGGCTCCGAATCTGAAGACTTTTCCTCAGCACGTCATAAAACATCTCTGGCGCCTGCATACACGATGATTCAAGATTATGACCAATAACAAAAAATAGTCAATAGCCAAGCATGTTAAACAGATGCGAAAACATTACCAAAGAATTTAATAAACAATCTTAGGAAGAACAACAAGATCGGACCCCAGTCCAAAGTTGTTCCTATTTTTGAAGATTATCCTTCTGATCCATCTCCTTCTGCTTTAACCCACCTTCTGATCCACACACACACACACACTGGCACACAGAAATAAAGACTGACGGGCACACGGCAATCCAGAGTTGCCACAGTCCTTCTGCGATAAGATAAGTAGCGACTGATCACTACTTGTTTATTTTGAAAAATGGTATTTACCCGAAAGATTAATAAATTGTGGCAACTGTCTTTTATAACGTGTTTCTTTCTCCGTTGGGTACTTCTTGGACACACGGCAATTCCCGCCATTTGTAAGCTCTGTGGTAAGGCGTAGCGATGGCTATTCTGAAGAAGAATGATAGCACGAGCAGTGAAATGACGTCACTTCAAGCTTCACGTCATGGCATCATTAGTCCCACGACGCCGTGTTCATAGTGACGACTCGATGTTATACGACACTCGTCGCAGTACTAACATAAAGTTATAGGATTAAACTTGGCAAGTGTCTTGCTGATTTTCACACCTAGGGCTTACATGTCACAATTTGATCTAATCCAACCTCAGAGCCGGGACAAACAGCTGGCTTATGCATACACTGTTTATGAAAATTCACGAGAAAATTAATGAGAAAAATTAATAGGTTTTTTTTTTTCGTAAAAGAAACATCAAATTTATGTTAGCTGTTTTAAAATAACTCCGAAAAAGTGGTGCATAAAAGTATCTGATTTACACACCTAGGGCTTACAGGTCACAATTGACCTAATCGTACCCGACAGCCGAGACAAACTGTAGGCTTACATAAAAACCCTATATGAAAAATCATGCGTTTATTAATGACAAAGATTTCTTTTTTCGTAAAAAAGTTTCAATTGTTTTAAGATTAATCGGGATTAATTTAAGAAATTATATGAACTAATCGTAAAACAACTGAATCTTTTTTTACGAAAAAAAAATCTTCTCATTAATAATCGCATGATTTTTCATATAGGGTAGGCTATTTACATAAGCCTACAGTTTGTCTCGGCTATCGGATACAATTAGGTCCATTGTGACCTGTATGCCCTAGGTGTGAAAATCAGACAATTTTCTGCACCATTGTTTTCGGAGTCATTTGTAAAACAGTTAACATAACTTTAATTTTTCTTTTACGAAAAAAAACCTATCTCCTCATTAATACCCGCATGATTTTTCCTAAACATTAGGTCAAATTGTGACCAGTAAGCCTTAGGCGTGAAAATCAGCAACAAAATTGCAAAGTTTGGTCTTCTAATACGTCAAGTGTTATTACTGCGATGGGTGACATGGTATAACATCGAGTCGTCACTATGAACACGGCGTCGTGGGACTAATGAGGCCATGACATAAAGCTTGAAGTGACGTCATTTCGCTGCTCGTGCTATGTTTCTATTATTCTTCTTTAGAATAGGTATGCTACGCCAGACCACAGAGCATACGAATGGCGGGAATCGCCGTGTGTCCGTCTTTATTTATGTGTGCCAGTGTGTGTGGAGCAGAGGGTGAGTTAGAATAGGAGATGGATTCCTGTCGCTACACGAGCCCCCAGAGCGTACTAATAGCGGGAAGCGCCGTGGGTCCGTCTTTATTTGTGTGTGTTGATCAGAGGTTGGCTTAGAGAGGAGGGAAATGGATCAGCATAATAAGCCTAAAAATATGAACAACTCTGAATGTTTCTAAAAGATAAACGCATCTGAGCTCCAAACAATACTGTAGACTTTGGGATGAAATCTTCATCTTATTAAATAGGAACAGCAAAAACAGAACAGTTTACGGCTGTTTGCATGCACGGGAGAGGGAGGAGAGGATGTGGCTAGAAGTAGTGACGAAATCTAGTTGCAAGAGACATAGATCCTCATGAGCCCCCGCAGTTGCGGGGGCTCATGAGGATCTATGCCTCTTGCTGACAGCACCTTCGGGGGCTCTTTGGCACTCAATTAGCAAAGATTTTATGAACACAATCAGCGTCCTGCGTAAGGCAGTGAAAGGGGGTAATTAACCCTTTTCATCGTGATACACCCATTGCTTGAAATAAAACTGACTACGATAGTTCAAGGGTGGTGCCAGAATAGCTTGGCGCCTAAGGCGCCAAGCTATTCTGGCACAGCCCTTGAACTAAAACGCTTAAGCTAGCTGCAGTCCGTAATGTAGCCTTCATAGGACAATAAGCAATTTTACAAAATCAGCCTCAGAATTAAAATGAAATGGGTTAATTAAAGTTCTCTATCCGTCCAGCAAACATGGACGCAAATTGGAGTCAGTAAAAGACACAGATCCTTCTAATCCCCCACGACTGCCGGATGGGGGCTTTCAAAGAACCCCGTGTCTCTTGCAGTTGAATTTTGTTCAGGTTTTCTCGGCTACGAGGGATCAGCACACGGACACGATACACGAGGCAAACCTAGGCGAAAACAATTAAAGAAAGGTAGATATGGGAGAAATACTTTATACGAAAGGTAGCTATGGGAGATTCAGAAGTACCCAAGAGGTTCCGCAATCTGGCAAAAACAGAACCATGAATTCTACTTAGTCTGAGAGAGAGAGAGGCAATAGCCGGAGAGTCAGACAGACAAACAGACAGCACTAACCTCTTGGCGAAGTTTATGCAGAAAAACGAGCTCATCTCCAGTCAGCTTGTCGAGTTTCTTCCTGGAAAAATTAAAAGTGAAATACACACTACAGGAAAACAGCGTCAGTCGCGAGTATGGTACCGCTAACAGTGTGTATGATACCACTGCAACCCTCTGATACCAGTTTTTAAGTCTCTTCTAATTATAGAAGAGACTGTTTAGGATGGGTTGAGGTAGAGTGCTTTCAACAGCACGCACATGACGCCACAGACGGTTAGGGATCAGACCCCGACAGTGATGTAACAAGATAAAAATAGTGTCATATCTAGTTACGCAAACTTCATTGTAGAACGTGCTTTCTGAGCGAAGAGCGGTTTGTGCGAATGTATGTGTGTGTGTGTGTGTGTGTTTGATTGATTGTACATTGCTTAACGTCCCGACAGCAACAAGGCTTTCTCAGGACGTGCCTGCACTGCTTGTGAAAAAAAATAAACAGAACATTGAATGTATGTCGCCAGCCGGTCAAATACATTAAATAAACCTAACACATGGGGCCTAAATAAAGCTAAGACCATTTAGCAACACACATCCAATATCAAGAGCTACAGGCAGTGCAGACAGTAGGGAGAGTTTTAAAAAGGCAAATACAGGTGAATGGACAAAGGGTAGACAGAAACACATGCCCCAGAATAGAGAGAAAAACCCACCCTGTGGGGCTGACCAGGGTGACCCTGCGAACTAAAAAATACCTAACCCCACCCAAGTCCCCCAGGGCAGACCCGGGTGGGGACGTGTGTGTGTGTGTGTGTGTGTGTGTGTGTGTGTGTGTGTGTGTGTGTGTTTGATGGCGTGTGTGTGTGTGTGTGTGTTTGATGGCGTGTGTGTGTGTGTGTGTGTGTGCGTGTGCGTGTGTGTGTTTGTGCATGCGTATGTAGGGGAGGAGCCCCTATTATGAAACAGTGCTTATTATGAAACAACTTGCTCTCGGTGAAACGGAATAACTTTTCTAAATTCCGCCTGTGCAGTAATATAGAGCTACTTCAGTGAGCCTTATTTCCGGTACAAGAATGTCAGATGTGATGAAAACGAAAACACGCCGAGAAAATGTCATTTTTGACCCTTCTGCATCTAATTTTTCGCCATTTTGAAACACCTACATCAGCATTCAGTTTTGTGATTTTTAAAAAAATAGCCACTCTTGTCATGAAGAACAATCTTCGGACATCAGGTAACCAGCGGCAATCGTTTTGGTTCTTTTTTTGTTGTTTTGGAGGCACGCATTTTCCTGGAGAGGTATCTTGTTCCTATTATGAAACACAAAGAACTCCTAATATGAAACGTGTTTCATAATTAGAACGGTGTTTCATATAAGGAGCAGTGTTTGTCTAGCGTATATATCGGAAACGATCCAGCCAGTTTGATCCAAATTTCAGATGTTGATACGTTTTCTCAATACAGAGTATCCCACACAATGATCATGTCACTTTGCGAAGAGGGCGAGGACCTACAAATGCGCCACTTGTTGACTATCAAAACGAGGGGCGGGTGGTGCTGGTGTTAGTGCAGGAGGGAGTTTGCGGGATGGGGGTTAGTGGTCTGGAGACCTTTTTACCAATGGGCGAAAAATCACACGACGGACCATTTACAATTTCCAAGAAGAGGCGCTGGAATGTGCGTGTGTGTGTGTGTGTGTGTGTGGGGGGGGGGGGGGGTCCAAACTCCCCAAAATGGAAAACTACACATTAAAAAATATCCTGGGAGCCGTGCACCTTGCTTTTTAAATATGTACATAAACCTGTGTCTATAATTTTAGGAAGTTTACAAAGTAAAATAGATAAAAGAACTGTCGTGGGAGAGAAGTGTGCTGTATCGATCAATGATCATGAATCTAGTTTGATCGAAGCACCAAAAAACGATAAGAAAGAGGTGGTGCGCTAAGTAAGTGACTGGAAGCAATGCATATGGAAACATTTTACTGTGGTGTCTGCAGGGGCATACATTCCATGCCTCCAGCTAGAGCTAAATTTTCACGCACCCTAAGAGAAAAGTACTAAAAGGGGGGAAGGGGTTGCAGTCGACATTGTCGTAATAAATGAAAAGAAAAGGGGTGACTGCCAGTGCTAATATTTTAGGGAGTTTACAAAGTAAAGTAGGTAAAAGCGCTGTCAGGGGAGAGAATTGTGCTGTATCGACCAATGATCATAGATCTAGTATTAGTATTGTGAGGACAAAATGGGCCGTGAGGCCTTTGCAAATGTCCTTTCTTTTTTAAATAACTTTATGGGTCTGCTATGCGTGCACATTTTCATATAAATCATTCATCATAGGAATATAAAATCTCTTTAAATTTTGGTAATTCGTCTAGCTGGTTTTTAAAAGAATTTATGTTAGGTGCTTTTTTAATGAAACTGGTAGCTCATTCCAAACAATGGCAACTCTGTTAGAAAAACAAAACTTCCGCAGGTTAGTATTGCAGTGCTGTACAAAGATTTTCCCTTCAGAGTTTCGGGTTCTGTCACAAAATGGTGCTGCAAAAAAGTCGTTCCAATTTAGGTCGTCGATGCCATTATAAATTTTTGAAATAAGTCTCCACGTATTCTACCTCCACGTAAGGAGTGTAGTCCAAAGTATCTGAGTCTGTCTAAATAAGTCATATTTCTACATTCTTAGACCAGCTTTGTTGCTCGTCTCGGTACCCTTTCGAGTGCAACTGATTGTCTCTTTAAACCTGCGCTTATAGATCTAGTTTGATCGAAGCCCCCCCACCCCCACCCCTCCCCCCCCCCAAAAAAAAAAAAAATAGGAAAGAGGAGGGGGTGCGCTAAGTAAGTGACTGGAAGCAATGCATATGGAACCCCCCCACGAAGGGGGGTGTATCACATATCCCTGGGGGACTTCAGTGGGGTTAACTACATTTTAGTTCCCAGGGTCACCCTGGTCAGCTCCACAGGGTGGGTTTTCCCCTCTATTCTGGGGCATGCGTTTCTGTCTACCCGTGGTCCATTCACCTGTATTTCCCTATTTTAAACTCTCCCTACTGTCTGCGCTGCCTGTAGCTCTTGATATTGGATGTGTGTGGCTAAATGGTCTTAGCTTTATTTAGGCCCAATATCGTAGGTTTATTTGACGTATTGGACCGGCTGGCGACATACATTCAATATTCTGTTTAGTTTCTTTTTCACAAGCAGTGCAGGCACGTCCTGAGAAAGTCTTGTTGCTTTCGGGACGTTAAGCAATGTACAATCAATCATTTTACCTACTTTACTTTGTTAACTTCATAAAACATTGGCACTGGCAGTCTCGACTTTTCTTTTCTGTGTCGATAATGCTAGCTTGTATCAAGTTTTACTTCTGAGGTGGAAAAACTAAATATAGTAGCTTTTATTCCCCTATACATAGAACATTTTCAACACACTTGCTGACATGCCTGCCCTTTGACCTTTGGAATGAGCTAATAAACTTAATACGCATAGACAGTTTAACCCCTAGCAAAACATTTCCACTGGGGTTTTATTGCAAAGTTCACATACAAACTACCTGTAATAACAACAACATAAAATAAAAGCCTTCTTACTTCTCGTGACCTTTTATCTTAATGAGAGATTAACTTAGTAAAGCTGCAGACAAAAGTTGTATCATCAGTTTTCTCTTTGGCCAGTTTTAAAATAAGATTACAACTATTTTCTTTGAAAAAATCGCACGTTATTGACCTTGTAACCTTGACCTTTCATGAGGTCAGCGCAAGTGACAATCAAAGCTATTGTCAAATATGATCACTGTGCCAAATTAGAAGTCTGTGGCTCTGATGGTCTCTCAGAAATTCAAAATGATAACATCTGTCACAAATGGATATACACAAGATAATGGATTAATGGACCAATAGTGGACCAGTGGCGGATGACTCATTATATTTAACTCACTTTTAATATTAGATGAACCTATAATGTCTGCTAACCATCTCTCATGCTTTAATTTTCCAACAAAATGCAAGGGAAACTTGTAAAAAGGACATAACCACACTGTTTCATAATAGGAGACCTAGTGTTTCATATTAGGCAAATGGTGCCTAATATGAAACAATGTGTCACATTTTTCAAACTGGAACTGCTTCTGTATAGATTCGAGTTTTGAAATTTTACTTTGTCCTAAGATGCATCAATATAATCTCTATCAAACCCTGGTTTCGGATTGATTCTACCTTTCTTTGGACGGTCACGCGAGATGGTTTTGCTTAAGTGTTTCATACATAGGTTTCCTCCCCTATGTAAAGACGAAAATCTCCGATGTTTGTGTATCAGTGTTGGTGCATTGCATGGGAGACGCTGTGTATCAGAATTGTGGATGCATTGTAGAGAGACAGTGCACCAAAGTGTAGATGCATTTGTGGATGCATAATGCTGAGAGTGCATCGTGAGAATACAAATATTGTTGGAACTGTTACTCCAGTGTGGTCTACAACCTTGTGCCACGTGTGACGAGTTGCAGATGAGTGACGTTTCTTTACAAGAACCCTGCGTGCGTGCGTCTGGTGTGATTGTATCATTCTACGACTACGACTACCACGGAACAGAAAGGCAAAAGGTGTGTTTGACAGCCAGCTCTGCACATCTTCAACGTTTTCGGGAAAACAAATTGGAATTGACGCAAAGCAGTATCAATTGACGCAATGCTCTCCCTCTCTCTGACAATTTTATTTTGTTTAGGAATACATTGTTTCTCATTGTTATGATGTCTGCGAGCGTATTGTGCAAAAAGTGGGAACGTGCACGCAAGCTCATAGGCCTATACAAGAGACTTTGTGGGCTGATTCATCCCATCTCGTTCTTGTATCACAATGTGCATCGAATTACGTCAGCCTCGTGAAGTGAGCAGGCGTTATTGCATTTTAGATGATAAATCGTGCATAACAGTTCAAGGGTAGTGCCGAAACAGATTGGATATACAATACAGTGATGCAATTAAGTTTCTAATAATAATAATAATAATAATAATAATGGCTACTTATATAGCGCTTATCCTTAAATAAGCTCTAAGCGCTTTACAAATAAAGAGTGGGAGTGGAGAGGGTCATAAAACCAGAGAAACAACGGATTCTGCAATACACACGCGCGCACACACACAGGTACATAATGACAAAGAACTGAGCTACATTGGGGTATCGAACAGGTGGGTCTTTAGGGCAGATTTAAAGGCAGTGAATGAGGAAGAATGTCTAATGTCTATAGGTAGTGAGTTCCAGACAACAGGTCCAACGTGCGCAAAACAACGGTCACCTCTGGTTTTGTATTTGAAGAGCGGGACTCTGAGAAGGCTTGATACTACTTGTCACTACTAGAACGGAGGGAGCGGGAGGGAGTGTATAGTTGAAGAAGATCAGCGAGATAGGCAGGGGTAGAGTAGTTAATAGCTTTGTAGCACAGACAGGCGATTTTGTACGAGACTCGTTGTTTGACTGGCAGCCAATGAAGCTGTCTCAGAATAGGAGTGATGGGCTGACGCTGTGAGGCGCGGACGATGAGACGTGCAGCACAATTCTGAACTCGCTGCAATTTCTGAATGAGAAACTGAGGGAGGCCAGCTAAGAGGGCATTGCAGTAATCAATGCGGGACAAGACTAAAGAGATGTCCAGTTTGGTGGTAGCTTCAGTAGTGAGGCAATGACGAATAGAACTGATACGTCTTAATTCCAGAAAAACAAGTTTACAAACATGATTTACATGCTCCTTCATTTGAAGATCTTTATCAAGAAAAACGCCAAGATTGCAAACAGAATCAGAAAACGGAATAGGTGCGTCACAAATGCGCATTGAGTCAGGAGAATTGGGCAGCAGTCGAGAGGCACCGACAAGAAGAGCTTCTGTCTTGCCCTCATTTAACTGAAGTTTATTTTCACACATCCAGGACTTAACATCTGAGATACAGTTCTGAACATCTGAAATAGCCTGACTGGAGCTGTTTTGAAATAGCCTGACTGGAGCTGTCTAATGAACAAATACGGACTAACGTCGGCTTGGTCTAAACAAAAAGCTCTAACCAATTGTTTACAGTAGGCTAGAACTTCTCATTTAGGCTATGGTGACGTTGTCTGAACAGAAGACAAAATTATGTTTGACAAGCGAACGTTTTCACAGAAATCTAGAACTTGTTACTTAAACCAAGCCGACGTGTTCAGTCAGGAAGTCAGATGTACGTACTTCTTGAATGTTAGGACCACCTCTTGTAGACCAGGTCTGGCCAGGCACATGGGGCAGTGATACATCTGCAGGCTGCACTTTGTCAGACAGGTCGCGCTGCGTCGTGGGCTGGTGCTGCCATTGAGATAAATCATCACCATGAGCAGCTTCGTCGTTTTTTAACGTCGTCAACATCAGCATTAACTCAATGAAGACGTGCCGCCTCCGGATACGCGGCGTATGCCGCTTATTCGGAGGCGACACGTCTTCAATGAGTTAACTTATTCTGGGGAATTCTTGAATCCTCCTGATTTGCTGAGTTTATTTGAATAGTGTCTAAAGTACTCAAACCAAGGGGAATCACAGCGCTGGACAGACAAACAGTTAGATCCCCTGCCCCCGCCTATCAGGCACCCAATCGCCAGCCCACAGAGAAATACGCAGGTATAGAACAAGACGATCATTTCCATCCTCAAAAAAGAATGGATCAGGTCTCTTATATAACCCATGTCTTTCTCCGGAACTTAGGAAGTAGGCAGGAGAAACATACATACACAAACATGAAGGTGAGTGTCTAAAGTGTTTTCCGTCCACTTCTACGGGTTGTTGGGATAGGGCCTGTGGGAACAGTGCAATCACAGGTGTGGGATGGTCGTCGCGTCATTGCTCCTAACACCATGGGTAGAGTAAGTAGTACCAAGGTTGGTCTTATCTGAGTATTAATTATGCAGTCGAGGCGCGTTATTTAGATTATCCTAAACAAAACTACACAACGCACATTGAATTCCGACCCCCTACGATTCTCAGAACATATTCGCTTCGATTGCCACCAGCCGTTTTCATCGCAGTAGTAAAAAAAAACCAACATGTTTCCAGCAAAAAGTCGAATTAATTCACTCATCTTGATCCATGAGTCTCACTTCAGGAAAGAACTCTTCCTGTCACCTTCGAAATGGTAACGTAATTACCTGCCTTATGAAGCAGCATACCACCTAACAGCCTTGTGCCCTGCAATGACGTCCTCACTGAAGCTGTGTTGGTATACCTCGCCCTGTGCCTATTTGAAATGCACTATCGGCGCCATTATTGCCATTTTCACACTTGTCCGGTCGCTCGGACCGGTTCTGTGCAGTAGGTCGGCTTAGAGCGTATGCTCTTTGCACTTGTAATGGGCAATCTCGGAGAAAGAATTACGTGACGTTTGACTATCATAGCACTACTAATATAACTATGTATCGTGGTCGATCCACATCTCTTTGCAGTGTGTCTGAGAATTCCACACAATACATGTTGCAGTTGACAAATGATGTGGTGCCTAGCAATAATATAGAAGGTACGAGACCACACTACGAGTTTTCAAGCCTACTTGCGCGTGCAGTTCTAGTGCACAGGATCACTCGGAGCGACCGGACAAGTGATGGCGCCACTTTAACCTAGGTAGAGGGCGAGGTATACCAACTCAGCCTCACTGAAAGCTTCCATGCTGTCATCTAACATATTATTGTTGACATTCACTGTAGTCACGTGACTCCGCGGCTAGACGGGAGGTAATTATGTTACAATTTCGAAGGTAACAGGAAGAGTTCATTCCTGTAGTTAGACACCAAGGATCAAGAAGAATGGACTCCACGTTTTGGCGGAAAACGTTTTTATTTTTAACTATTGCTAAGAAAACGTTGGTGACAATCGAAGCGAATACGTCCTGAGAATCGTAGAATGTAGAATTCAGCGTGAGTTGTGTAGTTTTGTGTAGGATGATCTAAATAACGCGACTCGACTGCATCCTAGATTCTCGAATGTGACCAACGTTGGTACTATTTACTACCGCCCGTGTTAGGAGCAATGACGCTACGATCATCCCGCGCGCGTCCGTGAGTGGAATGGGGGAGGAGAATGAGGGAGGGGGAGAACTATTGTTGTCATCCCCCTTCTCCCTTCCTATCCCCCCCCCCCCCACCTTCTCACAAGCACACTGTTCCCACAGGTCTATCCCTACAACCTGTAGAAGCGGATGGCAAGCGTATTAGAAACTATTCCAATAAACTCAGCAAATAGAAAGAAGTTCAGAATCCCCTCCCCCGCCCCTCGACCTTTCCCGGAAGAAAAATCAGCAAAACATCAATCAATACAACGTCAATGTTTATTGGTTTACTTGTATGTTGTGATTGCGAGTCTTGTTTTGTGCCGGTTTGATTGTCGATATTTATGTTTCCCTGTCGTAAAAAAACAGTCATATAGAATAACTTTTTAAGACCACGTTTACATGCATAGGAACCCCCGCCCCCCTCCCCCCCCCCCCCCCCTCTGATGCTATATTCCTGGCATACCGCGCAGTGCACTTTGGGATGCCATAGTAAACATCGCGGTGCACTTTGGGATCGAAAACAATGCAGACGACAAACGGACTGGACAGCCCTTTCGAAAAGAAAAACAAAACTTACTGATAAAAACAAAACAAAACAAAACTATATTCATGCTGCGCCACTCAATGGCTCTTTTGACTGATTTACGTCAACCTTAAAAAAGAAAAAGAAATAAAATTAAATTAAAAAAATTGGCCAGGCACATGCGTGTACTGAGAGAACCGGCAGTCCAAAGAAATGAATCAACGCGCATCGTTCACATCTGCAGGCATGATGCACGGAATGAGGTCACTTGATTTTGGATGATCGGAGCTGTGAAAGGTTTTATAAAACATAGAAGTGTAGCGTTCGTATACTATCATTTCTAGACAGACCGAGCGGCTGACACTTCTGCAACTGTTTGATTCATAGTAACATCGCGCTCCATTATCGGTAACTAGAAATTAAACAGATAAGTGTCAGTCGATCGATCTGTCTGGAAACGATAGTATACCAACACGCCTCTTCTATCCCAGTAAGCACAGGCCGTCGTGGGCCCGAAGACATGTGCTCAATGGGGAAGTTATAATATCCACCCACCACTTCAGCTTGGATTTGTCCAGCCAGTCCTGTATTTCGCCACGTTTCCACGACCGGATTTTCTCTTCGTCCAAGGTACTCCGGGCAGTCAGGGGGCGGAGAGATTGTGTCCCTTGGTCAGTCGTCTCCCTTAAGCGCCGTTCTTCTCGAAAACTGTGATGGAGAGGTACAATGGCCCTGAGGTCAAGAGCCCTAACTTTCAGCGGTTTGCAATGAAATATAATTATGTATACATAATATATATTATGTATACGTTGTATTGCAAAAAAAGTATGTCCGTGTTTGAAAACATACAAACAAACAAACAAGATGGGATGAACCATAACCCACAAAGTCCATTCTATATGAGAGCTGTCCTCGCTGTCAATGGTCTCTACCTTTTGTCTTTGACCTGATTCTGATGTTGAATTATCTCCTATTGAAAAAGTCTCGCAGATCTGCCAATGCGTCGGTGAGTTCTATAAAGGGGCGCAAGACATACGCGTCATTGATTTGTCAAACGTCATTTGTCATTACGTAAGTTTTAGTTTTTACGTAATTTTATATTTTACGTGATACGAGT